>MU105933.1:1525453-1861439 GCA_012274485.2 Sinapis alba | reverse complement strand
ATATATATATATATATATATATATATATATATATATATATATATATATATATATATATATATATATATATATATATATATATATATATATATATATATATATATATATTTATTTAGAACTCCAATGGATAAAACCATCATTGAAAGTGCTCTAGAACCAGACCAAACTTTAAAATCTAAACCTAAAATATTTTTAAATCAAACCAAACCGAACTAAAATATTTATGGATTTAGTGAGTTTAAGCCGGACCGGCCAGCAATTGACACCCCTATTTCTTACCCAACAAAATTGTTTAACTTCATCTATGATTTCTTCCGAGTTAGTGACTCTCGTTCACGTTTTGATTTGTGATAGTGACTAATATGCCTTTAAATTAAAAAGGTGAAAAAGTACGCAATTTTCATTTGTTTGGGTTATTCATTAGAGTAATTTGGGTTAAAAACCATGGAAAAGTGCCATATTAAGGATGTACCAATGAAGGTAAGAAAAGTAAACGGTTTCGTAAGAGACATAAGCTGAAAGACCGGATTGCCCTTACCTCTTTCCGAGTTACCTCGTTGAGTGTAGTTTCGTAGGGTTTGTAGGTGCAATAAGATCTATGCTAGATTAGGTGTAGATATTGTGTAGATATTAGAGGATATTATTAGATTGCATCGGTAAAGACAAGATAAACAGTCCGATGTCTGACGCAAAACGGCGCATGCGAAAACCAAATCGAGCTTAAAGATTTGCCTCCTCTAATTACAGAAAATGTGTATATAAAGATTTGTACAGTTCTTATCCCTTGGGTTCTCTATAAAACGGAAGAGACGGTTTCCCCTTTTGTAAGAAAAACTCAGAGCAAAGTGGAGGTTAATCTGAACCCGCGTAGGATATTAAAGTGATTGTCTTCGATTAGAGAACAGCTTTTAACTGTAAGTCTTTATGATAATTGTTATGATCAAAATGATTCGGTTGTAAATCATGTTGCATTTAAGATGTCGAAGCTCTTGTTGTTAGTGACTCTTGTTGTTATAAAGGCTGAAGTTATGTTAACCTAATATTTAATATGACACTCTTCCATGGTTTTTAACCCAATTTACTCATATTTAAATCGGCTTTTCCATATACAACTTCTAAATCTTGTGTTAATTTAAAGAGAATAACTGACATATAGTTAACTGACATCAGGTGATGGGGAGAATGTTTCGAGTTTGGCGTGGAGAGTGGAAGAAAAACCAAAGGGAACACTGGCATTTCGTCCCAACACCAGCTGATCATGGCTTCACCATGTACGTGGAGGATGCTAGTAATTACGAAATCGTTGAAGGAGCGGTGAGAGAGTCTTATGGTCTAGGAGAGACGACTCCGTTAGTTATCACCTATGGTATGCCTGACTGGATGTTGTTTCCTAGTGGAAACACCCCCCCCCCGATGACGATAGCATCTTGTGATGATCTCCACACTTTGTTAAGGGAGAGGCCATGGCTGACGGAGGTTACTTTACTAGTAACACTTGGAGCGAAGAGTGTGGCGGAATATCACTTTCTCCGACGTTCAAACTTCTCTATAGGTTCAACATCGTATGTTGTAGATGGTAGACAGACTGAAAGAGCGAAAGCCATATATGAGAGTGAGTAATAAAAACCCACCCCTTTCTTACTCTTGTTTCGTACATAAAAGACATAAAATTTGTTATTGATCATGTACTCGACGTTTTATACAGGTTTGGTTTTCGGAGAACGCCTACTAACAAGTGAGAGAGTGGTGACAGAGATATTTGGAGAACAAGAGATGCTTCTCTTCTACCGAGTTGCACTAGAGATGAGACATGTTGATAGGGGTGTCCGAACACATGCTGTCTCAAGAGTTGGGCAGGGGATTGAGGTTATACGCATTGAAGATGACGAGGACATGGTGGATGTACCAAACGTGGGGTCACACTCTCCTCAAGCAATTGAAGGACCTGGTGGTAAGTTCTAATTTATGTTCTTTCTTGGCTCTACAAAATAGGTGCTTGGAGGAAACACAAAATGAAATTTCTTCTTGTTTAAATTTTCTCAATTCTGCAAAATATATTAGAAATGTTAAAGTATATTGTTGAGTCTCTATATTGTTTACGTTGATGTCTGATGTCGATACCGATGTTTATTAACTTTCTTGTTTTTTTTGTGAGAAGGTGGGCATAATACAGTTTCTGCAACAGAAGGCCAACTTGTTCCAGTCAACGCAGTGGAAGCACCTTCTGTTCTATGGGACGTTGGGATTGACGTTGTTAATTATCTTGACTTCTACAAGAGCGGAAGGGTGACAGGTCTAGAGGGAAATGAAACTGAATTCTGGACAGGTTTAATAGAAGAGGGGGCTATCTCAAGTTGTAACCTTGAGGTGAACGGTGAGGGAGGAACTTTAGGTATGCCACTGAGTACTGAAGTTGCAGAGGGAATTGAGGTAGAAGTCTTGTCTTCTACAGGGTCAACTGCGATTGTTTGCTCTCAGTATGGTGGAAGGGGTTCCACACAAGGTAGGGACTTTGGAGAAGTTAACTCGATGGTGTCTGCTGGCCAAGAAAGACTTGCTGTCCCTATACTTAATGAAGGTTAGAAAATATTATTTTAAAACAAACTATTATCATGAATTACTTATTAGCCTTAAAATCTTTTGTATGACTTCAATTATATTTTCTTGGTCTTCTACAGACCCGGTTAGCCATGTCGGCGTTGGATCCTTACTAGTTAGCCTTGATGTGGCTAACGTGTCCAGCCAACCTATCATTGATTTGGAGAGCATTCCCTTCACACAGCCTTTGGTGTCAGGAGAACCGGAAGAAAGGGGAAAGAAGATCATGTCTGAGAAGTCGGTGGAGACTTCATCAGAGGGTAGCCACACTGAGGGTGGGTGTTGATTTGCATCGGTGTGGGAGCAGCAATACTTTTGTAGTATAGTAATGCTTTCGTGAAATGTTGCGGGGGATAAGTTTTTGGTGTTACGGTTAATATAAAGTTTAACCTGTATTTCATTTTTGGTGAGGTTAAACTTTTATGTAACCGTTTAGGTACTTATGTTAACGGAAAATGTCAACTCTAGGTTAATCAAGACGGTGGTAAGGGTGACCAAGTAGAAGGTTTAATTTTAGTGTGGGCAGGGTGGTCGGATTTTGTTTGCTCAAGCTCATATGTAACAGTTTATGTATTAATGTAAAAATATGACTTATCATTCCTAAATATTGTTGACTCTCTATGTTTGTTGTTTATAGTCATTAAAGTTCTTTAACGCAAAGCTACGTAATTGGTTAGCTTGCTTATCTATAATTTATCTATACAAACACCAATTTGATTAGCTTTTATAGCTTCTGATTATATCTTCAAATTTAAAATTGTGCTGTGAAACGTATTTTTTTAACATGTAGGTGTATTGACTGATACTTAGGTAATATCATATATAAATATTCAATATTTATCCATGTCTTTGGGTCAAGTATTATATGTAAAGAGCAAAGTTGATAAAAGAACATTGTTCATTATACAGGTGAAATAGGTGATCATGGAATTGACCTCGCCGTGGGGATGATGTTCTGCAACAAAGACGCTTTCAAACAGCATATGGCTTTGTATGCAATTGAGCAGAAATTTTGTTTTAGAAGTCCTAAATCCGACCAGACGATGATGATTTTATTGTGTTCTGGGACCGGATGTCCTTGGCGAGTTTATGCTGCCCGGTTGAAGGATTGCGATGTGTTTGAAGTGAGAAGGTTTGTCAGCAATCATTGTTGTTCAATAAATGAGCGTGGCAGTTATCAAAATCAAGCTACAGCTGCGGTTGTCGGCGAGTTAATGAAGAGCAAATTTGCTGGTGTTGGGGGAGGGCCCAAACCAAGGAAAATCAGACGGATGATGCGTGGGGACCACAACGTTAGTATCTCGTACTGGAAAGCATGGAGGTCACGTGATTTGGCTATTGATAATGGGCAAGGGTCATGCAACGCTTCATATGTTCAGCTCCCTTATTATCTAAACGAACTTGTAACCGCAAATCCATGCACGGTTGCTCATTTACACACAGAAAGCACAGAGCAGGGAGGACAGCGCTTCAAATATATGTTTCTCGCTATGGGAGCTTCTATTAAAGGGTATGAGTTCATGAGAAAGGTAGTCATCGTTGACGGAACCCACTTAAAGGGCAAGTACGCAGGGTGTTTGCTTACGGCATCCGCTCAAGATGGTAATTACCAGATTTACCCATTGGCTTTTGCCATTGTCGACAGTGAGAACGACATGTCATGGGAGTGGTTTTTCCAGAGACTCTCCTCGTTTCTGGCGAACGAAGTAAGCCTTGTGGTTGTCTCTGATAGGCATCCATCTATATTCAAGGGACTTAGCAAGGTAAACGAATTTGGTGTAGCTCTATATTATTAATTGGAGAGGTATTTATTTGATGTACCATCCTGATAAATATGTTAGCCTTATAGAGATTGGGGTGGTGTAACAGGTTTTTCCTAGCGCGGGACACTGTGTATGCGTGGTCTATCTGAAGAGGAACATCCGGTCTAACTTCAAAGGGAGGCACTTGGGATATCTAGTGGTGAAAGCCGCCCGAGCATTTCGCTTACAAGATTTCTACAAAACGTTTAATGAGATTAAACTCATGGACCCAGCATGTGCGGCTTACCTAGCTGAAATTGGATTCCACCACTGGGCTCGATCCCATTTCAATGGAAATCGTTACAACATCATGACGAGCAATTTAGCGGAGTCTTGGAATGCTGTATTGCGCGAGGCTAGGGAGTATCCAATAATCTCTTTGGTAGATTTTATTAGAGCGAAACTAATGAGCTGGTTTTCCAGTAGGCGTGAAGCAGCAAATAAGAACGATGACATCCTGAGTCCCAGAGTTCTTGCAATTATCACAAAAAAACTTTGAATTAACGGGTGGGTATGAAGTCGTAGAAATTTCTGATAAAGAGTACGAGGTGCGCAACAAGGTGGGAGGTAGCTTCCATGTAAACATTGGGACAAACACATGCAGTTGTTTCGAGTTTCAAATGCTATCAATTCCATGTTCTCATGCAATTGCTGCTGCATTGAGAGCGAATGTGAAAGTTGAGACATTGGTTACGGAAGCTTATAAGGTTAACTTCCTTAGGCGTGCATACGAAGAAAGCATAGCGCCGGTCACCGATTATTCAACACTCTCCGACTTGCCTACCGCTTTCTCCGGACTTAACTTGGCCCCACCGGCAACTCGTCGCCCACCAGGGAGGCCGAAAAAGCTATGCTACTTTTCTCGTGGAGAAAAACTGGTATGTAATATGTTGGTGAACTTCAAAAATGCAAACATATTGATGGGTACAACTTTTAATACATCATAAGTTTTTTTAACTTCTTCCCTGCCATGTTTACTAGATGAAGACGATTCGTAGAAGGATTGCATGCAGCAGGTGCAAGGCTCTTGGCCACAACAAAGCAACCTGCAAAAACGCAATATAAGTGTATTACGGAATTAAGTAGAGGGAAACTTAAGGCGAAGGGAGACATGTATGGAATGAAATGGGAGGCAATGGATGGAGGAATAAAGCTCTTGTTATGTAAAATACAAGTAGTATATGTCCTTGTAGGGAATGTAGGGGATTTGGATATACCGCTTTGTTATGATAAATAAATGTTTCCCCAATGATGTTAATGTAAGTCATGTTGGACGTCCAATGATGTATTTGGTCGGTTAATACGATTATTATACCCTAATCGGAAATTAATGAACTCAAGCACATGTACGGTTTACAACGGATTAACAGTAGAGAACGGTTAACAACGGAGTAAACGGATCCAAACAGTATTATCGACCACCATATACGACGTTAATGCACGCCAGATGGTTGTGCAATGACTTATTTGATCGGCTAACAATAACATTAACCTGCTAATCAATCGAACCGCATGAACGGTATACAACAAATCCTTATACCGGGTTTCTCGTACAATGTTAACTCTAAACCCTAACCCCCAACCGGATTAACACTATACCCCAAACCCTAATTGGAAATTAATTAACCCAAGCACATGGACGGTTAACAACGGATTAACGCTATACCCTAATTGAGAATTAATCAACCCAAGAAAATGTATGGTTAACAACGGATTAACGCTATACCATAATTGGGAATTAATCAACCCAAGCAAATGTATGGTTAACAACGGATTAACGCTATACCCTAATTGGGAATTAATCAACTCAAGCACATGTATGGTTAACAACGGATTAACGCTATACCCTAATTGGGAATTAATGAACCCAAGCACATGTATGGTTAACAACGGAGTAAACGGATCAAAACCCCGGGTGAACAGTATTATCGACCACCATATACGACGTTAATGCACGCCAAGTGGATGTCCAATGACTTATTTGATCGGCTAACAATAACATTAACCTGCTAATCAATCGAACCGTCCATGTGCTTGGGTTGATTAGTTCCCAATGGGTTTCTCGTACAATGTTAACTCTAAACCCTAACCCCCAACCGGATTAACTCTATACCCTAAACCCTAATTGGGAATTAATCAACCCAAGCACATGGACGGTTAACAACGGATTAACGCTATACCCTATTTGGGAATTAATCAACCCATCAAATGTATGATTAACAACAGATTAATGCTATACCCTAATTGGGAATTAATCAACCTAAGCACATATATGGTTAACAATAGATTAACGCTATACCCTAAATGGGAATTAATCAACCCAAGCACATGTATGGTTAACAACGGATTAACGCTATACCCTAATTGGGAATTAATGAACCCAAGCACATGTATGGTTAACAACAGAGTAAACGGATCCAAACACCGGGTGAACAGTATTATCGACCACCATATACGATGTTAATGCACGCCAGATGGATGTCCAATGACTTATTTGATCGGCTAACAATAACATTAACCTTCTAATCAATCGAACCGCATGAACGGTATACAACAAATCCTTATACCGGGTTTCTCGTATAATGTTAACTCTAAACCCTAACCCCCAATAGGATTAACAATATACCCTAAACCCTAATTGGGAATTAATCAACTCAAGCACATGGACGGTTAACAACGGATTAACGCTAAACCCTAATTGGGAATTAATTAACCCAAGCACATGGACGGTTAACAACGGATTAACGCTATACCCTAATTGGGAATTAATGAACCCAAGCACATGTATGGTTAACAACGGATTAAACGAATTCAAAACCCATGTGAACAGTATAATCGACCCCCATATACGACGTTAATGCACGCCAGGTGGATGTGCAATGACTTATTTGATCGGCTAACAATAACATTAACCTGATAAACAATCGAACCGCATGAACGGTATACAACAAATCCTTATACCGGGTTTCTCGTACAATGTTAACTCTAAACCCTAACCCCCAACCGGATTAACACTATACCCCAAACCCTAATTGGGAATTAATCAACCCAAGCACATGGACGGTTAACAACGGATTAACGCTATACCCTAATTGAGAATTAATCAACCCAAGCAAATGTATGGTTAACAACGGATTAACGCTATACCCTAATTGGGAATTAATCAACCCAAGCACATGTATGGTTAACAACGGAGTAAACGGATCCAAACCCCGGGTGAACAGTATTATCGACCACCATATACGACGTTAATGCACGCCAGGTGGATGTCCAATGACTTATTTGATCGGCTAACAATAACATTAACCTGCTAATCAATCGAACCGCATGAACGGTATACAACAAATCCTTATACCGGGTTTCTCGTACAATGTTAACTCTAAACCCTAACCCCCAACCGGATTAACACTATACCCTAAACCCTAATTAGGAATTAATCAACCCAAGCACATGGACGGTTAACAACGGATTAACGCTATACCCTATTTGGGAATTAATCAACCCAAGCAAATGTATGATTTACAACAGATAAACACTATACCCTAATTGAGAATTAATCAACCCAAGCACATGTATGGTTAACAATAGATTAACGCTATACCCTAATTGGAAATAAATCAACCCAAGCACATGTATGGTTAACAACGGATTAACGCTATACCCTAATTGGAAATAAATCAACCCAAGCACATGTATGGTTAACAACGGATTAACGCTATACCCTAATTGGGAATTAATGAACCCAAGCACATGTATGGTTAACAACGGAGTAAACGGATCCGACCCCGGGTGAACAGTATTATCGACCACCATATACGACGTTAATGAACGCCAGGTGGATGTCCAATGACTTATTTGATCGGCTAACAATAACATTAACCTGCTAATCAATCGAACCGCATGAACGGTATACAACAAATCCTTATACCGGGTTTCTCGTACAATGTTAACTCTAAACCCTAACCCCCAACCGGATTAACACTATACCCCAAACCCTAATTGGGAATTAATCAACCCAAGCACATGGACGGTTAACAACGGATTAACGCTATACCCTAATTGAGAATTAATCAACCCAAGCAAATGTATGGTTAACAACGGATTAACGCTATACCCTAATTGAGAATTAATCAACCCAAGCAAATGTATGGTTAACAACGGATTAACGCTATACCCTAATTGGGAATTAATCAACTCAAGCACATGTATGGTTAACAATGGATTAACGCTATACCCTAATTGGGAATTAATGAACCCAAGCACATGTATGGTTAACAACGGAGTAAACGGATCAAAACCCCGGGTGAACAGTATTATCGACCACCATATACGACGTTAATGCACTCCAGGTGGATGTCCAATGACTTATTTGATTGGCTAACAATAACATTAACCTGTTAATCAATCGAACCGTCCATGTGCTTGGGTTGATTAGTTCCCAATGGGTTTCTCGTACAATGTTAACTCTAAACCCTAACCCCCAACCGGATTAACACTATACCCTAAACCCTAATTAGGAATTAATCAACCCAAGCACATGGACGGTTAACAACGGATTAACGCTATACCCTATTTGGGAATTAATCAACCCAAGCAAATGTATGATTTACAACAGATAAACACTATACCCTAATTGAGAATTAATCAACCCAAGCACATGTATGGTTAACAACGGATTAACGTTATACCCTAATTGGGAATTAATCAACCCAAGCAAATGTATGGTTAACAACGGATTAACGCTATACCCTAATTGGGAATTAATCAACCCAAGCACATGTATGGTTAACAACGGATTAACGCTATACCCTAATTGGGAATTAATCAACCCAAGCACATGTATGGTTAACAACGGAGTAAACGGATCCAAACCCCGGGTGAACAGTATTATCGACCACCATATACGACGTTAATGCACGCCAGGTGGATGTCCAATGACTTATTTGATCGGCTAACAATAACATTAACCTGCTAATCAATCGAACCGCATGAACGGTATACAACAAATCCTTATACCGGGTTTCTCGTACAATGTTAACTCTAAACCCTAACCCCCAACCGGATTAACACTATACCCTAAACCCTAATTAGGAATTAATCAACCCAAGCACATGGACGGTTAACAACGGATTAACGCTATACCCTATTTGGGAATTAATCAACCCAAGCAAATGTATGATTTACAACAGATAAACACTATACCCTAATTGAGAATTAATCAACCCAAGCACATATATGGTTAACAATAGATTAACGCTATACCCTAATTGGAAATAAATCAACCCAAGCACATGTATGGTTAACAACGGATTAACGCTATACCCTAATTGGAAATAAATCAACCCAAGCACATGTATGGTTAACAACGGATTAACGCTATACCCTAATTGGGAATTAATGAACCCAAGCACATGTATGGTTAACAACGGAGTAAACGGATCCGACCCCGGGTGAACAGTATTATCGACCACCATATACGACGTTAATGAACGCCAGGTGGATGTCCAATGACTTATTTGATCGGCTAACAATAACATTAACCTGCTAATCAATCGAACCGCATGAACGGTATACAACAAATCCTTATACCGGGTTTCTCGTATAATGTTAACTCTAAACCCTAACCCCCAACCGGATTAACACTATACCCTAAACCCTAATTGGGAATTAATCAACCCAAGCACATGGACGGTTAACAACAGATTAACGCTAAACCCTAATTGGGAATTAATTAACCCAAGCACATGGACGGTTAACAACGGATTAACGCTATACCCTAATTGGGAATTAATGAACCCAAGCACATGTATGATTAACAACGAATTAATAGAATCCAAAACCCGTGTGAACATTATAATCGACCACCATATACGACGTTAATGCACGCCAGGTGGATGTGCAATGACTTATTTGATCGGCTAACAATAACATTAACCTGCTAATCAATCGAACCGCATGAACGGTATACAACAAATCCTTATACCGGGTTTGTCGGCTTAAACCAAAAAACAGAGAGAGATTAACGCTATACCCTAACCCCTAATTGGGAATTAATCAACCCAAGCAAATGTATGGTTAACAACGGATTAACGCTATACCCTAATTGGAAATTAATCAACCCAAGCAAATGTATGGTTAACAACGGATTAACGCTATACCCTAATTGGGAATTAATCAACCCAAGCAAATGTATGGTTAATAACGGATTAACGTTATACCCTAATTCGGAATTAATCAACCCAAGCAAATGTATGGTTAACAACGGATTAACGCTATATCCTAATTGGGAATTAATCAACTGAAGCACATATATGGTTAACAACGGAATAACGTTATACCCAAATTGGGAATTAATGAACCCAAGCACATGTATGGTTAACAACGGAGTAAACGGATCCAAACCCCATGTGAACAGTATTATCGACCACCATATACGACGTTAATGAACGCCAGGTGGATGTCCAATGACTTATTTGATCGGCTAACAATAACATTAACCTGCTAATCAATCGAACCGCATGAACGGTATACAACAAATCTTTATACCGGGTTTCTCGTATAATGTTAACTCTAAACCCTAACCCCCAACCGGATTAACACTATACCCTAAATCCTAATTGGGAATTAATCAACTCAAGCACATGGACGGTTAACAACGGATTAACGCTGGACCCTAATTGGGAATTAATCAACCCAAGCAAATGTATGGTTAACAACGGATTAACGCTAAACCCTAATTGGGAATTAATCAACCCAACCAAATGTATGGTTAACAATGGATTAACGCTATACCCTAATTGAGAATTAATCAACCCAAGCAAATGTATGGTTAACAACGGATTTACGCTATACCCTAATTGAGAATTAATCAACCCAAGCACATGTATGGTTAACAACGGAGTAAACGGATCCAAACCCCGGGTGAACAGTATTATCGACCACCATATACAATGTTAATGCACGCCAGGTGGATGTGCAATGACTTATATGCTCGGCTAACAATAACATTAACATGCTAATCAATCGAACCGCATGAACGGTATACAACAAATCCTTATACCGGGTTTCTCGTACAATGTTAACTCTAAACCCTAGCATATGTATGGTTAACAACGGATTAACGCTATACCCTAATTGAGAATTAATCAACCCAAGCACATGTATGGTTAACAACGGATTAACGTTATACCCTAATTGGGAATTAATCAACCCAAGCACATGTATGGTTAACAACGGATTAACGCTATACCCTAATTGGGAATTAATTAACCCAAGCACATGTATGGTTAACAACGGAGTAAACGGATCCAAACCCTGGGTGAACAGTATTATCGACCACCATATACGACGTTAATGCACGCCAGGTGGATGTCCAATGACTTATTTGATCGGCTAACAATAACATTAACCTGCTAATCAATCGAACCGCATGAACGGTATACAACAAATCCTTATACCGGGTTTCTCGTACAATGTTAACTCTAAACCCTAACCCCCAACCGGATTAACACTATACCCTAAACCCTAATTGGGAATTAATCAACCCAAGCAAAGTTATGGTTAACAACGGATTAACGCTATACCCTAATTGGGAATTAATCAACCCAAGCAAATGTATGGTTAACAACGGATTAACGCTATACCCTAATTGGGAATTAATGAACCCAAGTACATGTATGGTTAACAACGGAGTAAACGGATCCAAACCCCGGGTGAACAGTATTATCGACCACCATATACGACGTTAATGCACGCCAGGTGGATGTGCAATGAGTTATATGATCGGCTAACAATAACATTAACCTGCTAATCAATCGAACCGCATGAACGGTATACAACAAATCCTTATACCGGGTTTGTCGGCTTAAACCAAAAAACAGAGAGAGATTTCAACCATCATTAATTAACAATATAGTGAGATTTTCTTCAACATTTAGACAACAAAACAAACCTTGTCCTGGGATACATAAGACTAATTCATCAACACAAACGCAAAAATAGTACGGGATTACATTTATTAAACAAGGCCTAATTATTTCTTAGACAGAGTGATGATTATGGCAGTTGCGGCAAGAAATCCACCCCAGGATAGTAGAAGCAATTTACGTAACATTTTTTCTCTCTCCCCGGACTTCAATGCCTCAATCTCAAGTTTTTTAACCTCCGCTGAAGTTTCCTCATTTCCTTGACTAATGTTGAAATTATCCGCAGACGCCATCAAATCAGGGGACTTTTCCATGTTCGAAACCCTAATTGATCTTTTCAGATTCTCAATTTCACGTTTCTGCCGCTGTATTTGTTCTCGCGCCTCTAGCAGACTAATCTTCTGCCAACCATGGGGTTCCTCTACATCGGACCAAGACGAGAATCCATGAACCCCACATCTGAAAAATCGTCTCCCCGGATTTTCGTCCGTCCAAGACTTTAAGATCTTTGTCGATCTCCCACAACGACAAGGTGGCCCGCGAGAGGTTTTGTCGTCGTTGTTGATAAAAGAAGATGAGTCCCCGCCTGAGGCCTGCGATGTATGCATAGCTATTGCGGCCATGGAAGAGGAGAAGAAGATATTTAGGGATTGGAAGAATGATTAGGGAAACTACGTCGTTTTTATAGAGGAGATGAGATAAGCACGTGCAGAAAGCACATATATGGTTAACAACGGAATAACGCTATACCCAAATTGGGAATTAATGAACCCAAGCACATGTATGGTTAACAAAGGAGTAAACAGATTTAAACCCCGTGTGAACAGTATTATCGACCACCATATACGACGTTAATGCACGCCAGGTGGATGTTCAATGACTTATTTGATCGGCTAACAATAACATTAACCTGCTAATCAATCGAACCGCATGAACGGTATACAACAAATCCTTATACCGGGTTTCTCGTACAATGTTAACTCTAAACCCTAACCCCCAACCGGATTAACACTATACCCTAAACCCTAATTGGGAATTAATCAACCCAAGCAAATGTATGGTTAACAACGGATTAACGCTATACCCTAATTGGGAATTAATCAACCCAAGCAAATGTATGGTTAACAACGGATTAACGCTAAACCCTAATTGAGAATTAATCAACCCAAGCAAATGTATGGTTAACAACGGATTAACGTTATACCCTAATTGAGAATTAATCAACCCAAGCAAATGTATGGTTAACAACGGATTTACGCTATACCCTAATTGGGAATTAATCAACCCAAGCACATGTATATTTAACAACGGAGTAAACGGATTCAAACCCCGGGTGAACAGTATTATCGACCACCATATACAACGTTAATGCACGCCAGGTGGATGTGCAATGACTTATATGATCGGCTAACAATAACATTAACCTGCTAATCAATCGAACCGCATGAACGGTATACAACAAATCCTTATACCGGGTTTCTCGTACAATGTTAACTTTAAACCCTAGCAAATGTATGGTTAACAACGGATTAACGCTATACCCTAATTGAGAATTAATCAACCCAAGCACATGTATGGTTAACAACGGATTAACGCTATACCCTAATTGGAAATTAATCAACCCAAGCACATGTATGGTTAACAACGGAGTAAACGGATCCAAACCCCGGGTGAACAGTATTATCGACCACCATATACGACGTTAATGCACGCCAGGTGGATGTCCAATGACTTATTTGATCGGCTAACAATAATATTAACCTGCTAATCAATCGAACCGCATGAACGGTATACAACAAATCCTTATACCGGGTTTCTCGTACAATGTTAACTATAAACCCTAACCCCCAACCGGATTAACACTATACCCTAAACCCTAATTGGGAATTAATCAACCCAAGCAAATGTATGGTTAACAACGGATTAACGCTATACCCTAATTGGGAATTAATCAACCCAAGCAAATGTATGGTTAACAACGGATTAACGCTATACCCTAATTGGGAATTAATCAACCCAAGCACATGTATGGTTAACAACGGAGTAAACGGATCTAAACCCCGGGTGAACAGTATTATCGACCACCATATACGACGTTAATGCACGCCAGGTGGATGTGCAATGAGTTATATGATCGGCTAACAATAACATTAGCCTGCTAATCAATCGAACCGCATGAACGGTATACAACAAATCCTTATACTGGGTTTGTCGGCTTAAACCAAAAAACAAAGAGAGATTTCAACCATCATTAATTAACAATATAGTGAGATTTTCTTCAACATTTAGATAACAAAACAAACCTTGTCCTGGGATACATAAGACTAATTCATCAACACAAACGCAAACATAGTACAGGATTACATTTATTAAACAAGGCCTAATTATTTCTTAGACAGATTGATGATTATGGCAGTTGCGGCAAGAAATCCACCCCAGGATAGTAGAAGCAATTTACGTAACATTGTTTCTCTCTCCCTGGACTTCAATGCCTCAATCTCAAGTTTTTTAACCTCCGCTGAAGTTTCCTCATTTCCTTGACTAATGTTGAAATTATCCGCAGACGCCGTCAAATCAGGGGACTTTTCCATGTTCGAAACCCTAATTGTTCTTTTCAGATTCTCAATTTCACGTTTCTGCCGCTGTATTTGTTCTCGCGCCTCTAGCAGACTAATCTTCTGCCAACCATGGGGTTCCTATACATCGGACCAAGACGAGAATCCATGAACCCCACATCTGAAAAATCGTCTCCCCGGATTTTCGTCCGTCCAAGACTTTAAGATCTTCGTCGATCTCCCACAACGACAAGGTGGCCCGCGAGAGGTTTTGTCGTTGTTGTTGATGAAAGAAGATGAGTCCCCGCCTGAGGCCTGCGATGTATGCATAGCTATTGCGGCCATGGAAGATGAGAAGAAGATATTTAGGGATTGGAAGAATGATTAGGGAAACTACGTCGTTTTTATAGAGGAGATGAGATAAGGGGGTATAGAGTAAATAACACGTGTGTTATGTGCTCTCATTGTCTCTAATATAAAAAGTTGTTCACAAAACAGTCCCTCTTAACAGAATGTAGTGCATATACTTCTGGACGTTATACATTTTTATGATCTTTTGTTTGGTTAAAGTGATTCTTAACCATCCAATAAAAAAATGGCGACATTAATAAGCTGCAAACGATAACTGAAACAATAACAAACCAAACATAAGCAGTTCATTAAAACAAGGAAAGAAACGACATGAAGTTGTTGCAGAGTTTTTAAGGGAAGTTTAGTAGAAAACAAATCATACAAACATACATACTTCTCAAAGTGGCCCAACGTTTCCTTCATACAATGTTACTACGAGCCTTTCCACTTCAGTATCAAGAACAGCCGCAGTTATGCATTTGCAAGCATCAACTCCGGCAACAGCATGAGCTTGAATGAACAATATAGTTGTCACTGCTGAGTCTGTGATGGCATTATTTTGCGGTAGAAAGCGGGGCCTTTCGAAGGCCAGGGCCTTCATATCTTTCAACCCCACTTGTTTTCCGACCTACTTCGCAAAATAAGGAAACATCTGTGCAATCGGTTTTACTTCTTTACCCATCATATACTCTGACCTGTTTGGTAAGTTGCTGTCTAACACAGCAATGGACCAGTTACTCATATCGATGCATATTCCTATCCAATACTTCTTGTCTAGATTGAAAGGGAAATAAAAGCGGTCGGCTTCAATGAAAGCAGTGTTGTCGACGATGTTGTCAGGAAATCGAAAAGTATCTTTCCTCGAAACATTGGAAAACTTAGTATAGACCTTTGAGATTTGAGAAACGAACTTGGTGTCCAGAAAGACACATTTTGATTGGTGTTTGCGGTGTGAGTTTCCCCGATAAAGTGCACTAATATGAGAGATTAGGACATCAACAACCTGCATGATAATTACAAAAAATCAAACAACTAGCATTTTAAAATCCACTCATCTACTCTTGTGCATAAAATGAGATATACATACTAACCTTTGCAGAGATGGGATTCTCTCTTTCGACAATTTCATACAGTTCAGTACTCTCAAGAGTCCACGCATCAGTAGTTATGCAACTGTTCCATAGACAAAACGAAATATTATTAGCCGGCTTTTACAATTGTTAGCTTCTACAAGATTACTTAGCTCGATTGCATGTTTAGAACTTACAATGGGGTTTTCAATTTGTCGAGGAGAATCGAAAACTTAGCTGAGTAGTCGATGTTACCACCAGGGTTCTTTGAATCTGAAACCGCCTGTCTTGCACGGTTTAAAAACCGTATATCACATTCATAATTTCCTAACAACGCCTTCGGGAGGACTTTCTGCCTTTTGCTCTTTCTGCAACCCAACGCCACCTCGTCAGCGCCCAGATTAATGTCAGTAATGTTTGCACCATCACATGCCTCCTCTCCGCCACCAGCAGTTGCATTGACTAACTCATCGACCACCACCCGCGCCTCCTGCGTTAATCCAAGGGAGAAAGTAGGTTTGGGGAACAATAACGCCGGGTCGAGACTCTGCATAATGTGATGTCATCATATTTAAAAACACATGAATATATATGTAAGTAATGGGGAAGATGATATATTAAAAATTTGAAATTGTGTACCGAGTCAGTATTACTATCGCCAACAACCTTATCACCCGATTCTTCTCTGTTCCTACATTGGGATGCAACGTCTAATGGGGACACAGCCGGATCCAATGTATTGCCATCCTTTTCAAAACATTTTTCAGTCTCGTGATTTAAATATTATATCCAATTCTCAATGGAAATAAAAAACATTCACTTACCCTTGTACTCGCTTTCTCAACATTGGCAACTCCAAAACCATCACCTACTACATCCTCTCTCCCATTGCCCACCTGCATATGAAAAGGAACACAATTTTATATCACCATATCTATTCATTCTTAGCCGGCTATATATAATACTTAGCGTTTAACAAAAAACTTACATCAGCAGAAGACGAAGATACACGGTTAACAAATCTGACTACCTCTTCTATAATAGTGGGAATTTCCACATTCGTTTCTCTGGCAACATTCTTTGTTGACGGGGGTTGTTCATTTCTTTAAGGATGACCATCTGAATATGTAGTGGGTTGTGGCGGTGCAACTCGGGTCAAGGATGCGATGTTCGCATTAACAACTTCAAACTTACCCAACATTTCACTGAGGTTGGAGAGGACCATAGTTTGAAAAGAGAGGTTTGACTCCTGTAGGGTAGCTACTTGAGTTTCAAGGCGTTTGAAGTCCTCCTTCAACTTGTCCTTCACCACATCACCCACAAACTCTACGTCAAAACCCACCGGTATTTGAGTGGAAATACCCTGCTTTGCTTTGGTAGTCTTGCGGTGTAGACCTCCAGCTTTAGCCTCTTCACGGAGCCTAATAACGTCCAATTTAGTAACACCACCAGTGAAGCATGAGTGAGAAAACGGGTATTGTTGCTCAATTAGTTTCAACAGATTATCAACTGCAGAGTCCTCTTCATCATCAGACCACACAAACTCGGTTCCCGCATTCAGTAGATTATCTCCACCGGAAATTAATGAATGCACCATGGCCTATTCAAAACAATATGGAATAACAAAATGGTAGGTGGGTTAAGTAGTTCAATAATGTATATTGACTATATAATTTACACAAGAAAGCAAATAGAATTGGATAACATACCTTTCCCGCAGCATCAGTATCACGGGCATGTCCTGGGCTGATGCTCTTCTTCTCCCCTTTGCCATTGTCAATGTTGTCTTCCTTTACGTCAAAGTCGTCTTCCGAACCAGATGAGTTGCCGTCTTGAACAACCTCTGTAAGCGCAGGCACGGCTTCAACCATGACTAGCTGTAATGAGAGTACAAATCCCTTTAGTGCAATGGTATTTTGGGAGAGAGATACCTCCTTCCTTTCTTTAATACTGCTCATTAGCATATCAAACGACACCCTACCCCAAGGATATGCAAAAAACTCTTCTACATCTTTTATCATCTCCGCATGATCTTGAGATATTCGCGGTGTATGTGTTGTCGGAAGTATGACAGAGGAAAGTAAGGCGAGATAAGCATATTTGAGCCGCAATTCTGTTTTCGTTACTGTTTTCTTCATCAGCATGCGGATGACGGAAGATACGGGGACCTCTTTCAAAGTACCAAATAGTTCACCCCAATATGGTTTCTCTGTAATATTATTCTTCAACGCTCTTTTTTTGGACCGTTTTTGGATTTTTCCACAGTTCAGCCCTGTAACAAAAGCAAATTCACGCAGAGAGAATCTAATAGGTTTCCCGGCGAAGACGAACCAAGCCTCGTGCTTCTTTGCAACCTTCAACTGTCTAGAGATGATATAGCATCCAAATCGCCCAGAGAAAGATGGCTTATCAGCAATATCCACCAGTTTCCCAAAAGGAGAATTCCGAATTTGCTCAACTTCATCGGGATCGAGTGCGTTTAGAATTTGTCTGATAGCACACGGTTTATGGTACGGTGTAACTCTAACACCAGTTGGTTCCTCTCCAGACTTGAAGATTTTCTCCGGGATAGGACAATGTGGACGCTCTGAATTCTCGTCCTCCATTTAGCCGTTTCTCTATATTAGAGATTTCTAGGGTTCTTACTGTGTATTTGAGAATTTGTTTCGAAAAAGAGAGAGAGTGAGAGAGAGAATGGTCCCTTGGAAACTCTTAATATTGCGTAACAACTATTTCGCTTCGGACAAAAGAAGATTTTGCATTTCTAGGTACATGCACATAGCAGATTTTCCGAATCTAACTTTATTAAGACTATGGAACAATGTACCTACAGAACAGACATATTTCATTTCAATTGTATGTAGGGGTACGAAAGTCATTAATAAAACTGTACAGTTGCTAATCGATGGATATTGGCATGCTCCTAAGTACGCCATAGTTCTTTGGTGTGGCTCCTAATTTCTCTATTCATTACAGTATGTTGTTCACGAAGTCAATTAAAAACTATGTTCGTCACGGATCTGTCTTTTTCAGCTCACCATATTTCAGAAACTAAATGTTATTTATATAAACAATATATATAGATATTCACATGTAAGAGAAAGGAATAGAAACACACAAAAGAAAGCACATTCACATGTTGTTTTATCAACGTTGGCACTACATCCAGTGCCGGTCCAGTGTAATTAGACACCTAAAGCAAATTTTACAAAAATAATGCACATATGTCATTCTAATCCAACATCTCAAAGAGAATTTGAAGTTTTCAACCGCTACATCAAAAAAATGTTTCTGTCATTGGTGCCCCAAAACAATATATAAAATTTAGCCCATGACCGACCCTGACTTCATCTCTTCTTGCTTCTGATGGAAGATCTTTTGATGATGCATCCCCTCCACCTCTTATAAGCGTTGGGTTCTTCATTTGGACACGTTTCACTTGGAGCAGTACTTCAATAACCAGCCCTTTTACCAAGTCTAAAAGTTTTAAAAGTTAATTTGAATTAGTGTATTATTGAGGCAAATAGTTCAAATACAATATAGATTAAAGAGAACAAGAATAATAATATAAATCTAAATTTAGCATCACTGATTGTGCCAGTAAATTTAGGTCGATATAGAAACCCTAAACTGGAATTGTAGCTCTTATAGATATTACCTGTGCTACAGTGCGTATGAACAACAAAACATGCACGACACCAAGTTATATAAATGTGGAAACGAATCTTTAAAGGATATATACCACTTTTACACATATCAGGAAAATGCCGAAAGCGAAGAAGATAGGGACTTTTAACTTACCATTTTTAATGGTTTGTATAATATAATAATGGCCTTCGATATTATAATATTATAAATTATGATCTACTGATTACAAATGGCAAATCTAACTACCGCTATCAGCATGCGATCTCGTAAAAATATGAAGTAGCTAATAAACATTTTGAAGTGGTTTTAGTTTTATAAATAAGAGATGACATATGCGTAAATATATTAAACATTCATTCGGGAAGCCATGTAATTATTAATGATCAAATCAAAAAAGGCAATTCTCTTAAATAGTCATTTTTTTAGTTTTTGTCACAAAATAGCACTAGAAAAATAAAATGATCAAAATAACATTTTTTTTTTTGAAATTTTCATTTTTTTTTTATTTTTTTTTGAAATTTGAAATCCTATCCCCAAACCCACCCCTTTACTCTAAACCCTAAAGTCTAAATTAGTTAACCCTATGGATATAAATGCACTTAAATAAAAAATTTAGCTTCTAAAAAAGTCTATTTTAGTTATTTTCTTCTTTAAAAACTATTTTTGTGAAGAACAAACTAAAATGAGCTATCTAAGAGAATTTTTCAACCAAAAACGTATTAGCGTATCAAACTTGTTTTTTTACCACTCGATCACAGGACTCCGGAGAAAAGATTCACTTAGAAGTAGAAGTTTATACCTAAGCTTCTCAAATAAACTGATGTCCATGCGCAAAACGATTATTTAACATAAATATTTGACGTGTTAAGGACTGTATATATGGAGTTCAAAATGTTTCTTATAATAAACTATTTCTATTATGTTAAATAATTGTTTTGCCTACATCGTGGTGGTTTAGTGGTCTTCACTAGAAGAGAAGTTATAATGTTGGTCCACGCCATAGATCGATTTCCTTCTAGTGCGAAATTATTAGTTCCACATGTAACCATGCGGATATGGACTCATTGTTTACGGTACATTTAAGTACCCGGAAAAGAGTCTATCAGTGGGCTGCATTTTCCACTCGGAAATTTAGTATATGTTTTTAATAAAGAGCAATTCTCTTAAATAGCCTTTTTTAAGTTTTTGTCACAAAATAGCCCTCAAAAAATAAAATGACTAAAATAGACTTTTTTTTTTTTGAAATTTTAATTTTTTTTTTATTTTTTAAAAAAAAATTGAAACCTAACCCCAAACCCACCCCTTAACTCTAAACTCTAAAGTCCAAATTAGTTAACCATAGGAGTATAAATGCATATAAATGCTTTTTTTAGCTTCAAAAAAAAATATTTTGGTCATTTTCTTCTTTAAAAACTATTTTTGTGACAAACAAACTAAAAAGAGCTATCTAAAGGAATTTCTCTTTAATAAATCTGAATTTAACTTTTTTCTCAAAAAAAAAAACTATTTCTTTAATCAATACTTTCATAAACCCAGTTGCACATGTTAAAAGCAATACTAAAGCACTAATATGATGACATGTGCACAATATTTTCTGATTGTTTTTTGTTTGAGTTTCTTTTCAATTTGTTCTCTCTACTTCTTTATAAATGTTAAAATCTTAAGTTAGCTAGGAAATATAATATTTCGTAAATATCTAATTCTCGTACCAAACAGACTACTTGGGACCCGCGACCCGCGAACACTGTTGAAGTTTCTGATCGTCATTTTCCACTAACTATGCAAGTGGTGACTAAAATGCATGTGTGTGAGTGCGTCTATATATACAAAGAAAGGCACATAATCAAGATACTCCAAGCTATTAGAACATTCAACACTATAAAAAACGTAACAAAGAAAAGAGAAGAGAAGAAAAAAAGACAAACCATGGTTCACACTGGTGTTCATAATTCACCCGGGTCGAATCCAAACCCAACCCATATGAACAAATTCGCTTTTGGGTGTGCTGTCGTTGCTTCCATCATTTCAATCATCTTCGGATATGGTAAGAGATTCATACTAAAACGTATATTTTTCGACGTTATATGATGCTTTTGTCTGAATCTTACCGTCCAAAACCCTTATATATATATTAGTGAATCTTGTTGTTCTTTTTGTTTGTTTGTTTGTCCTTAGATACGGGAGTTATGAGCGGAGCACAGATCTTTATAAAAGATGATCTGAAAGTAAACGATAATCAGATCGAAGTTTTGATGGGAATCCTGAATCTCTGTGCTCTTGTTGGATCTTTAACGGCGGGAAAAACATCTGACGTCATCGGTCGACGTTACACCATTGCTCTCTCCTCCGTGATATTCTTAGTTGGATCGGTTCTTATGGGTTACGGTCCAAACTACGCCGTTTTAATGGTTGGAAGATGTATAGCTGGAGTGGGTGTAGGGTTTGCTCTAATGATAGCTCCGGTCTACTCCGCCGAGATAGCCTCTGCTTCACACAGAGGCTTTCTCACATCGCTCCCCGAGCTTTGTATTAGTCTAGGGATCTTACTAGGCTATGTCTCGAACTACTGTTTCGGGAAATTGACGTTGAAACTCGGCTGGAGACTGATGCTTGGAGTCGCAGCGGTTCCTTCAGCGATATTAGCGTTTGGGATTTTTAAAATGCCTGAATCTCCGAGGTGGCTTGTGATGCAAGGTAGGTTAGAAGAGGCCAAAAAAATCATGGTTTTGATATCCAACACTGAACAAGAAGCTGAAGAACGTTTCAGGGACATTCTAGCCGCTGCAGAGATAGCGGTTAAAGCGGCTGGCCACGACGTGCGGAAGAATCAAGGAAAAAGTGTATGGAGAGAGCTTGTAATAAAACCAAGACCCGCGGTGCGTTTGATCTTGATCGCGGCCGTGGGGATACATTTTTTCGAGCACGCGACTGGGATCGAAGCTGTCGTGTTGTATAGCACGACGATTTTCAAGGAAGCTGGAGTGATGTCGAATGATAAGCTCTTACTCGCCACGGTGGGTGTAGGTTTAACGAAGGCTGTTTTCATAGTAATAGCTACTTTCTTGCTGGACAAGGTAGGCCGGAGAAAGCTTCTGTTGACGAGTACGGGCGGTATGGTCTTTGCGTCGACCAGTTTAGCGATTGGTCTCACTATGGTTCAGCGTTTCGGGCGGTTAGTGTGGGCGTTGAGGTTGAGCATTGTCTCTGCGTACACGTTTGTAGCGTTTTTCTCTATCGGGCTTGGGCCTATAACGTGGGTCTACAGCTCTGAGATATTCCCGTTGAGACTAAGGGCTCAGGGAGCGAGCATAGGCGTTGCGGTTAATAGGATCATGAACGCTACGGTCTCTATGAGTTTTCTGTCAATGAAGAAGACGATCACCATGGGCGGTGTGTTCTTCATGTTCGCTGGAATCGCGGTTGTAGCGTGGTGGTTCTTCTTCTTTATGTTGCCGGAGACGAAAGGATTGCCATTGGAAGAGATTGAGAAACTTTTTGGTGGTGGAGATGCTCGCGATGGATTAGAGATTCAAGCTAAGAGAGTCAATAATAAGATTTGATTACCATTATATATAGTAGTAGAGTGATTTGGCTTATATAATATATACAGTGTGATTTTGTAAGCAGGTGAATCGTTCAAGACTATCTATATTGGGTAAAATGATATGTCGCATAATTTCTTCTTCTTTGGGTTTATCTTGCATACCAAGTTTATGAGATTCTCTTAAGAAATATGTGCTTGTATATTGTGAACATATTGTGAATTTCACCCACACTGATCAAATCCTGAAGATAGTGATATTTAACTGCTATATTCTTTGTTGTGCACATCATTTTTTCACAATGTTATGCATTCTGAGAATCACAATACACTTCTACCGAATCCTGCGGAAAACCGAGTTCCTCTGCAAATCTTTTTAACCAAACTCCTTTCTTCACTCATTCAGATAATGCAATGTACCCAGTCTCAGTTGTTGAGAGAGTAACAACCTTTTGTAATGATGATCTCCAACTAATTGGATTACCTCCTGCCAGTAATAGACCTTTTGTGATCCATATTAGCTGCATAATCTGAGTCGCAATAACCACTTGCCACAAATTCTACTTTTTTTACTAAAACTCAACCTTGTATGTATCCTAAGACCCATTTCACTGCCTGCCATATTGGTCTTGACATGAAAGGACTTACCATACCCGCTACATAAACTAAATTAGATCGAGTCCATACCATGGAATATATTATACTTCTCAATGCGCTTTAATAAGGAATATTTTCATATGTTCCTCTTGTTCCTTGTACTCTTTCTCTGTTGCTGCTTGAAGTTGTGGGCATCTAAGGGAGTAGCAACTGCCTTTGGTTGATCCATGTTGAAGTTACCAATACTTTCCAAAGGTAGTCTTCTTGATATATAAACTCTTTGTTTACTCTCTGTCTTTTGTAATCTCCATTCTAATGATCTTCTTCGAGTCAACTAAGGCATTCATGTCAAATTCTAGAACCAACACTGCCTTTAATCTCTGAAACTGATACTTGTCTGCCGAAGTTATAAGAATATCATCCACATATAGTAACATGTATACATACACATCTTTCTCAGTCTTCTTAAAGTATACACAAGAAACATAGTAACTTATGATGTATCATTTTGCTCGTACAATGTCATCAATATTTTATACCACTATCTGGGACTTTGTTTCAAACCGTATAAAGATCTCTTCAGCTTGTAGACCTTATCCGGATATCTCTTATCCAAAAATCCTTCTGGTTGCTCCATCATAATAAACTCATCCAAGTTATCATGTAGAAACGATGTCTTCAAGCCTATCTGTTGTAGTTCCATACAAAAATGAGCTATTGTAGATATAATGTCTCTTATGGACATATGCTTGACTACAGGCGCAAAAATCTCTTGATAATATACACCCTCTTTCTGTAAGAATCCCTTAGTCACTAATCTGGCTTCATATTGAGGAGATTCCACACCAATGATTCTTAGTTTCCTCTCATAAATTCACTTACATCCAATAGCTTTCTGAATCTTTGGTCTATCAATAAGACCCCAAGTATGATTCCCTTATAAAGATGTCATTTCCTCTTTCAATGCTTCATTATGCTTGTCACTGTCAAAGTCTGACACAATTTATTGGTATGTTCTTGATTATGTAGAAATATCTTCAGATAAAAAACAAACATAGCATGCAAAATGATCTTCACCATCAGTAACATCACCCTCATAATCCAACAGTCTTGCAGGTGGTTTTCTAGATCTTCTAGTCATGTCTCTGACAAACTGATAGTTCTCTAGATCCTGACTTTCATTTCATGTAGACTCATCTCTTACCATCTACGTATCTTGACCATCATTTGACAATGCTCCACCTTGAACTTTATTTGTTCCATTTTTCACTAATATCAAGATCTTTCAAACTGATGATTTGTGAATCTAATCATGAATCTCCATGACTTTATGTTTCATCCTTTAATTATCGACTTTAAGTTCAAGTTTTCAACATGACCTCTTTTGATGCTCCAAATGGCTCTATAATCTCCATAGTGCTCCAATGTACATAATCCTACAAAGAATGTAGAAAAGACTCAAAGCATAGATAATAGACTCTAAAGTTGGGCTTATTCCATGGTTAAAATCTATAAAAACCAAGGTATATCAACTCTTGTACGCTTATCATTTTCTTTCCCTCAAGAAAAACAAAGTCTAAATATGTGGAAGAGGTTTGAAAACGTAAGGACCCACCTTTTCTTTAGAACCAACTTTACCATCTCTACAATATTGCAAGCCACATCAAAGAATACCAATCTTAGAAGGTACTTTCATGTACTCATCCTCTGTTTAGCAACCTGACCGTCCAGCCCACAAATCACTAAATAACATCTAACATACCCCTCTACTGACCTCATTTAAGAGATTGATGTGCATGCTCATCTTGGGAATATCGATCAAAGGACACATGAACTCTTACCCACTCAAGTATATGATCACAGAGGCTGACTTAATTACTCTGGTTCCTCTCTTTCTTTTCTCACTTCTATGTATCATTTTCTATTATTTTTCTTTTTCTTCATGCTCTGCAGTGTAGGCTAATAATGGGATCACATGAAATTTTCCTATCCCTCGCTTCCGGCTTTGTGTGAACATTCCATTATAAAAATAATGGGATCATATGAAAATTTTCTTACCTTTTACTACTCAGGAAATCATCTCCTTTCTCTCTCATCTTTTTAGATGATGAAGTGAAGAGAGAAGTGAACCATACCACAAAGACATGCTTTTCAGACCTAGACGAGGAATCCGATCCAGTGTATAGCAAGCCCCAAGAAAAGCAAATTGAGTAGCTTATTTTGGAGGTCTCCTTTGGTTCATCCATACACTCATAATAAGCGTGGATGTTACTGAAAGGTCGATCCATTTTATTGTTTCCATGTAATACACCATGCAATCAGTAACTCAAAGAATGTTGTTAGAGAGTTGTTAGATGGTTAGTTCCAAGAAAATGTTCATCATCCCTAACTGACTCTATTTTGACTCAATAAAACGACACAGATTGACTCATTAGCACTCAAACAGAACACAATATCAGCATATACCTCCCTTAGACTTAAACAACAATGTCCATAGTGGTATATAGTCTGAGATTGGCAAAAGAAACAAAGAAAACTCGTATAAAAGCTAAAGGAAAATAAAGAGTACATGTGGTCGAGATGAGTGTCGACTGACATTGGATGGTGTCGAGGATCACCATTGGAGGGAGGGTGTCTACCGACACCAAGGAGGTTTTGACCAATACTAAGTACTCTACGACACATACTTTTTTAATAAACTCATACGAAAATCTAGTGGGTTGACTCCCACTTAGCAGTTGTTTTCAGTCTTTAGGTTGACTTTTGGAGTTCAAGTTCACTCTTGACAAGAATGAGACTTTGCTCTAAAAAAAATCCCAATGTCTTCCTTATACAGCTTGAACAAACAACCTATGAAAGCTCTCACAACTTCCTCTCCAAACTTAGGAATTTCTGCCTCGTAGTGTTCTGATACACCAAGGGAGTCGACAAACACCAATGTGGTGTTGATCGACACTGATGCTGAGTTTCTACTTTCACAAGCTGCTACAGGTGCTGAATCCTCAATATATCAATGTCAAAACCAAATGGGAGGATCTAGGTGTGATTTTTTCGAACAAACCAAATTAAACAAGACATTCTCGTAAGTCTAAAAAAATAATATTAAGCCTTTCAGGTTCGAAACTTATCCCCATGTTACCCATTTGTGTGGCCAGTTGGCATAGATATCTAAATCTTATGTACATCAATCGGATTTGTTTCATTGGTGGACCGGTCTCCTTGAGATTAGTTTGGATCTCGGTCTGGGACTCCCAAAGTTATCCAAAAAAAAGTCTAAAGAAAGATAATGTTTACAAAAAGTTGAAAGAAAGATAGTATGAAATAATGCATGAAATTACGTGGAATTGAATCAACATCTTTAGCTCCTAATATCATGGACCTAAAATGAAGAAAAATAAGACCGATGTAACTACCTAACAGAAAAGCAGTTTTTAAGACAGGAGACTGAGACTGAGAGAGAAGAGGCATGTTTGTCGGGATGAAGACAGAGCAAATCTCTTCTCTTTACTTCTTACTTTCTATAATTATTTTCTTACCAAAAACTCTCTTTCTCTCTCTATTCTTCACTCTCTCCTTAATCTCTTTCTCTAAGGTATTAATCTCTCGCTAGTTTTATATTAAATCTAACAAGCTTAGCATTACTCTGTTTGCTGTTAATTGTTAATTATCTAACGAACACAATAAGACAAGAAACCATGCCCAAATAACACCAGCTGATAAATGATTTGTTTATCTAAGTTTTGGTTGTTTGTTGTTCTTAGACAATTTGAGTGATTAAGGGAGAGAAGATAGAGAGTTTCTATTTTAGAGGTTTCTTCTTCTTCTCCAATGGCTTCTTCCCCTGAATCTGCTCCTCCACCGTCAAATTCAAGCTCTTCTCCGTCTCCACCGTCTCCACCGTTTCCATCTCCTCCTCCTCCTACTCAAGGAGGCTCATCACCTCCACCTCCTGATTCCACCTCACCACCAGCTCCACAAGCTCCTTCTCCCCCCGATTCCAGCAATAACTCTCCTCCTCCACCGGCATCACAAAGAGGTGGAGGAAATGGTGGTGGCAATGAGTCTCCACCCTCACGGGGATCCCCTCCTTCTAGAGGTGGAGATAATAGTGGTAGTAGATCTTCACCATCAGGAGATAATGGTGGCTCTCGCTCAAATAATTCTCCCTCTGGTGGAAGTGGCGGCACTAGCAGCGGAGGAGGAGGAGGAATTAATACGAATACAGCGATCATTATAGGCGTATTAGTTGGAGCTGGACTGTTGATGATTGTGCTTATTATTGTGTGTCTTAGACGCAGAAAGAAGAGAAAAGATTCTTTCGACGATGAATCCATGAAAGGTAAAACCATATACACATATATACTTGTTCTTTTTTTCTAACAAAATATACGTTTGTTCTTGCATCAAAAGATTCACCATTTTACATATTGTCTCAGGAAATCAATATCAATACTATGGAAACAACAACAACAACAACAACAACACTAACGATGCTTCACAGAATTATCCAAATTGGCACCTAAATTCAAAAGGCCAAAACCAACAACCTTCTGGTGGTTGGGGAGGCGGTGGACCATCACCACCTCCTCCACCTCCAGGGATGCATACAAGTGGAGATGATTCTTCCTTGTACTCAGGACCGGCACGCCCGGTTTTACCTCCTCCTCCACCTCCTCTAGCCCTCGGATTCAATAAAAGCACTTTTACTTACCAAGAGCTTGCGGCTGCAACAGGAGGGTTTGTGGATTCTAACCTTTTGGGACAGGGAGGATTTGGGTATGTCCATAAAGGTGTGTTGCCTAATGGGAAAGAAGTTGCGGTTAAGAGTTTGAAATCAGGTAGCGGACAAGGAGAAAGAGAGTTTCAAGCTGAGGTTGACATCATTAGCCGTGTGCATCATCGGTATCTTGTTTCTTTGGTTGGATATTGTATTGCTGAAGGGCAGAGAATGTTGGTCTATGAATTTGTTCCTAACAATACTTTGGAATATCACCTTCATGGTTAGACACTTCAAACTTACAACACAATATTTTATGTAGTATATAGATTCAAGACTTTTTAACCTTTGTTTGTTGTTATTATCATTGTAGGGACGAATCTTCCAGTAATGGATTTCTCCACCAGGATGCGTATCGCCTTAGGTTCTGCGAAAGGACTCGCTTACCTTCATGAAGACTGTGAGTTTCAACATTTCACCAATCTCATATCTTAACCAATGTTGCAAAAACCAGAGAAAATATTGTTTCTGACTAGTAATTTATTTTTGGCTGAGAAATCATCACAGGCCATCCACGGATAATTCACCGTGACATCAAGTCTGCAAACATTCTCTTGGACTTTAACTTTGATGCAATGGTGATAAACTAGTGGTTGCATTTAGTTTCATATTATGTTAATATATAATCACTATAGATGATGACTTTTAAGCATTTGTCCTTTTCAGGTGGCTGATTTCGGGTTGGCTAAATTAACTTCTGATAACTACACTCATGTATCTACTCGTGTGATGGGAACTTTCGGGTAAACCGTTTTTTCACTATAAGTTTTTTCATACCGCTCAAGAAACATAACTTTTGTAGAGTGACCAATTGACTTTTCTCTTCACAAACATGTGTAGATATCTAGCTCCAGAATATGCATCAAGCGGTAAATTAACTGAGAAGTCCGATGTTTTCTCGTACGGTGTCATGTTGTTGGAACTAATCACTGGGAAACGACCGGTTGATAGTAGCAGTGCCATGGACGACACATTAGTAGATTGGGTATACATGTTTTTTCGTTTTTTCTACTTAAAAGCGTTTGGATATGCTTTTGCCTTTTTTTACGGGTACTACTGATTGCATTCTACTACAAATATAGGCTCGTCCTATCATGGTTCGCGCGCTAGAAGATGGAAACTTTAATGAACTTGCAGATGTAAGGCTTGAAGGCAACTACAACCCGCAAGAAATGGCTCGAATGGTGACTTGTGCTGCCGCTAGCATTCGCCATTCTGGACGTAAACGCCCAAAGATGAGCCAGGTGAACCAATTGTATGATGTATTATTTTTGTTTTCAGATAATTTTTAAAAATATTTTTTTTTCAGATTGTAAGAGCGTTAGAAGGAGAAGTGTCACTAGATGTTTTATATGAAGGTGTGAAACCAGGACACAGCAACATTTACGGGACATCAGGAACAAGCTCAGATTATAGCCAGACATCTTACAATGCGGACATGAAAAAATTTAGACAGATAGCTTTGTCGAGCCAAGAGTTCCAAAGCAGTGAAGGTGAAGGATCGTCTAACAAGGATTCTAAAGAGATTAAAAGTCCTAATGTTCCTAAATGAAATATCTTTTGAAGCAACCAGAGATATATTGATTTTCTTGGTATAATATGAATAAAGGATTTTAAAGGATTTTGAGGTTCTGAGAGCAGAAGCATGTAAGCTAAAAAGCAATGTCATTGTAATGTTTAGATTTTTCCTCAAACAGATTATATTATATGTTTGATTTCGATAGAGATTTGATTCAATTCTCACCCACGAACATACAACAATTTCTTGATTTTTGGATTGTTAATCTCCATTATTCATTATAAAAAGCTTGTAGCTTTTTGTACTTAGGCATGCTCTCTTCATAATTACCACTTTATTCTTACAAAAAAAAAATCAAGTGATAATCATGTTTGGGCAAATACCTGTAATCCAAATCCTATCCAAGAATCGTGTTCCTTGCCTTGATTTGTAAAAATAACTGAAAGAATTTTGTACGACGGTATTTGGACATTGGGTATCATCCGATTTTGACTCGAGTCTAAACGGGTACCCAAATTTTTAAAAAATTTAATGACCAAATCTGAATAAATATTCGAAGATTCAAATTATTATCCAAAATAAATATTCAAAGGGGTAATTCTTTTCAATAGTCTCTTTTAAATTTGTGTCTTAAAATAGCATTTTAAACTAAAAATTAACTAAGTAATTTTCATTAATTGATAAAAAGTCTATAACACCCTTCTTTTAACTGTGATTAAATCAGAAATAATAATAAATCATTACCACCGAAAAAAGAAAAATGTTACGACGACAACGACAAGATTTTGAAGTCATCTTCGGCGACAAGTTGTTGAAGTCATCTCCGACGATGAACGAAAATGTGATTTTCACTGTCGACGAAGCAAGATGTGAATTAGTATGTTTCAATTGTTTTTATCAGTGGTTTACGAAGAAAATCTTAATTTTACTTAGGGTTCTCAAATTGAAATTTGAGGATATTTTGTTGTTGTTTTTTGAATGATACATTTGAGCTTTTTTGTTGCTTGGATTAAACAAAGAGAGCAAAATCAGAATTACAAAGAAGTAATTTCAGAAAGTTTCATTTACAAATAAATTTGCCTTATGGAGGAAAACGATTTCATGACTTTGATTTTTGGTAAACAATTTTGAATCATTGATGTTCTTATTTTTTCGCTGACCAATGCTTTATTTGTCTCAGATTCAGATTTCTTTAGAGTGTGCCATATGATTAGATTAAGTGATATGATATTGATCTAGATCAATCCATACAAAAATCTCAATTTGGCAGAAACAATATCGAGAATAAGATAAAGAGGAAAAACATGGAAAAGATGAGACAACAAAGATGATGATAATAAAATATAATAGAAAAAGATTCTAAATTAATAGATTAGAAGGATTTTAACTAACATCTCGAATCATATTTAAACCGCGAATTAAGCTTAAGAGGCTTAACCCCAAAATATAAAATCCTAAAAGTTTGATCCCAACCCTAAGGCTTAGTATATGGTACAGATGCAAAAAATGCAGATAAAAAATAAAAAACAGACCAAACAATATAAATACTTATCAATAGTTTTACAGCTTAAATGCATAACAATTATCCAACAATTTTTTCTTCTTTTTTACAAATTAAATAATTTAATATTAACATTAATCTAGATACAATTTATTTGTTATTTTAATATATTTTTTATTCAGCATATTTTAAGATGAATGTAAAAAAAATGCAGTTCAATCTACATCATAAAAGGTTTGTATTTATTCTGCTTTTATTTTGTGTTTCATTCCAACCCTAAAACTATGAGCAATGGAGGTGTTGAATATAGGTATTGAAATGAGGTGGATTAATTGATGCTGAAAATGTTTAACATGTTAAAAAATAATTATGGTAGAAACACCTACCTACTACATAGTAGCGTAGTACAAAACCATTAAGATTCACAGTTATATATATAAAAATATCCAAGGCAATGATTCAAAGGGAATTGCATCGTATACCGAACAAACAAATTATAATTAGCTCAATGACCATTTTCCCTATTATACCAATATATCTTATGTCTTTTATGTAATAATGCTTTTTACCCTTGTATAGAACCAGTGCAACCTGCATAAAGAAAATAAATATAAATGATTTCTTATTTACTCTAGAAAGGTAAACGTGTCTTTTCTTTTGACACAAATCGTAAATGACAATAATTGTGGAAGCTACATATTTTCTTCTCTATTTTGTTTAGCACGAAAATCACCGAGTATATAATCGGCGACGTTTGTGGAGTAGCAGCCCGGTTGTGACACCTCTTTCGGATATGGGAGACAAAGGGTTCACGGCTTCCGAACTCAAAAGTCGCAACAATCGTAACGCCTCTGTGCATTACTTCTCGCTTCGAGATTCAACAGTTTGTGAAGACCATACATAAACACTTGTAAGTTTTGATTTTGGAGCTGGTAGTTGTACTTCTTTAGTTGATCGAAGAAGTTGAACAGTTTTTGTAACATTGTGTTATATTCTATTTATATGCGTATGAAATAGAAAGGTAAAAGAATATGTAGTATTTTGTTCTTTGGTGCATGTTGCACGTCTGGGTAAGTAAGGGAAACCAGATTAGGATGGTGGAGTTGATCGAAGAAGATGATATATGCATATAGAATAGAAATGTAAACAATATGCAGTATTTTGTTCTATTCAAATTTGTAATACGCTATATTATGTTACTATATTATTTTAACATGTTCCATTCCATTTGATTACTAAACAGTGAATAAACATGTATTAGGAATGTGTTTGTTTACTTCTTTAAAGGTGAAAGTAAATGTGAATAAATATGTATTGATTTACCACACTACTTAGATTGTATGGAATAGAGTATATGCAACTTCCCATCGAAAACTTGGCTAATGTACTATGTCACGAAGATAGAATAATACATTCGATGCGTTGGTTAGTAAATGGAATAGAATATATATTGAAAGTCGTTCTTTTATAGCCTACACATTTGTTGCGGCCAATAACACCACACCGTATGCGGTAAATAATTATGTGACGTAGTTTTACTCTCTCTCGTAAGTTACCAACAACTCACTATTTATTGTCCCAAAGTTCTATTTTTGTCCACAAATTTATATCACACAGTGAAAAGATATGCGGTAATTTTGTATGTCACGTGGCTTGCTTGTTTGTCATCTTTTATAACAGTGCATGGTAAATCTAAAGACACGTAGCTTGATTCTCTTTCATGTTTTTTACTAGTGCATGATAGTTGTATGCCATATGTCAGCTCATCAACGTTATCATATATAATCGTCTACTATACTATTCGATCTGTATGAAATGGAACATATACAACTTTCAAACCAAAGAAATGTGCTTCCATGGATTTTAAAAAGAAAAACAATTTGTAAAGGATATTTAGGTTTATAGTTCCCTAACTAGGGTTTAGGTTTACTAAGAAGGGAGTTGAGTATATTATTTAGCGGTTGTTATGGGTTTTTATGGATATTTCCTATCGAAATTTGGTTGATGTACTATGTCACATATATAGAATAATAAATACGTTATATAGTTTAGTAAATGGAGTATAAGCTATATTGGAAGCCGTTCTATTTTAGCCTACACATTTGCTGCATCCAACAACACCACACCATATGCAGTAAATAATTATGTTACTTTGTTCTACTCTCTCTCCTAAGTCCACGTCATCCACTTCTCTTGTTTTACCGGTAATTTACTCCGCTAAAGGGCAAAACCGGATCAAACAAGAGCTAATTGTCACTGATTGTATAACATCAAAATCAATGACATGCACTTTATTTGTTATCCAAGTTTGATTATTAACCAAGTTCTCCCATGATTCAAAGAGCACGATGTATTATTCTGTCTTTTCAAGGCTCTCTATTACTCTTTGATGAAGATTTAAAGACTCGGGAATGTAGAATCAACAAGGCTGTTGTTATGAAGAATAGATTGTTAATGGATTGTATCGGAGTTACAAAAAGGTCTATGATATTTAATAGGACACTGATACGGACTAATTGGTATCAAATAGCCATACTTTCAGAACTAGTACTAGACGCAACGGGTTTTACTAGTACGATCAAGAAACCGCCTCAAAATAAAGAAAGGCCGAAGTATCATATTAGAGCAAAATGGTATTGAAGAAATATTACGAATATATGTATTTGTTAGTGAGTAAGACGTTTTTGACCAAAATGCGTTATGAATGTTATTTCTTTATACCTTTTTCAGCATATGGCTCACATATCTGCTTGTATAATAATTTACGTTCTATAGTCTTGTATGACTTTAACTTTGTAACTTTCATGTAATTCAATGAAATTTTAGTCAGAAAAAAAAAATGAATGGAGTTGAAGCAGTGACCGAACCAGAGTATTTATCGGGTCCCGGTTATACCGGACCGGTTAAAAACCCTTTTTCATTTCATTCCTTGACCTTTCTCTCACCACACTCCGTCTCCCCACCCCTCTTTCTTCCTCAAATTGTAAAAGAATCCTTATTTGTGATTCTCAGTTTAGCTCTTGTTTCGAATTTCACTATGCTAAGATGGAGAAGTCTCCTCTCGCTGAAAAGCTCATTTTCATCGTCTTCGGCGGCTACGAAAGCCATTATCGCTCCATTTCATTCGACCAGTGTTCTGTCTGATAAATCGAGGAAACAATTTGGTTCCGTAAGATCTTATCCCGAATTCTGAATTTGGGTCGTTATCAGAAACTGTAATTAGATGTTTGATTCTTTATTTCGCAGGATAGAGCTTCCAAGGGTGGTGGTACAACTTCTGAATCTTCAAAGGTATGTCTGAAAATTTGTCAACTTTAACTCTGGTTGATCAGATGATTTGCAAATTTTTATACTTTCTTTTGAGGAGATGGATGCTTGTTAGAGGAGTTTTGGTAGAAACACAATTGAGTTTATGCTAAAACTTGGCCCTGTATTTGAGTTTTGGTGTGTGTGTGTGAGATAAATTTTGTTTAGTGTATTTATTAATACTCATAAGAAAGAAAGTTGTCCTCTGAAGCTGCAAAATGTTGATTCCAGAACTCGTCCATAAGGTTCACATGCACCGTTAAGGAGAAGGGGCGTCGCACTAGTGCTAAAAAGACTGTAGACAAGCTTCTCTTCCACAGGGGTCTTAACGATCCGCTTCAGGTGAATCTTTCTTTTATTATCTTCAATACATATCTTATGACTTTTCTTTCTTGTGTGTTTCTCAAGCTTGTCTTGTCTTATAACGTAGAATGAGTGGCACTTTGGTCCAAATCCGCTTATCCGAGATAGGCATATGAAGAAAAAGTCTCCACCTGGCCGGGGAAAGAAGCCTCGTGATAAGAAGACAAAACGTGAGTTGCTTCCTTCCTTCTCTTCTTCTTTGGAATATCAGACAACTCTTAGCTTTGAATTGGTTGGTATATCCTTTTGTTTGTTCGGATGTATTAGGGTGGCACAGAGAAGGAAACACCGACGATGATGACTTTGGCGCTGATGCTACTAATAAATTTGAGAGCAAATGGAGAGAAGCCTGGACCAACCAATCTCAGAAGGCCTCGTATTCGAGGGACTCAGCATCAGGATTTCAGTGGAGAGAAGGATGGAGCTGGACAACTCAGTCACAAAGGAGCAAAACCTGGAACAATGAGTCTTGTGATGAACCTCTGATGGTTGGGTCTCAGTCTGATAGGAATGTTCTTGGTCTACCTCTAGCTGGTCCCCTCAAACTAGAAGATGTTAAGAACGCGTAAGTCTTCGTCTTCCAACTGATTCCGATTGATTGTCAAAATCTGACAAGGGTATCCACTAAAGTCTTTCTTGGTTTTGCAGCTTCCGTTCATCAGCTTTTAAGTGGCATCCGGATAAGCACCAGGGGCCTTCTCAGGTATGCTTTTTAAACAAAGATTTGGATTGTTGTAGGTTTTCTCAAGTTGTGTGTGTCAGATTGTTTTGGGTTATGTGGTGGAAATTGCAGGCAGCGGCTCAAGAGAAGTTTAAACTCTGCGTTGATGCATACCAGTCTCTCTGTTCTGCACTCTCTTGACAATTAACACAGAGGCATTTTATACACCATTCTTTAGTAGGAACTAGAGTTTTGAAGTTGCTAAGGCTACTTCCAAGGTTTTCATATGATGGATTTGATTCATGAGAATACGCGTCTCTCTCAACCTTGCCAAGCATTTGATAACAAAAAAATAAAATAATATATGAAATTGATTTTAACTTTTGAAGTATTAAAATATCACTTTCAAACCTAACTATTTCTATGTTCTCCCTTGCTAGACTAATACAAAACGCACATCCAATCTCTATGAACGTTCTTGTATTAGCAAATGTTGAAGGCACCTAGCCAGAGTCTACATCCGAGATTTGATTATTGACTTCACACAGGTGGAATAGCAAAGGTTCCTCCAAGTGACCTGTGAATAGAGTCTGCATCCTGCGTTGTTAGTATCTAGAATTGTCAAATGGGCGGGCTATTAATGGGTGGCCCGTGTCCAGCTTGATATGGCCCGAAATGGATAGATCCATATTGAACCATAATTAAATTTTGTCCAGATGGATAAACCCAATTACATTCATGGACAAAGTTGGGCTTAACCACTTGGACAATGGACGGCCCAATAAACTTAAATGTCTAGGGTTCAGAAAATNCAAAGAAATCTCAATTCTCTAGAGAAACGGAGATAACAAAAGTTCCAAACTTATTGACCATCATCCTATGTCAGTGAATGATGCAAATATGCATTAAAATAAGATTTTCATATTTTTTGAATTTTTCTCAAAATATGTGGGTTAACCCCTACGAAAATACTGAGTTTTCGGTAAATACTCGATATACTGAAACTTATATTCTTTATTGTTTTATAAAAAAATATAAACACCATCTACATTTGTATTAATGAATGCCAAACCTTTTAAATGGTATATTTGTATCATTTCAAATTTAAAAACAATTAATTTAAGAAAACTTCATATACTACCCAATTTTGTGTATTAACAACAAAGAAATCTCAATTCTCTAGAGAAACGAATATAACAAAAGTTCCAAACTTATTGACCATCATCCTATGTCAGTGAATGATGCAAATATGCATTAAAATAAGATTTTCATATTTTTTGAATTTTTCTCCAAATATGTGGGTTAACTCCTACGAAAATACTGAGTTTTCGGTAAAGACTAGATATACTGAAACTTATTTTCTTTACTGTTTTATAAAAAAATATAAACAAATTCTACATTTGTATTAATGAATGCCAAACCTATTAAATGATATATTTTTATCATTTCAAATTTAAAAACAATTAATTTAATAAAACTTCATATACTACCCAATTTTGTGTATTAACAACAAAGAAATCTCAATTCTCTAGAGAAACGGAGATAACAAAAGTTCCAAACTTATTGACCATCATCCTATGTCAGTGAATGATGCAAATATGCATTAAAATAAGATTTCCATATTTTTTGATTTTTTCTCAAAATATGTGGGTTAACCCCTACGAAAATACTGAGTTTTCGGTAAATACTCGATATACTGAAACTTATACTATTTACTGTTTTATAAAAATTTATAAACACATTCTAAATTTATATTAATGTATGCCAAACCTTTTTCATGGTAAATGTGTATCATTTCAAATTTAAAAACAATTTTTTTAATAAAACTTCATATACTACCCAACTTTGTGTATTAACAACAAAGAAATCTCAATTCTCTAGAGAAACGGAGATAACAAAAGTTCCAAACTTATTGACCATCATCCTTAGAGTTGTCAAATGGGCGGGTTGGGCGGATTTGGGTGTGTCCGAATGGGTTTCATTTTTTTGTTGGACATTTTTGGTCGAAGCCAAATAGAACCATGTCCAAATAGGACCATAACCAAATAAGACCATGATTTTCTGGGCTGTCCATGGGTCCCATACGCCCACTTATTGTAAACAACACAATTTCAGTTTTAAAGACGTAAAGATTCTTAAAGTTTCAATTTTAAAGATGTCACAACATTGAAAACACACAAGTTCACAAGTCACCACACTAAAATATGAAAATACACAAGTTCACAAATTCACAAAAGAGAGCTTCACTATTTTACAAAAGATAAACTTCATCATCATGCTTCATTTCTTCACCACCTTCTTCTTCTTCTTTCGTCCACCTTCTTCTTCTTCTTCTTCTTTTTCTTCTTCATTTTCACCCTCATTCTCTTCCTCTTCCTCTTCATCTTCAGAATCACCTAACACAACAACAAGAAGTCAAAAATTGATGTTAAGAAACAGAGACATATCAATTATCAAGTACAAGTTCATCCCCTAAGCATTTCACATAACAAAAACAAAAAAAGATCGTAGCTGAAACTGTGAAACATATCAAGTACAAGTTCATCCCCTAAGCATTTCACATAACAGAAACAAGCAAAAATATCATGTAAATCTAGATGAGATGACTTACTCATTGGTTCAAAACCGCGGAGCCAGTTTCTTGTACAGATAAGAGCTTGTACATTGGATGGTAGTAGTCGGCTCCTGTACTTGGTAAGGACCCGACTTCCAGCACTAAAAGATGACTCTGAAGATACAGTTGTAATGGGGATACAAAGCACATCACACGCCATACGAGACAACTCCTTAAACCGGGCTTTATTATTTTTCCAATATGTCAAGACATCTAGTTTAGGAAAGGCAAACATATCCATAGCCGGTTCAGCTAAGTACACATCTAAAGCTGATTTCCCTTCTCCTGCATTTTGAGTAATGAATGCATAAAATCCCTGCATTATAAACATTAAAAAGTGATTAAGAGCAAACCAAATACCAAAATCAGTGACTATTGATTGACTACTTACGCTATATCCAGATGGTAGACTATTCTCCATTGTGCTATCTGAAGTGGTTGTAGTAATGGTCTTAGTATTCTTCTTATACACTCCAAACAGTTTTTCCATCTTCTTACGGATGTGGTCCATTTTAGCCTTGCTTGTTGACGGGTTTAAAGTGTTATAACAGTATTCTAAGAACTTGAACTTCAACCTTGGATCCAAGACTGCAGCTATTGCAAGTATATCACTGTAGTCATCCCAGTATTTGTCGAATTTTAGCTTCATGATCTTTACCATTTCGCGTATTGTATCATCTTCTGAAATCGCATGATCTCTCAGCCAACTCTCTATTTTCCACACTTGCATGAAATACAAGTTAGCAGTCGGGTACGAGGAGCCTGAAATAAGATTTGTCATCTCAGCAAATGGAGACAAAAACTCACTGATGAGTACTCCTCTTGACCATTCCAAATCTGAAGGAAAACACTTGTAGCTTGGCTCAACTTCAGAGAGATTACGCAATGCATCCTTAAACTCAATAGCTCTAGATAACATCAAGAAGGTCGAGTTCCACCTCGTGGCCACATCCAAAATAAGACCAGCATTATTCTTATTCTGAATCCCAACAGTTTCTACACAAGCTTCAAACATCTTCTCCCTAGACTCTGAACCTTTTACAAACTTCACACTGTCCCTAATCTTCTCTAGAGCTTCACCAATCACTGACAATCCATCTTGAACAATCAGGTTCAAGATGTGTGCCGCGCATCTTATATGCAAAAATTCACCATTACATACTAAATCTTTGCGAAGCTGTCTCTTTAGAAACCCTTGCATGTTATCATTTGAAGTAGCGTTATCCACCGTTACTGTAAACACCTTCTTATCTAAACCCCAATCTTTCAATATCTCCATTAACTTCATAGCAATGCTTGCACCAGTGTGAGGTGGAGGAAACGCACAAAATGACATTATCTTTGCATGTAGCTTCCAGTTTGCGTCAAGATAGTGAGCTGTCAAACACAAATAACCCTCTACCGTGATTGCTCTCCAAAGGTCAGTAGTGAAGCTGATCCTACCAGGAACTTCACTTAACACCTTCCTAAGATGGGCTTTCTCCTTCTCAAAAATCCTAAGCACATCAGCTACAGCTGTGTTCCTACTCCAAAATTCAATGCTTGAATTCGCATAAGCAAGAGCATCTCTCACCCTTCTATACTCAACAAATGCATACGGGAGATTATGCTCAACTATAGCAATAGCCATCATTTCACGGAAGACCATCATATCTAGTTTCCTATTGCTTCCAGGTGTAGATCCAGGAGTCTTTGAACACACTTTCGAATGACGCAGCAAAGTACTAGTTCCATTTCTACCTAGATCTATAGTGTATGGATTATCGCAATGATTGCACTTAATTTTATGAGTACCATCAGCCAACTTATCTCCTATAATAGTAAAATTCTTCCAACATGTTGAGTGTCTACGTTTGTTACCTCTAGTCTCAGCCACACTCGTTACAGAATCAAGTTGTGCATTCTGCTCTTCATTTTCAGCCATCATATCTTCAACACTCAAATAGTCATCATCGTTTAGGTTCAAAGTATTTGTATTCATCTACACAAAAAAAAACAAAAGAGAAAAGATCAGTTTTACACATACTCATACAAAGCACAAAAGCTCAAAGTATCTAACACATAATCAAATATATGCATATTCACTCTGTTTTGGCTATAAACAAATATATGCATCTCTATCATTCAACGAACAAATGAAAACAACACTAACCTCTATATCTTCAAAGAAACAACGAACAAGAAGAAAACCAAATAACTAAAGAAACGGAGTAGTTAGCTAAGCAAAGAAGTGTTGGCAAATGGGAAACTTATCAAATCGCATCACAACTCACAAGGAGACTAAAGTGACATCTTCTTACGTAGTAGCTCACAATATCTCATATTATAAAGAAGATGGTTCCATAGGATAAAAGACCTTATTAGTAGAAGAGTCGTGAGTCTCTTAGTGAGTTGAATCCTGGACTTTAGATTGAGCACTTGTGAGTTGTGACCAGCTTTGTTATGAACACAAATCATACACAAACAATGGTAAAAATATTAGTAGACGTTAATAATGAAAACCCATAACACAAATCATACATAAACAATAGACGAAACCAAACCTTAAGAGACGATGAAATCAGAAGAGGTGAAGAAGAACGAAGACAGTGAAGAAGAACGAAGACATCGAAGAAGAATCGAAACCAGCGCAGAAGAATCGAAGAAGAATCGAAGAAGATGAAGAGGGATCGCGAAAAAATCGCAGAAGAACGAGAGTACAAGACGGCGTAAAAAAAAAGTGATTTGTGTTTTCCCCCAATTTTCTGAACCCTAGACATTTAAGTTTATTGGGCCGTCCATTGTCCAAGTGGTTAAGCCCAACTTTGTCCATGAATGTAATTGGGTTTATCCATCTGGACAAAATTTAATTATGGTTCAATATGGATCTATCCATTTCGGGCCATATCAAGCTGGACACGGGCCACCCATTAATAGCCCGCCCATTTGACAATTCTAGTAATGAGGAAAATGTCTCCAAGGTAGAGATGATTAGTGGGGACATAGACACAACAGAGCTCTTCTCCGCCAGCACGGCTTCGGAGAATCACAGACGATGTAATGAAACCAAAAGCGTATTCTCCCATATGAGGATGCCTGATGATCGCTACCTCCTTGAATGCACCTGAGCTTTGTTCTGATATTTAAAAAAAGGAGAAAAAGGGTAAGTAAAAGATTAGAAGAAGGTTTTGTTAATTCTTTGGAGTATTGACCTGGTGAGATAGCTCCGCTGATTTGTTTAGAAGCAGAGTAGATGTAGCTGATGAGAGGCATTTTCTTGATAAACCATTCACCAATGCTGAGAAGTGAAGATCCAAGCCAGGATGACATGAATACACCAACCAGGAAGATGAATGTGATGGATGTCACAAACCCAAGTCCGAACATGTTGATTCCGAGATGGGTATAGATTGGGGAGAAGAAACCGTCGACGAAATGAATGAACCACCATGTGAAGTCGAATGTGACGGCGATTGGAAGAAGAATCACACTATCATTCAAGAAAGTGTAATCAATCATGTTGAAGTGATCCTTGAAGATGATAGCGTTCAAAAGTAAGAGATACTCCCTCCGTTTTATATTAGTTGTCGTTCTAGGTTTATGCATACAGATTAAGGAAACATTTAATTTTACATATTTTCAAAATAAAAATACTATTACCAATACACCTAACCATATATCCACCAATAGAAAAATAGAATAGAAAATATTACCAATAAATTTTGCATTGAAAACCGAAAACGACACTTATTTTGAAACAAAAATTCTACTCCAGAACGATATATAATTTGAAACGGAGGGAGTATTACGTACCAACCGGTGATGAACTTTTTGGAAGCCCAGCTTCGGATGACTTTATAAACCGCCTGTTTGTTTGTACATAAGAAATTGGATAACTTAGCACGCAAGTAACTTACTCGGAACTCTTAGGTCGAACGCAATGACCATCTCTACTTGAGGAACATTCACGTTAACAATAACATATTGTTTGATCCTAAGTAGCGTATAAGAGAAACTATATGTTGTCGAGATAAGGAAATGAAAGATAAAGAGAGAGAGAGACCTCTCTTCTGGCAACGTGAATGGGAGAAGCGAGAGGAGACGGCGGAACAGAGAGAACGACCTCGCGAGGAGAAGCTCCGGATTTATGCATCGGAATCAGCCGCTCCAGATCTCTCTCCCTCTTTGTCTCTCTCTACCCCAAATTTCAGTTCCTTGGTACTCTCTCTCTCTCTCTCCAGAAAAAGAAAACCAGTTCTCTCTCTCTCTCTGAATCGCTTCGTCGATCTCCGATGTTTGTTTCGCCGGCTTGTGTGTGAGCAACGACGAACTGCTAAGCATGCATTTTTTGCTGTTATGCAGACGCTTGCTACATTGTGGGCCTTTTCTCGTCATATTTGGGCCTCATAATAAAGCCTAATGTTTAAACGTGGCAAAGACGATTCCACAGTTGATAGAGTAACCTAGTTATCCCTATTTCAACATGCTGCAAGTGGATGATCAGACTCAAAAATCTATGTGTCCATGATGCAAACATATCTCTGTCTCTGCAGAGCATGATCAATATGCTAAAGCAAGAAACATGGAAGGATGATATAGAAGCTGGGAGTATCCGAAGGAATATTCTACATGTATTTTGAGAAGATGCATCACCAAAAGTAAAGGACGTATATAATGAAGCTGTAGGAAAGTGAATGCCAAGGTTATAAGAAACAAGTAGTGAGAAAGATCGAGAAGGGTACTTTAGCTTAGTGGATGTCACACTGATCAAACTTTAGAGTACGCGCATATCATACTTGCTGAGACAAAAAGTTAAATAACATGACAAACAAATAATTGGTTTTAGGTGTGAGAGAGCTTCTTGAGTATGAATGTTAATTTATGCTCAGCAACTTGGGATGTATATGTATTGCAGCGATAGTAATGTGGATGCTCCATTCATATGCTAAAATGAATTTTCAGAATACAGTTTCTTTAAAGTATTTGGGAGTTTGTTGTTGAATTAGTTTTTTTTTCGCTTTGTTTTCATTTGAAATAAATAAATACATTTTTGGTTTAATTCATTTTTACAGAATCTCTTCAACACACGTAGACATCGCCTCGAGATCAATACCTAAACCAAACCATTTTAAACCGGACCAATTTGGTTTTGTTTCAGATTCGATAAGTCTGGTTCAATTTGAAATGTAGTTACTTAACAAATTCGATGGTACACTCAATGAAGTTCTTGCATTATCATATAATGTTTGGTATAAAAAATATTCAACCGATAACATGAAGGTTCATATTAACGACACAAAATAATAAAAAATAAATAACTTCTAAATATAGTAAAAAGGATATAAATTAATATTCGATAAATAGTGTACTGTTTAGTGATAGAAATGACTAAACAGTGGTTGGCAGGTACACAGATAGCTTATAGGAAAAAGATGGGTGAACAGCTTCTGAGAATACAGATATAGGCATTAGGTGTAGGAGTAACAAAAAAATAAACATCTTGCCATAAATATGAAATTCATTTTATTAAAAAATAATATAATCACTAATTATACCTTGAAAACTAAACAACAATATTTGTTTTAAAAAGTCCTAATTATTTTGGATGATATGGTTTTTTTGATAATTTTATAATAATTAAATCTTTAAACAGTAATGTGTTATGTCTCAAGTTGATTAAAAATGATAGGTATCCTATTTACATAATTTTTAAACAATAGTAGATTTTTCAAAGAGAATGTAAAAAATAAACTGCAAATCTGAATAATACCACTATTGGAAAATGTAAAATAAGTACATAGTAAAAATGAAATTTCTTTATTAGCGAGATAAACCTATGATTTTATTAAAAATAACAAAACCGAATAATAAATATATTTTAAGATAAATTTCATAAACTTAAAATAAATTAGATATTATTATTTTTCTTACATCCCGTTCATAGGACGGGTCTATCCTAGTACATTTATAAAATAGAGGGAGTAGTTATATAATGTATGTAATTTTAATGGCAAAGCCAAACATTTATAGTGTCTTGGGGATAATCATAGATTCGTTTTTTTTTGACGATTAGGTTTCTTGTTCCCTGAAACATATTAAAAGTGCATGTTTTAGAAAGAGAATAACGAGAGACATCTATGTTAACTAAGTTAAAAAAAAGACATCTCTGATAATAGCAGCTAGGCATAGGAAAAAAACAAAACCGGTGAACCGAATCGAAACTGAATCAAAATATTCAAAACAGAAATAGGACCGAAAATCTCAAATACCCAAATGGTTTCTATATTTATATTTCCAAAATAACCAAACCGAAAACCAAACATATACATGAATATATAAAATTATTAGTTATATATACATATAATATTACTATATATATATTTATAAATTAGAAATATATTAAAAGTATTTAAAAATATTTGAAAAAGTAAACTAAACTATTATAGAATATCCAAACTATCCAAAAGTATCCAAAAGTATCCAAATATTTTTATCTGAAATATCCAAAATAACATGGAATATCTAATTTTTTTATTTGAATCATCCTAATTATTTGATATTTTATCCAAAATACCTGATATTTCACATGAATTACCCGAATTATCTGAAAAATCAAACTAGAACTGAAACAAATGAGAATTTATTAATTTTTAAATTTGCTATCCGAACCAAAAGCTATCTAAATCAGACCCAAACCAAAAATAGTCAACTAGTAAATAAATCCTTTTAGCTTTTTACCTAAATTACCCGTTACCCGAACTATTCAAACAAAACCAAACCGATATCCAAAATGCGAAGGTCTAATAGCGGCTAAAGTGACTATATTCGAGATCTGTTCAACCATGAATTAGCTTTGAACACACAACATCTTAATAAAGAGTCTTTCTTTTATTAATGTTTAGAAAACTTCTCAAAAACTAAACAAGATATTGTTCTTTCTTCTGTGTTTCTTAATCTCTCTTATGGTTTTATCACACACAATGATCATATATATATGAACTAGATTTCCTTTTCTATTCCTATTACACGATATATTAGGTATTTCCTTTTCCTAATATCAATAGCTTTAGTTATCCTAATTACTTTGAGGATAACTTCCTTTTTCTTAATGACTTCCTTTTTAGCAATGTTGAAGCTTATTTCCAACATTCTTCCCCTTAAGCTTCAATTCATCCTTGCTAAGGTCTTGAACTCGAATTAGCTCCCTCATCTCTTTGAACTTGATTCTTGTCGACGTTTTGGTCAAGATGTCCGTGCCTTGCTCACTTCATGGAATGTGTTCAACGTCGATATGTTCCTTCTCAACACATTCCCTGATGAAATGGTATCGTTCGTGAATGTGTTTGCTTCGACGGTGGAACACTGGATTCTTGGTGAGTGCAATGGCGGATTTGTTGTCAACATATAATGTTGTCTTCACACATTTCCTTCATGTGATTTCACTCATCAATTTTTGAAGCCATATTGCTTGCTTCGCAGCTTCCGTTGCAGCCATGAATTCAGCTTCACAAGATGACCAAGCCCTTGTTTATTGCTTTTGAGAACACCATGTTATTGGCGTTTTATCATAGCAAAAAAGATGCCCTGTCGTGCTCTTTCCATCATCTTCACCCGTGTTGTGACTATTGTCGTTGTAGCCAATGAGTCTTTGAGGTCCTCCTTGTTTAAACACCAAACCGTATCTGACTGTGCATCGTAAATACCTTAGCACCTGTTTCAATGCATTGCCATGTGACTCGCGTAGGTAATGCATATACCTACTTAGTATTCCAACCTAGAATGCTAAGTTTGGTCTTGTGTGCAAGAGGTATTTCAGACATCTAATCCTTTGCCTGAAAAGAGTTGCATCAATCTCGGGTTCTTCAAGTGCTTTAGAGAACTTCAAACCAAATTCCATGGGTGCATGCATTGGATTGCAAGTGTCCAACCCTGCTTCCACTAGAATACGCTGCGCATATGGTTCCTGCTTGAACTCAATTCCTTTTGAGCTTTGCTTCACTTCAATGCCGAGGTAGTATGTGAGCTTTCCAAGATCAGACATCTCAAACTTATGTGACATAGAAGCTTTAAACTCCATGATTGTCTTTAGGAAATTTCTGGTCACAAAGAGGTCATCGACGTATATGGCAAGTATCAAGACAGTTGACCCTTATTCCTTATGATAGACTGAACTCTCCTTAGAAAACTTTTCAAAGTTCAAACCTGTTAGAACTTGATCCAATTTTGTGTTCCATGCTCGCGCAGCTTGCCTCAATCCGTACAAGGCCTTTTGAAGTTTGAAAACCTTATGCTCTTCTCCCTTATTTTCAAATCCTTCAGGTTGTGATACATATACATGTTCAGTTAGCTCACCATGTAAGACCGCGGTTTTGACATCCACATGTTCACTATTCGAGCTACTGGCGCAAAGACTTTGTCAAAATTGATTCTTTGTTCTTGAACGTATCCATTTGAAACAAGTTTTGATTTGAACTTATTGATAGTTCCATCTGCATTCCTTTTGATCTTGAAAATCCACTTGAGTCCAATCACTTTGACTCCATGCGGCTTCTCTACTAACACCCAATTTTCATTCTTGTAAATAGAATCAATCTCATATGTGCAAGCAGTCTTCCATCGCTTATTTTTGCTGGCTTCCTTGTAGTTGATTGGTTCATCATTGATTGAGAGCAGTAAAAATTCACATTCTATATCAGCCAACAACACGTAATCCTCAAGATGACTTGGATGGTTCACTTGACGAGTTGAGTGTCTAGGTTGTCTCTCAACTTGTTCAACGTCTGAGTTTTCTTGAATGAGTTCCGGTAGTTGTGCTTAAGTCTCTTCAGCAGTGTTCTCTTTCTGTTGAGTTCCAACAATAAAGGGACCATATCCGTCATCCATTGTAGCACCCCATGTCATCCGGAACTTACCAGGTTCGTTCTGTTCTTCCTTGTTAACTCCCTTCCAATTCCAACATTCCTTTTCATTAAAGATCACATCTCGACTTACAAACACTCTTTTTGAGCTCAGATTGTAGAGTCGATAAGCCTTGGATCCGGGTTCAATACCGAGATGCACCAACGCTTGTGATCTATCATCTAGTTTCTTGAGCTGTGCAGAGTCAATTTTGGCATGTGCAAGACAGCCAAACACCTTGATATGAGCTATGCTCGGTTTCCTTCCTCTTAAGCATTCATATGGTGTCTGATTTTTCAAAGCTCGTGTGGGAACTCGATTAATCAGATATGTAGCACGACAAACTGCTTCACCCCGTAAATAATTAGGAACACTCATTTCTTTTAGGATGATCCTCGTCATCTCCATGAGTGTGCGGTTTCTCCTTTCAACCACTCCGTTTTGTTGTGGGATGTATGGAGCTGTTACATGGCGCCTTATACCACTGTTGTTGCAAAACTCTTGAAACTCCTTTGATGTAAACCCACCACCTCTATCTGTATGCAGTGTTACTATCTCTTTGTTGACTTCCTTCTCAACAAGTTTCTTGAAAGCTTTGAACTTTTCAAACACATCTCCTTTCTCCTTTAGTAAAATTGACCACATATACCTTGTGAAGTCATCAATAATCACGAAGATGTATCTGTTTCTTGCGAGTGTGGCTGGTGATATAGGGCTGCACATATCTGTGTCTAGGATCTCTAAGGCATTCGATGCCCTATATGCAGTGGCCTTTGGAAACGCATGTCGAGCTTGCTTACCAACCAAGCAAGAGTCGAAAATTTGCTTCTCTTCTTGAATATCTGGGAATCTGTATACCATATCATGTGTTGCCATGGACTTTACAGTTTTGAAACTAATATGCCTAAGCTAGCATGCCATCTCCAAGGTTCTTCTTCCATCCTCGTGTGCAAGCAAGCTGGTCTACCAACTTCAAGTCTCAACTTGTACAGTTTTCCATTAGGGTCTTTCAGTGTTAGGTAATTGTCCTTCATCCTAACATCACACCCTTGCTCAGTAGCTTGTCCTGAGCTCAATATGTTGCTCTTCAACTCTGGAATGTAGTATATATCGGCCAAGAGTTTATGTTCCCTTGTTCTTGCTTCAAATAATATTGACCTTTTGCCATTGATGTCGACACATGAGCCATCTCCAAACTTAACTCTTCCCTTGATGTTTTTATTAAGTTCAGAGAAGTAAGATCTCTCTCCCATCATATGGTTACTAGCTCTGTTGCTTAAGTACCACATTCTATCTTCTGGTTTGCTTTGTTCCAGTGTCTTTGGTATGAGCTTCTCCTCATTGAGAAACACGATCTCACGCATATATAAGGCTACATCAGCTTTAACTGTTTCACCTTTGTTAAGCTCATGGTCGTGTTGATTCTTCTCTGCACACATAGAGGCGAAGTGACCCGGTTTGTCACACTTGAAGCATACAACCTGAGACATGTCCTTCTTCTCCTTGTATATGTCTTGTGAGTTAAACCTCCCACGTCCTATGCTTCTTCCTCTGTTTCCTCCTCCACGACTCCATCCTCTACCTCTTCCTCTTGAGTTGTACGATTTATTAGAGTTCGCGTACAGAAGGTTCCCTTGTGGATCTTGCGTATCTTCTTCCTGAATCTGTTCTTCAAACGCTTTAAGTCTCCCAACAATATCTTTGAAACTCGTTTTATTCAGATCGAGAACTTGTTCAAGTGAGGCAATGATCTGAATATACTTGCTTCGCTGTAAACTGTCCAGGGACTTCTTTACTAGCTAAGGTTCTTCCAAAAATTGACCTAAAGCTGCTGACTTTGACGCCAACTTTGATATCTTGCCTGAGAAGGCATCGATAGAGTCTGAATCCTTCATCCTTAGGCGTTCAAATTTGTTTATCAAGGTCTGAAGTCGAGCTTCCTTCACATGTTCAGCACCAAGATTCCTTGATTTGACGGCTTTCCATATCACTTTTGGGGAGTCTTGTTCTCTAACTTGCAATATCAGGTTTTCTGGAATCGTTTGAAAGAGCATAGCAGTAGCGACATCATTCTTCTCTTCATCTTGTGTCCTTGGTTCGATTGATTCCCAAACCTTGTGTACTCGGAGTAACACTTTCATTCTCATCCCCCATACTGTGTCCCCATACTGTGTAGTTCGTTGAAGATAACATCGGCCAGACCACCGTGGATGGCACGTCTTCCCTTGTATTCGATGTTGATTTTGAATCACTCATTCCTTTGGTGAAACTTCTTCAATGAATCAAACCTTGTGCTCTGGTACCAAAATAAAGTGACTATATTCGAGATATGTTCAACCACGAATTAGCCTTGAACACACAACAACTTAATAAAGAGTCATTCCTTTATTACTGTTTAGAAAACTTCTCAAAAACTAAACAAGCTATTGTTTTTTCTTCTGTGTTTCTTAATCTCTCTTATAGTTTCATCACAACAATGATCATATATATAGGAACTAGATTTTCTTTTCTATTCCTATTACACAATATATTAGGTATTTCCTTTTCCAAATATCAATAGTTTTAGTTATCATAATTCCTTCGAAGATAGCTTCTTTTTTTCTTAAAGACTTCCTTTTTAGCAATGTTTAGAAGCTTATTTCCAACAGCGGAGTGTTTTAATTAAACAAATTAACTAGTTCATCAATCGCAACTTTGATTTTATTATCTCTGTTTGCTTAAAAGCATGCCTGCCTGCCTCTTTGGCTCTGTTGAATTTTCATATTCTTTGAATCTTTATTTGATCGGTATTATTTTTAGACTTAAGTATATAATAGTATGTCGGTCCATACAATTGGGTATGCCACAAGAAAAGAAGAAATGAACAAACATATTCTGGATCAACGTTTACCAAAACCAAAGTATTATGGATCAAATTTTTGTTCTCATCATTTTGAAAATGAAATCTTAAGTTTTAATCATTAATAGTTAAGTCTTGATTATTCGACAAAATGGGGGTCCTAACCTAATTTGACAAGCATACAGAACAAGCATACAAATATATATATTCTCAAAAACAAGCATACAAATATCACTTTTTATTACATTTGATATAACATACAATCAAAAATATAATGTCTACAAAGTTCTCCAAGAGTAATAACAATCAGATTTTCGTCAAAAAAGAAGAAAAAAATAAAATAACAATCGAATGCATGCAAGGAATTTTTAGATGAAATAACATCGAAGACAACAAAACTAAAGATGGGAAATAGGTTATATTTCTAATAAAGCTAATAGATCATAGATAATAATGTATGTTGAAAACGAAAATTTTGTTTTCTTATTTCTGTGGGATATAAATATTTCATTAGAACAATTCATTTTTGTTTTCGGTTTAAGATTTTTCTAAGCTTTTTATTGGTATTTATTACTCCTTCCGTTTTATAATAGATGAAAATTTTGCACTTTACACACATCAAAAAGTTTATAAAACAAATTATTAGAAATATAATTTAAAATTAATTTATTTAATTATAAATAAAAATAGTAAAAACACTATTGATTACACAATTTTTGATAGAGATAAAATTACTTAAATGTATGAAAACATCATCTATTATAAAGCAACAATAATCACCTAAAATATTATCTATTCTGAAACTGAGGCAATATTATTTTTGTCTTGGCCCAACCACCATCTAGTTTAGGAGAGGAACGAACTAAGTATGTAACCCAAAATAGGGAACAAAAGAAAAAAAGAAAGAAATAGCAGTTGAGCGTTCTTAGCAAAAAAAAAAAGTAGCAGTTGAGTATTTAATGTATCCAGTTCAGTTTATTCGTTTGTGTCTTTTCCTGATTATTGCTTTAAGAAATTACTTTGAGTTGGAGTTTGCTTCTTTGACTGATCAATTGAATCTCTCGTTCCCAAGGCCAAAGAAAACACAAGATGTTGCTTTTGATCATTGCCAAGAATCTCACTTCGGAATTCTCTTTGCCTTTACCTTTAAAAAAAAAAAAAAATTTCATTCCTTGCTTAAACAGTACTAGTTCTCCTCAATTGTGACATGTAATAAATAATTCATATATTGCATTTATATTAAAGAAGCTTCAGTATGGTTATGATTTCAGTTCCAAGACTAGTAAATGCATTGGTATAAAACGACAAACAATTAGTTTTGTCGTTTATAAGATGTGCATTTGACCATGGTTCCATTTTTATTTTCTTAAGAATATATTATTTTCTGAAAATATAAATTGAGATCCTTGTATATTTATTATAGATTTCTAAATTAGTTGTTTTCAAGTTTTTGTTTTAATTTACGGAATATCCAATTTATTTTTTATGTTAAGCAAAATGTCAACATATAAGTTTTAGGGAAATTCCCTAGGATAATATTTTAAGTTTATTTTTACAAAATAGCACCAAAGAAGAAATGACCAAAATATTTCATTAAAGAGGTAAATAAATACTTTTACACATGAGTTAATTAATCTAGACTTAGTGTTAGAGTTAAGGGGTGAGGTTTTGGGGGTAGAATTTCAAATTTTTAAAAATAAAAAATAAAAATAAAAAAATAAAAATAAAAAGGCTATTTTGGTCTTTTTCTTTTTAAAAGCTATTTTAGTGACAAAAACTTAAAATAGTTATTTGAAAGAATTTCCTAAGTTTTATTATTAGGCTGGTCAATATGGATTTTTTGGTTTTGTTTTATAATTTCTGTTAAAAATATTAGTTTGTTAGTATGATATTATTTTTATTTTATTATGATATTATGAAAGGTTGTTTATTTAAATTTAGTGTTATATACTATTTTTTTTTTTATAAAATTGATGGATAGGAACGAATAATCCATGAATACTTAAAAAAGAATTAAAGATATCTAGATTTTTGAATATTCGTTATTTTTTGGATCTAAATGAATTGCAAATTTTAATATTCGTTTGAGACTGAATGAATCACATACTGCAAATTTTCAGGATATACTACATGCTGAAGTCAAGCCTAATTCATAAACAGCTATATTTCAACTCGGATTGAGTTGAAGGACTGAAAAAGAGCAATGAGTAAAAAGGACTTCGTACTCGGAGAGACACCAATCCTTAGAAGACCGTGACATTGTCATTCAATTGTCATTCAGGTGTTTGATTGTTTTAAGTTTTTGAAATGGTTTTTAGTTTTTGTTTTTCTAAAAACCATTTTTACCCAATCAAGATTTTGTTTTTAGTTTTTGCTTTTGTAAAATTCATTTAGTTTACCGATCAAAATTTTTTAACTAATAGATTCCCTAATGGGAAACTAGTCTTTCAAAAATTTGTTCAATTTACAAAGAAAAACCAAAAACCAACTTTTGTAAGTTTCTAATTTAAAAACGAATTTTGTTTAATTTTTGTAGAAAAGTTATATTTTAATTAATTAATAATTAAATAAAGAATATATTCAAAAATAAAATATAAGTACAATTTTTTGTATAAAAGATATCATTTTAAAAATAATATAAAATATTTTTGTGTGTTTTATATATGTAAAATAAATTTAGATATTGATACATAATATTAGTTAATTGTAAAAATAGTTATTAATTTCTTAAGGTAAAGTAATTGGTAATTCTAATAATTATTAGACATATGAAAACAACTAAAATTTCTAAAAACATAAAATGTTCTATTTATATTAAGAAAATTTCATAATAGTTTTAAATTTGTAAGTATCTTAATTTTGTATGATTTATAGTTTTTTTCTGGTTTACATTTTGGTATAATATAAGTTTTTTAAAATATAAAAATTACATGTTAATTTATTTTGATTTATATTAGTATAATATAAGTTTTTTAAAAAATATAATAAATAAAAAACATGTTAATTTATTTTCTATGTTAAAATAATAATCAAAATATTTTGATAAATTTTAGTGGAGATTTCTAAATTTATGTATTTGTTATTTTTGAAAACCTAAAAAATACAGCAAAACCAAAAACTAAAGTTCAAAATCTAGAATCTAAAAACCAAAACTAAAATCTAAAAATTTAAATAAAAGATCTAAAATATTAAAAAACCAAAAAACCAAAATCTAAAAACTAAAATCTAAAAACCAAAAACAAAAACTAAAAACTAGTAAAACAATCATTACTTAAAACTGCAGATATGAACTTCTCATTATTTCACTTACTTACTGGCATTAAATATTAATTTCAGAAGATTTTTAACTTCACCATGCGATTGAACAAAAAAAGCTTCACTATGCAAACTATAATATTGTACTTTTGCTTAAGAATGTTGAACATTTATAGTTTGTTTTTGTCACTTTTATTTAAAACAGACATGTAAAGGAAACAACTCTTTTCATGTAAACCACGTGCTTGTGGTCGGGTGGTAGCATGGCGTTCCATGGATCCTACGGGACCTGAGTTCGAATCCGTCTCCACTCAGATTATCGCAGTACGTGGCCACTGGGGTATTCACATGGGCTCCCAGCCACCAGGGATTAAACCCTGGGTCATCAAAAAAAAAAAAAAAAAAAAAAAAAAAAAAAAAAAAAAAAAAAAAAAAAAAAAAAAAACTCTTTTCATGTAGTATTATTATATACTTGTAAAACTTGTTCCTAAAATGTCTGGTAAAACTGAAACAACATGAAGGAACCATTTGAATAACTTTGATATTAATTCAAAATTGCAACATAAAAACAAAATATCTATCAACACGAGGAAATGAGAATGTTAACATGTATCCAGTATTTAAATGTAAGAAACTAAAAATAAAAAAGTGGTGCTCCATTTAGTTCTTAAAAAAAAATATTATTGGTGTTGCAAATTGTTTAAGAATAATTACGATTTGTTTTCCGTACCCAAAAAGGAAAAAAAACTCGATTAAGAAAATATTGAGTTAATTAAAGCCTTGAGAATATTCATTGTAGAATTGTTGCTTTCTTTAGATAAAGTAGCAAAAGTAATGTAATCTTCACTACAAGAGATTTGATCAGACCAATTCCTTTTGTCGTTAAGTTAAACAAAGGCTCTATATATATGTAGCCATGTCTTAATTTGTACAAAGCAACCAGAAAACACATACATCTCTAATCTCTCTCACTGTAAACTTCAATTCATGATGGGATACCAAACAAACCCTAATTTCTCCATGTTTTACGACAAGGACCACCCTCATGATTATGATTATGATGACATCTCTTCATCAACTTCTGTTGATTGCACTCTCTCCCTTGGAACACCATCTACTCGTCTCGACGAACACCGTAGATTATCTTCTGCCACTTCTAACAACCTCTCCGGCAACTTCTTCTTTAACGGAGGAAGCGCGAAAACGATGTCGTACAAGAAGAGCGGTAGTGAACACAACCTGCCTCGCCGTTGTGCTAGCTGCGACACAACCTCTACTCCTCTATGGAGAAACGGACCAAAAGGGCCTAAGGTAATTTAAAAATAAAAGCAAAAAAAGTGTCATTTTGGCTATTCAAAACTTAAAATCTATTATTACATACTATTATGCAAAACTCATAAAGAAATTTGGCTTATTCTACGAAAAGAAATGTAGAAGGCTCTTTAATCAATATTTGTCAGTCATAAGGAAACTGAATGTTTATAACTGTTTTTTTTGAGAAATTCTCTTAGATAGCCCTTTTAGTTTGGTATTCACAAAAATAGCTTTTAAAAAAAAAAAATAACCAAAATAGTTATTTTAGAAGCTAAATTTTTTATTTATATGCATTTATACTTTTAGGGTTAACTAATTTAGACTTTAGGGTTTAGAGTTAATGGGTGGATTTAGGGATAGGGTTTCAAATTTCAAAAAAAAAAAGTTGATTTTTTTTTTAAAAAATGCTATTTTGGTTATTTTATTTTTCTAAGACTATTTTATGAGAACTGCTCTTTTTTTTTAATACTAAATCATTAACTCTAACTTAATTTGCTTCTTATTAATAATTAAAACAGCTAGGTTTGTGTTAGGTTTATAGCTAAAATAATACTTAAAAAATATAAGAATATTATGCTTTCATTTATTATTTTAATCTCGACTTAGTAACATATTTATATCTAGTCAGACTATATAAACAATGTATATCATTATACTAATATTTTGGATGTGACAAATGATGTAACTTGGCGCAGTCTTTATGCAATGCGTGTGGAATAAGATTCAAGAAGGAAGAGAGGCGTGCAGCCGCCAGAAACTCAATAACGTCCGGTGGTGGTTCTTCAGTCGCAGAAGTTCCGGCCGAGAACCCGTACAGCGGAGGTGGAAACTATTACACTCATAATCATCATCACTATGCTTCGCCGTCACCGTCGTGGGTTCATCAGAACACACAAAGAGTTCAGTATTTCTCACCGGCACCGGGGATGGAATATCCGTTCGTTGATGACGTCACGTCTGCCTCGTTTCTGTCTTGGAACTGACGTCACGGAGACCAATGGCGTTCTCCACGATTTTTGACGAGATGAAGAAGAAACGTTAACATCAGGTTATTCATCAAAAAAAGAAAAGAAGAAGAAACGTTAACTATGGATGATGATGACGAAAGTTCTTGTCATGGATTCTCACCCAAAGTAAATCAGTCTTGGTCAAATTCATTATAGTTTCTTTTTATGACTTTTTGAAAGATATATACGTACTGTTTTATGACCCTTTTCATGATATTCCACTTGTTTTGTTTTGAGTCTTTTGACCGCGTATATGATACCTATGTTGGAAATGTCTTAAAATTATTTGTATTTATTTTAGCTAGAATTATAGTGTTTAGGTTAGACAATTATATAAAATTAAGTGATTATAATGTTTTGCTAAAAACTATTTATAATCTATGTATTAAAATTTCATTACTAATTTTATATGATCCTACATGATTACACATCTAAACAAATTGGATTATAAATATTTGGAATTTTATATATTTAATTATATTATGTATATGATATATAACTCAATATTGAAAGATTTACACTATGAGTCACTTTTGTACTTTACAATTACACTATAAGTCACTTATCACTACTCACACTTTTTTCTAACTAAACCTACTTTTATTCAAAAACTAACTAAATAAAGTTAACAATTGATATTCATTACATCAACTAAAATAAAGTGGGTCTTATATAAATCTTTTCTTCTTCTTCTTCCTCCCCAATTCATTATTTTCTGTAAAACTAATTATGCTTCTTAATTAAAAAGTTTGTTCAAGATATCTCGTATATAATCATTGTTTTTATTTTTATTTATCTTTTGAAATATGTGAAGCTACATCTCTCGTGGGATGTAATGGTGTTGTATATGACGGTGAGGTTAAAGACATATATCATTTCAAGCTTCAATCATAGTATCTCTGTCTTCTCTTATCGATGTGCTCTGTTCTTATTTTGAAACTGCCGGCTAGCCTTAGACAAGCTCGATATCCAAGCCGTCATGTTCGTCTTCATCATGATGTCACATGATGAATCTGATATGTCTTGTTCTCATTTCAACTCAATCATCCCCGTTTCCAGTTCCTTCTTCTTCGTCATGATTCATCATCACTATGACCTCCATTTCTCTCTGACACGCCATTCAACCATCATGAAAAGCTTGAAATCAACAATGGCTAACTTTGGCGTTATTGTACGTCCGGTCCCTTAACTTTTGTATCATTCAATTTTAATTCTAATACTTCTTAGATGTTCAGATTAACCACAATATTTGAATCACTTATCGCATGAATCCAAAGTGATTTAGTGTACAAATGAACCAATGTACATATGAATTTTTATAAAACAAATTCAATATATAAATCAAATGAAACCTAATGCAATCTAAATGAACTAAAACAAGTTACTCAAAATCATTTTTAACAACTATCCTATAAAACATTAAATTCATCAAATATCATAAACTTGAGCAATATACATAGTGATAACATTACTAATTTTAGTGTACATAATGTGTGTAAATTTTGCATTTAGGTACCATTAAGACTTGCATATGTACACTAAAATTATGAATACTTTATACATTTGCAATAACATATTTCCTGTGTTTTTTGAAAAAAAAAAACCGTGTATACATTACATTTAGGATATACATGTGTACACCTAATTGAGCCATTGTTGAGCAACATTGAAACTCGCTCGAATTGTACACATGTACACACTTGTTTGTGTACATCCTAACAAGGTTTTCCAAGAACACAAAATCTTAAACAAACAAAATCAAAAACTGAGGTTTATAATCGGATCATTACATAATCCAGTCTCTCTCTCTCTCTCTCTCTCTCTCTCTCTCTCTCTCTCTCTCTCTCTCTCTCTCTCTCTCTCTTCAACAATGTACTCATTAAAATCATCATATATTATAACTTGTGTAATATACAAATGAAACGGTGTACACGTAAATTTTTGTGAAATATTGTACACGTGGACAATGAAATATATGTGTACACTTGACGATATGTGAATGTGCAATTATTAAAACTTTCAAATGTATGTAACAAATATATGTGGTGTACATGGTAATAATTGCATGACGACCACAACGAGGAGGATTTCATTTAGATGAGCATGTTTTGACGAAGAAGAGGTCATGGCGACAATGAAGAGGTCATGGTGACGATGAAGCAGAGGAAAATTGGTCACTGTGATTTTCACGGCTAATGAGGAAGATATATACGCGATAGAAGTCGGTGGTGGTTCTATTGCAGAGGAGGAGATGCTTAAAACGATAACCATGATACATATTTAAGTTTTTTTTTAAAATATTGGCTTGATATGGAAGAGATGATGTGAAGAAGAACCTTTTGACTCTTTTTTGGTTTCAACATTTTTAAGAATTTAAAAAATTGAGACTAGAAATTCATTTGGTTAACGGGACAAATGTGATTTTATAGTACATTGCTTTAATAATATACAATGTATACAAGTGAAGATGTACATGTGTACATACGTAATGTTTATACACATGTAAACTTGTACTCATGTGCAACATATAAATTATTGTGCACGTGTATATATATATTTATAAGATGTTGTACATGTGGACAACGAAAAATATATGAACTATGTACATTTTATTTTTTGTAAAATGTTGTACATGTGGACAACGAAAATATATGTAAATGGTGTTTCATATTATTCTTCACTTAAATGTATTTTCATTTTTGTTAAGATTAATTTCAGAAAGAGAGGCGTCCATATAAATGCTTGTGTACATGTATATATATCTTTGTAAAAATGGACATAGAAATTTTGTTTCGATGTCCACAAACTAGGTTAAATACATATACATTAAGTGCATATGATATGCATAGTTAGAATGTTCATATGTACATTAAATTATATAGCCTATTTAATTATTTTTGAAAGTAACACTTATTTAATTATTTTTATAGATTAATATCTATATATCATAAAGATTGATTTAATGTCTATCTAACTTATTCTTAGAAGTAATATTTATCAAATTATTTATCTAGTTCAACACTTGTTTTTAATTCATTTTAATCACATAGATTGTATATTACATATAACTATGAAAGGTTTTGATTGAAAAATTAAAAAGTATCAAGTCAAATTTTATTGTATATTTGAAAATCAAAAATTTTTGGGACCGAATTGAATATATTAAAATGTCTAGGGACCAGCTGTGTAATAAAAACAAAATTAGCCATTGTTATTCATTGAGCTTTTGCAACAAAGGATGACCGCGTCGGAGAAGCTTAAGCCGGTCACGACGGTCTTTACAGCTCCCAAATATGTCAAATGGTGATGAATCACGGCAGAGATGAAAAGATCTTCGCTTAATTTCGTGACGAAGAGAAAGACTCACATGCCGAAGCTTCCGGTGATGACGAAGGTATATAACTCAGATGTTTGTAAGACGGGACTCAAATTCATCGGAATTTTTTGTTTTTAATAGTTTCAAGAATGAAACTCTATTTTTTTTTACATTTTTTATTTTCTCTTCTTCTTAACTTTTCTTTCTGCAAATGAAACTTTTAGAAAAAACGAAGCTCATTTTTTTTATCAACAGATTTTTGCAATTGTATATATATATATATTTAAAGTTAAAGTTATTTATCTTTTATCGAGAAAGAAGAAAAGTGACAAACTTTAAAAGTTGTAGGGTCACTTTAGTTAGATGAAAATAAAGTTAGTTCACAACAATTTGGTTTTAGTTATAAAAACTACCTTAGTAGCAATAAGTGACTTAGAGTGAAATAAAAAGACCAAATGTGACTCAGAGTGTAAATGACTCTATAATATTCACGTGACATACATATATGAAATGTTTGAAATTGCGCTACATCATGTGAGTGAGTCGGATACTCGATCTGGACCTAGAGAGTTAGAAAAAATTGGGGATTAACCGTGTATAGGATGGAATTTTCTATCCTATAAGGCCCGAAGAATCGGCGGTCTGGCCCATCAGTTGCAGCAATAGCTCGGTTAAACGGCTCCTCGGGTCCATACCTCGACGCAGCTGAAGGGTGCTTTTAGTCGAGTCGCTGCCGAACGAACGTACTCGGCTTGGCGGCTGGCTTTGTCGAGCTACGGTCCTTCGGTCCAACGAGCCAAAAGCCCACTAAGATACGGCGCAAACTAGGTCACAGAGAGATGTCGGAATAACTATATAAGGGGAAGGACCAGCGATTGAAAAGGGGATCCGAAAATAGACGAACTCACTAAGGCGGCTAGATTAGGGTTTTACTCTCTCTCTCTCTCGCCGTGTAATCGTACTCCGTGAAGCTCTCTGAGCTCCGATTTTCCTTATTTAGCTTCTTTTCCTTCCTTGTAATCGACGGAACGCTTTTCCGACCATCAATAAGACGTCTTTGCTAAACCCACAATTTCATTATCTTGTACCGTTTCCCGATCAAACAAACTGAAGTGTAATTTTATGATAAATCTGTATATTATCAAACCATTTACGTGAATTGCAGTAGGAGCTTATGTGGCCCAGTGGAGACTGCTGAACTTTTCAAGCGGCATTACACCAGTTCCGACACCTATTAAATGTGTTTTGCTGTTTATTTTTATTTTTAGTCATTAACGGCAAAATCGTAGCTTTGTCATCATATTTCCCAAAACAATTTAGATTACGCAGACATATCCAGAGCCGCCGTTTCTGTGTGTTCACATAATTCATCTTTTCTTTTTGTTTTCTTGCTTGTCTATGATACAAACTTTAAGATTTGCCAAGTAATATCTCATTCAAAACCTTCAAACCTTAAAAGAACGAATTATTTTGATGGCTACGATTTAATGGCCGCATATGACGAAGAGGTTGTTTGTTTCTCATTTATCATCTCCATCCAGTTGCTCCAGTGATCCATCCAAATGATTTTATCTAGATTTTATGGGTTGTTTGTTTTTCCATCCAAATTAGCCATTTGAATGGCTTTTATGTTCGTTTCTTTATTTATATTTCTATTCAGATGAATTTAATAAATAAATTACAAATATATCTCTGCTTTAATTTAATTATATTTTATTTTTGTTTTACTATATTAATTTTTATACTTATCTAAAATATAATTATTTTAAACTATAGTTTTGGGAGAAAATATTTTTTGCAGTTTTAGCGAAAAAAGAAATATTCACATCAATTTTGACGAGAAATTTGGGTTTGACAAGAAAACCTTTTTTACCATTTAGGCGAGTAAATGAGGTTTTGCAGTTTTAGCGGGAAAATAAGTTTTTTTTTTGCAGTTTTGGTGGAAAAATGCATTTTTACGATTTTGGCGAGAAAATGAGTTTTTGCGATTTTGGCGAGAAAATGCGTTTCTGCGATTTTGGCGAGAAAATGTGTTTTTGTGATTTTAGCGAAAACGTGTTTTGCGGTTTAGCGGAAAAAAGTTTTTATGGTTTTTGCGAGAAAACGTTTTTACGGTTTTGGCGAGAAAATGTTTTTTTTGTAGTTTTGGCGAGAAAATACGTTTTGTATTTTTGGCGGGAAATGCGTTTTTGCGGTTTTGACGGAAAACATGTTTCTGCAGTTTTGGCGAGAAAATACATTTCGTGGTTTTGGCGAGAAAACGCGTTTTTTGAGAGAAACATTTTTTTACGGGAAAACATATTTTTGCAGTTTTGGTGGGAAACACGTTTTGTAGCTTTGGCAGGAAAAAAAGTTTTTGTCGTTTTGGCGAAAAAACACGTTTTTATGTTTTTGGCGGAAAAATAATTTTTTCGTTTTTGTGTATCTGGCATAGAAGTGTTTTGTTTTTTTGGAAAAATATATTTTGATGTTTTGTTATTTTTTCATAAGTGACAAAATGATATTAGGTTTATGTTTGGATTTTGTCAATTATATCAGTATATAATAGACATTATACCATTTTGAGAGAACTATCTCCATCCAAATGGTTCAATTTGGATCAGCCCGATGAGTCTCCGTATTAAGCCTAAAATTTAAAACTCATCTAGATGAATCGTTGAGATGACTTGTACTTTTTATGTATAAACAAACAAAACTCTCATCTCCATCCAAATGGCTCATCCGAATGGTGAAACGAACATCCCCAAAATCGACATGGTGGTTCACCGTTTAGCGATTCAACGCCAGTTAATTAGCCTTTTAGAACCTGGTATATATGCATGCGATGTTCAAGTCCATGAGTTAAGAAGTAATAATTATCACTTGGGCTTACCCCATTAATGTATGGTTTGATTACCTCATTTATGCTTAAGTCCATTCAGATTCTCCTAGAAACGGCTTCTTATTATGACTATAAGATTTGGTAGATGGATGTGAAAGCATCTTTCCTTAATGAAAATATTGAAGAGGATGTGTACATGACACAACCTAAAGGTTTCACAGTCCCTGGAAGTGCTGGAAAAGTATGCAAGCTTCAACGTTACATTTATGGTTTGAAACAAGCATCTCAGAGCTGGAATTTTTGTTTTAATGAGGTAATCAAAGAGTTTGATTTTATTAGATAGAAAGAAGAACCTTGTGTTTACAAGAAGACCAGTGGGAGCGTTATTGTTTTCTTAGTATTATATGTAGATGACATACTTCTTATTGAAAATGACATTCCTATGCTTAATTCTGTAAAGACTTGGCTTGGAGGTTCTTTATCAATGAAATACATGAGAGAAACTACATATATTCTTGGAATAAGAATATATAGAGATAGATAAATAAGACTGTTGGATTATGTCAAGATACTTATCCATAAGGTTTTTCATAGATTCAAAATGCATGATTCCAAGAAAAACTTTTTGCTAATGTCTTATGGTATAATTCTTAGCAAGACTCAGTGTCCTTCAACACATGATGAGGATGAGTAGAATCCCATATGCTTAGGCTATGGGATCTATCATGTATGCCATGATATGTACTCGTCCATATGTTACTTGTGCTTTGAGATTGACGAGTCCATACCAATTTGATCAAGGTAAAAATCATTGAAAAGCAATCAAGCCTATTCTCAAGTATTTGATAAATACTAAAGATAAATTATTGGTCTATGGAGGAAGTGATGAGTTTGTTGTGAGTGGTTACACTGATGCCATCTTTCAGACAGACAAATATGATTTCTGATCATAATCGGGTTCCATATTTTCTCTTAATGGAGGAGCGGTGAGTTGGAAGAGTTCCAAGCAAAGCACCGTAGCAGACTTAACAACTGAAGTTGAATACATCGCTGCTTCTGAAGCAGCAAAGAAAGTTGTTTGGATTCGGAAGTTCATTGCTAAACTGGGTGTGGTTCCTAGTATTTCTAACCCAGTGGATCTCTATTGAGACCACATTGGAGCCATCACACAAGCGTGGGAACCTAGATCCTACAAGAAGTCCAACACATTCAAAAAAGATATCATCTCATTCGTGATATCGTCGATTTAGGAGATTTAAAGATTAGGAAAGTCTCAACGGATACAAATATTGCTGATCCATTGACCAAGCCTCTTCCACGTCCTAAGCATGAGAGTAATACTACTGCTATAGGCATTAAGTTTTTTAAGATGTGATTTTGATTCCAGTGGGAGATTTTTCCTTTTTGATATGAATGTTCATGTTTACATACATTTGGTTATGTTTTAAAAAAATTAATGAAATTATTTCAGATTTATATTATTATTGGATAATTAAATAAAAGTTCCAAAATAATTTATATCATTCTTATATGTCATCAAGTACGTGACTTGATCATGAAACCCTATAAGTGAAAGATGATACAAGTTATTGAGGTCTCTAGTTAAGGTTATTAACGTGAGACATTAATAACCGCCAATGGCTAGTATGTGAGATGATTGATGACTAAGTTTTATGTAGTCATTCAATATGTGGTATTGAAGTCAATCACATGGATATGTGTTAGAGAACACATGATTGGATTTACCCGCTATAAAAACTCTACAAGATTGTTATATGAGTGTCATAAGAGTTTCTCATTACAATTATAGAGTATAGTCCTTAGACATGAGTGTCATAAGAGTTTCTCATTACGGATGCTCAGCAGTTTAGGATCAACGAATTGACTCTCATTAAAAGGTGCATGTATTCAACCAACCCAAGATTCATGACTTCATCGCCAACGAAACCACATCAGATGATCCCCTCACAATAAGTTTCTCTGACTTTAGCCCTTCTTAGCTTTTCTTGTTGTCGCTGAACTTATTTTTTTTTGGATGTTTGTTCATGGAACGACTCCTTAAATGTTAATATTGTTTTTAACTCAAAATTTGAACCTTTTTGTTTTAAGATTTCAAGTCGTTATTCTCTTTCCAATTTTTTCATTAGATACAGTTTTATTAACATTAATTTCAAATGACAAATCCCCAGCCCAACTGTACAAAACACACAAATTTCAAAATCGATGTTCATATCAATAGCAATTCAGTTGTAAAAGAGTTGTATAACAGTCACTACCCAGTCGTGAATCAGTCGTAAACAATGGCACACACTACTATCTCAATGTTTCGATGTTGTACATAGTCATTAACTCAGTCATGAATCAGTCGTAACATAGTAGCCACATTTTACTACTGTACATTAGGCGCAAATCTAGTCGTTAGATCGAAAGTAATTCAGATGCATATACAGTAACTAATTAGTCGCAATGCAGTAGCAAAATTTCATGACTGCTATTACGGGTTTAGTCGCCAAGGTGGTCGTTCAATCGGCCATAGTTACGTCGCAGAATGTTGCGACCTCTTAGTGACTGATATACGACTGGTTGAGTTAGTTGCACAATAATCGATGCACAATAATCGAAAAGTAGCTTGTTTATGACTGTTTTATTTTTCTTTCAAAAAAATACGACGGATTTATTTAGCGATGATCACTATTATGATTACTGTAATCGTTCGTAAATGAGTCGTAAATCTATGTTTTATGACTGATTACTTATTGTCTTGTAGTCGCAAAAACAAAAACAGTTTTCTTGTAGTAAATATAATGGGCAACAACTGAGCCAGAATTTGCATACCAAAATACATATATAAATTGAAGTTGTGTATATTATTTAGACTTCATGATTTAAGATATGATTTGCCAAGTTAAAATTCCACAACTCACAAGTGATCGTGATTAGTCTCAATTGTTGAGTTACATAGTATCTTCTTTCTTATTTACAACATCAAAAAACAAAAAGATTTTTCAACTTGATGTGTGACACGATAATTGAATTGTAAAAGCATTGTTTATAGTAGAGTTTCTCAAATAGGTATCTCAATAATTTAATATTAGTATAATTTTATCAAATAAACAAAATTTAATTACAAAACAAGTAAGACCATTTACAAAGTGACACATGTATTATGAATCTTTCACAATTATAAAAAAGTCTTTCAAAGAAAAAACTCTTATTCACTTTTTCTACATTCTCTTTCTTTGTTCTATTTTTTAATTATTTTAATAGAAAAGATTACATGAGAAACTCTCAAAACAAATGCTCTAGTTTCCTTTAGGGATTGTAGAGAAAGTGTAGAACCATTATACATTTGTCAATTAATTTGAATCTTTTAAATATATGTTTGTCTAAACATTTGGTTTTTATAAACTTTTTTGTCGACATTTTTATTATAATGTAAAACAATGAGAAAAATATAGAAAAAAATAGAAGAATTTCAATTTGATCATAATAATTTTTGATAGCCAATGAATGTAAGTCAGACTGACCATCTTAAATGGAATTTCCTTTTCATTTTATGTTTTATTATTTTTTAAAAGTTCTTTTAGATTTCTCTATTTCTTTAAATTTTGAAGAATTGGCAATATTTTTTCAAATTTTTAACTAGTATTTCTTCAAAAAGAAAAAAATATTATTTAGTTTTTCATTTTTTAAAAGAAATTTTTAATTACTTAAAACTCAATACTTAAATTTAATTTACTGTTATTTTTATTTAAATAAATTATAAGTGTTAATGTTACCCAATTAGTTTTGAAGTTTATATTATTATTTTCATCTAATTAAATATTAGTACTGAAGAACATGACTATATTCATTCTCAAGAATTCTATGTTCTATTTTAAAAATAAAATAAAATAAAATAACCATATTTTTAATTTCAGAATATTTTGGTTAATCTCTAAAGATAAAGAGAAATTCTCTAGGATAATCCATTTAGTTCCTTTTTACCAAAAGAGTCTAAAAATAAGAAAATGACCAAAATAAGTTTCATTAGAGGTAAATATACACTTATACTCATAAGGTTAACAAATTTAGATTTATGTTTTGAGTTAAAGGGTAGGAGTTCTGGAGTGGAGTTTAATTTTTTTTAAATAAATAAATAAATAAATATTTAAAATTTTAAAATAAAAAGTTTTAAAATAATTTTAAAAAGTATATTTTGAATTTTGAAAACAAAAATTGAAACAAAAAATTGAAACAAATTTTTTTGAAAAATTATAAAAAATCAAATTTGAAAACATATAACTTGAGACGATAATTTTTTTTAATTTGTTTTATTTATATATTTAGTTTTCAATCAAAGGGTACAAATGTCTGTCTCTTTATTGAAAAATCTTTTGATCATTTTCCTCTGGGAGTTTTTTTGGTGACAAAAATTTTAAAATGACTATTTGAGATAATTGTCCATTTATTCATCCAAATATATTGTAACATCCTGATTTTTGATATATAGAAAAATTTAAAAGAATTGATTTGGCTACTTATGTCTTTAGAGTGCATTTACCTTTTCCACCACACATCCATTTAGAACTCCAGAGTTAAGCGTGCTTGAGCTGAATTAATGAAAGAATGTGTGACATATCTGGAAGTGATTCGCAATACCATGCGAGTCAGTCAAAAACAGGGGCCAATGTCATGAGGTGATTATAGCGTCAGTAAACAAGACTTTTATGTCTCCAAAAATTAATGCACTGCCCGTCACACGGAATGTGAACCACGGGTCAAGTAACCGGGTGCAGTAGGCCCACTGACCATAAGCAGTTGGAGCATTACATGTGGTATCAGAGTTGGATGACTATCTCAGTTCTGGCCCGAGAGGCGTCTTGAGACATGTCATAGTGTGCAATGAGGACGTTGTGTTCTGTAAGATTGGGTGAATTATAATATTCCGAGTTGTGATATATGAAAATGTTTTAAAAAATTGATTTGACTACCTATATCTTCAAAGTGATTCTGCTCACACATCTATTTAGAACTCTAAGTTAAGTGTACTTAGGCTGGAGTAATGAAAGCATGGGTGACCTATCTGGAAGTGATTCGCGATACCATGTGAGTGAGGCAAAAATACGAGGAAAATTATGTGGTGATTGTAGAGCCAGTAAAGAAGACTTTCAAATCTCCAAGAAAATTAATGCACTGCCTATCGCACAAAATAGGACCCACGTGCCGAGTGAGTGGGTGTGGAAGGCCCATTAGCCGTAGGCAGTCAGGGCGTTACATATATATTTGGTATTTTTTATAAAATCTGATGTTTATTATTTATTTATTTAAGTTATGGATAATAGTTGTATCATATGATAATATTTAACTTATAAAAAATAGTATATATGTCATTTAGACAAAGTCATTTTGTCGGGTTTATTTTATCGAGAAAAAGCAGTTGGAATTTTGTTGGGATATTTTAGCAAATTCCCGACAGACATCCCAATGAACTTCCAATGAAATATTCGATTAAAAAATTTGTCAGAAATTTTTTTAACCAATATTTGTTTGATGGGAAAGTTCTCGATGATCATAAGTCTGTTAGGATTGTTACCAATGACCTAATGTCCATAGAGAAAATTCATGACGACTAAATTTAAGTCAGAATTTTTACCAACAACAAAATTCTAATCAATGAATAGAAACATGACATTTACCATGCGTATCATCGTTTTAGCTTAGTACGAAAACAAAATTAACCAAATCCAATCTAGATTTTAACTTATATTTTCCCTTTTCCTTAAACATTTAAAACAATGTTCATTAGATTGTCTTAACATCAACATGTATAACATCTAGGTTATGTCTCAGATTGCAACAAATAATCATTTCAATATGACAAAATCAAAAAAAAAAAAAATTATTCCAGTTTTGGTATTCTCCAACACTGTCTATGGATAATGTGTTTCCACCACAATATAGCATCTTTTTAGCACCAAAATATCTTAAATGGTCCAGCAAATAATTGTGACTTAATTCATGAGGGATTGTCAACGACTTAAACACCTTCTTGTTCTCCCTAAACAAAGTTTTACTCATACGATATGAACGATCATGTGATAAAAAATCTCATGTGACTATCAAACCAACACATTTTCGTCTGTGTATTCGTTGGAAAGCAAATGTGTTATCTTAGGTTTAAGGGCATGATAGCTTCTCGTGCGTTGTTGTCCACACAACATATCATATACTGGAAATTTATTTATTGTCAACATAAATACTATCCAAATTTAAATAATTTTTTTTACACGAAACATCATATGTAAGAACCTCATGCATACATGGTCGTTCTAACTCATATATCAATGGATGAAGAAAAAAACAAGTGATCTTTAAAGATGCTCCGGCTCAAAGAAGAGAATGGAGAGAAACATAAAACTCCTTTTGCATGCACAGATCTAGCGGTAAGTTGTAAAGTATCATAACTACTGGCTACTATAATAGTTTCTTCTGTGCTTTTGAATGAGTTGAAACAATCAATATATAGTCCAAGGTAGATTTTTTTTTCATGTACGTAACTTTCAGATTTTTAATTGGAAATGATTTCACACTTCACCATTTGGAAAATATGTAATATTACCATCTTTTGAGTGTTCTACGTGTTATCTCACGGATCATATTGTGCGTTCTTATTGATATAGCATATTCAACACTTTTTTCAACGGAAAATACCACATTCGTTTAAATGAAACTGTAACTCTTCCGCTTGTCTCTTGATTTCAACAAAAGTGATATATTTTCTAGTTTTCATTCTCTATCCAGTAAATCATACAATTATCAATGCATACATCAATCACCTGATACCGTAAATGAAGATCAGCTACCAGATTCTCAATCTCATAGTATGAACCATTTGTCAAATTATCCTCAGGTGAATATCTCTTACAAAATAAGCAATCACATCTACATATTCTTCACCCAAAATATAATGTATTTATGGTTATCAATCTACTTGCAAATGATAAAGATCAATGGCAATCTTTACACTCTTTGTTCAATGGTTGTTTACATGTATAAAACATATCAAAATCTATTTACTTCTAAATTAGCCTCTTCTCATCTATCTCATTTATCAACAATGGAGGTAAATTTTCTTCATATGCATCATTTAAATAATTTTTACAATGATTGGTTAGTTGCATTTAATATATAAAAATTCTCCTTGTTTTAAATTGATTTTTTTCTATATCTCTTTCATTAACAATTGATGATAAAATTTTTTTATATGCATCATTTACTATATGAACAATACATATGCCAAAATCACATATGACTAGTTTTATCTAACATATGTTCAACATGAAGTTTGCTAGTACTACATAGTATCAATGTTCTCTATAAAAATATCAAATCTTATAACTTTTCATAGAAAGTTCATATATAAATACTTCCAAACTTTCAACTATTAATATTCTTATTGTTCCAAAAAGTGGAGTATGTATATTTCAACGTACATGTTTTTATTGTTTTTAGTTGTTGTTAAGTCACGCCCATGAATTTTGTTATACCATATGTGTATTCTCTATATCTAAATTTATACAATTGTTATTTATCTAATGAATATAAATAATTAGGAGAAAACATAGCATTTTTGCGTTTTGTTGTAAATGAGTCTTGACAGTATTTATAGATAAATCTAATCAAATTTCTGACAAAAAAATAATTCAAAATTCGTTGAGAATTTTTAATTTTTCAAACGGTTAAATAACGATTATAATTTCCGCCGAGAATCTGTCAAACTTATTTTGAAGAATTTGGTTATTCGTTGGACATCCGTTAGAAATCATAATAGCTAGCTAATATATATTAGGGAAATTTGTCAAAACAGAACCAAAATTTGGGATGATTTTTTCTTTGATATAATATTATTTTTGTCTATTTTTTTTATCTCTTTTACCTTTTCTATTTCTGAAAATTAATAAAATAAATAGTTTCATGAATCAAAAAAATTATAAAAAATAAAAACAATTAATAAAACATCCATATACACAAAATGAAATTTAAAAAAACTTGATAGATAAAATTTTAAAATTACGTTCTACTAAAGTAGATTTCATCTTCTATGGAAAATAGTTTTATAGAAAACGAATTCTAGATTATCCAAATTCATCTACTTTTTCTTAGAACGAACCATCTAATAATTGTAAAGATATCTACTTTTTCCATAATGTAGTTTCTACTTTTATAAAGTATTCTAAAATACTCGGAATGCAAAATCTAGACACTACTCGTACGTCTACATGAAGTCAAAATTGCATTCTGAATTTTTATCATCGTTCTACACAGTATAGAAGGTGTCTTCTACGGATAAAAAATATGTTTTTGCAAAAATTAAAGAAATTTCAGTTAAGAAAATATTCTAAAAATATTCTAACTTCCTAAAACGTGTTTTGATCGAATTTCATTGTCAAAATATCAACAAAATAATTTTTTCTTTTCTTTTTCATCAATCTATGATTTTTTCATACTTTGTTTTGTGATTTTCTCAAATTCTTGTTCTATGATGCATATCTATATAACATGTGGGATATTTGGAGTTTTTTGTTGTTGTTTTTAAACATTTTTTTGCCTTTTTAAAATCTTTTATTTTTACCCTTTTCATTAAAATTTTAAAATTTATTTTAATTTGTTTTTAATTTGATTAATGAAATATTAGTTTTGAGATTATAAAAAGTATTATATTATAGAAATAACTTAGTGATGATATTATAATAAAGGGACAATCATCCCAAATTTTGGTTCTGATTTAACAATTTTTACTATATATATTTTTTGTCAAAGGTAATTTCCTGACAAACTGTTTTCGTTAGAAGTTTATTAAAATTTTCTAATTGATTCCAAACGACTTTATTTGGATTTAACTTCGTCTATTTTATTTTATTTTTATCTTGTAATGACATAATACCTACATGGCGAGATCAGCTTTCATAAAATTGATATTCAACCGCAAGAAAAATGGAATAATCATGACACATCAGTTCACACAAATACCCAAACCCCCAGCGAAAACAAGTGCACTAATTAAGAATTTAAGAGATATTACTTATACATGAACATAGGCATACATAACGAAATTATATGAAACTTATAATGAGTTGGCCTACAGACACAAACAATATAATACAAGGCCTTTATTTATGTAAATGTCATACTTCAGAATGATAGACGGACCACTCCAAGATACTGAAAATATCTCAACCAACCCTGCAAATAAACAATTCCAATAAAATCAAGTTATGTATTATTTCAGTCTTTAAATTTTGGAATTCTATCTAAACAAAATAATAAAAAGTTATTAAATAAGTACTAAAAATATTTATTAAACTACTAGTAATTTTATTTATTAAAATAGTATAATAATTACTCAGTATCACATAATTACAAGGGCAATTCTCTTAAATAGCCTTTTTAAGTTTTTGTCACAAAAATAGCCCTAAAAAAATAAAATGACCAAAATAGACTTTTTTTTTTGAAATTTTAATTTTTTTTTATTTTTTTTTTGAAATTTGAAACCCTAACCCCAAACCCACCCCTTAACTCTAAACCCTAAAGTCCAAATTAGTTAACCCTAGGAAGATAAATGCATATAAATGAATTTTTTAGCTTCAAAAAAAAATATTTTGGTCATTTTCCTCCTTAAAAATTATTTTTGGGACAAACAAACTAAAAGAGGCTATCTAAGGGAATTACTCTAATTACAATTAATTTCCATCTTTCTGAGCAGCGTTTCGTTTTAAATTAATAAACCAAGTTAATAAATTTGTGAAATTTGATGATGTATATTTCTAAGAGTATTACTATCTTAAACTTTAAAGGATGTTACGTTATTTTATTACCACAAGTTTAGTGCGTTCAATATAAAGTGATAAAAAAATAAATTCAGTGAAGAGCAAATCAAACGTACGTATCGCAGTCGACAGTAGAAGAAGCGTCAACGGGCAAGGTCGCGTTACAATTGGTAGCGAGGGCTTTAGCGAGTTCAGGCTTCACAGTTACACTGTTAGCCACTGACTTGATGCATTGACAAGCCGCCTTTTTATTGGCGGGTGTAGTGGTCGCTGCATCTAAACTCCTAACTCCTTCGCAACAACTCTCCGGTGGTTCTCCACTTCCGCTGGTCAAGTAGCTAACACATGGCTGCAAATCTTTTAGAACAACACTGCAAGATATCGTAGATTCGGAATAACAAGGTGTTAAAACTATTCCCAGAACGGAGATGATCACTAAACTTTTCAATATGCTCATTGTAGAAAGAAATAATAAGATCTTATGATTTTATTGGAGTTTTCTTCCTTATTTTTTTTTTGTTATATATGTAAAGTGCAGACGAAGGGATTATATATAAGGTGAATTGGGAAATTATATTACAAAATTTTTTTTAGAGAATTATTAGATGTTGGTGCAATTGTGATTGAGTGAAAGTTACTACTAATGTACATATAAACTTCAACATTTTGGTCTGACTTTCTCTTAAATATAATATTATTTAGGTCCTGGTAGTTAGGTTTCTATAAGTCTTGTCATTTTGGATTTGGTAATATTAATTTTATAGTCATTTTGGTACCATTTGTAATTACAACACTCAAAGATGACGTGTTTGCTAAACTACTGGAGATTTGGAAGTTATGGGTCATGTAGTCCATAGTAGGGTTAATTAATCACTGAGTAACTAAATTATACTAGTAATTTTCAATTTGCGTAATCGTCTAATTACATAGCTCAATAAGTCAATCCACAATATATAAACCGTGGGAGGTGTCGCCAGTGCCGGATCTGAGATTACGTAGACTTAGAATATTTTTAAAAAATATTTATAAATATCTTTTTCATGATTTGGGAGTTTATGCCCATATAAAAAAGCTTTAATTTTTTTTGGAAATTAAGGTCAATGTTTCAATGGTTGTGCTCATACCATAGATATGACCGTACCCCACGTAAGATTTCTTTGTAGTAGTAGTATATATATAGAGAAGATCTTTATCAAAGAAACATAGTTTATGGAAAATTTTGTGTTTCTACGTTAGTTTTTGATTTCAGATTTTCTAAAAATTACTTTTAAACCAATCATGATTTTAGTCAATTAGTTTTCCTATTTTCTAGGGAATCTAGTTTTTGACTCATCTTACTAATTCCTTCTTAGAAACCAAAATTACTACTTAAGTGGATTCTTCCTAAGAAATGTATGACCAAAACAGTTTTTTTTTTTAATGTAAATTGCTAATTTTAGTAAATATACTACTATATAATACATATTCTACAACTCTACAACTACATACATTTTTAAGTATTTGGAGCAATTTAGAGTTTTGTTAAGGTAAACAATAGTTAAATAAAATATTTTTTTATACTCTTTAGTAAAGTGCAAAAATATATTATATGTACAAGTTTGTAATATAAAATGTATTGTTATATCTGAAATTATGTTTATACGCATAATTAAGTTTTTATTTTAAAATATTGTTATGGCATAAATATATGCTTTATTATAAAAGAAATAACATAGTACATAAGTTTTTTTACAATAAATACGTAAGAATTTACTTTAACTCTATAACTATTACTATTTATTTATAATATTACGTTCCATAACTTTTAACTATTAATAATGTTTCTTCTTATAGGTATGACATACCAAGTACAATCATCAAATGGAAAAGAGGTATTTATTTACTAAATAAATATTTATAATGGACTGATTATATAGTTTAATTGACTAATTAATGTATGATATTAATGCTAAAGGGAAAATTTCAATGGAATGATAGCATGGTTCATATATTTCTTGAAATATATGAAAATGAAATGGAAAAACTAAATTGGCGTACTGGTCCTTTGAAAAAAAAGAGTAAAACGAGAATTAGAAATGCATTTCGAAAAGCAACATGTCAAAATCCAGAATGACTTCCGTTGAAAACTATTATAACCTTTTATTGTTTTTTTAATTTAGGAAATACCTGATGCTGCAAAGCTCCGGGCACACCCTCTCGCTGATCTCGACAGATTGGATAGACTTTTTGAAGGCAAACACATTTCAACCGATGATGGATACTATCCAGGTTCTGGAGTGGATCAGAATACCGAGTCTGAAACGGTTACCGAGAATGAACACGACATTGTGAATCTAGAAGATGATCCTGATGTGTCTTCAAGAAACCAAAATGAAATACCGTCTTCCTTCAACCAGAATTCCAAACGGGTGTACAGAAACACTTCGCGCAGTTCATCTTCAGCACGTAAACGAGGAACAACAAAGGCTTCATATGATTTCGTGACAAATGAAGCCTACATGAAACGAACATAACTTTATGAAAGAGCCCAAGATAACAAGCTTGAACGTGCAATTGCCTCATTACAAACACTATCAGGTCTTCAATATGACTCTTTGTTGTATTGGGGAGCAGTGAATGTGCTTCAAAGTAACGAGACACATGCACGTGTTTATTTTACACTACCCGACGATGATGCTAGAATTAAATATCTCGAAAGAATGACAGGAATCGACCGAGAAGCTGAATAAAAAATTTAAAACTCTTCAATAATTTTCTTTTCTCGTATTTTAATTCATGTTTGATTTTGAATAATTTTTTTGTTTCTTTTGTTTTATTTATCAAATAATATTGTTTTTAATATAACAAATTACTTCTTTTTTTTTGGTTAGAAAGAAGCATTTTACCGAATGCTTGAAGATGATGAAGCAGAAGATGGTAGCATTAATTTTGGAGAATCCTTCATCGATCCTTATTCTGTGAGTATAGAAAGGCAAAGAATGAACCTGGATCCAGAACGTGATCGAAGATATGTATATGAATTACTCCATGGTCACGACGTCCAATGCTATAACATAATTCGAATGTATCCGCGGGTATACGTTCAGTTATGTGAAAAACTTAAGGAGGAATATCAGTTGAAAGAAACTGATAATGTAAGCACCGAGAAAAGTGTTGCAATATTCCTTAATATATGTGCTCAAAATGCAACTCAGAGGTATGTTGAAAAGATATTTGGTCATTCACAGGAAACTATAAACAGAAAATTCCATGAAGTGTTGAGTGCTCTCGAAAAAATGGCGGTTCATTTGCTTAAACGTGGTCCAGATGAGCTCACACAACCTCATCCTAGGTTACAATCCAATAGAAATTATTGGCCTTATTTTAAAGGATTCAGAGGTTCATTTGCTTAGACCTTCTGTCTATAATAGACGTCTGAAAAAGTTTCTTACTTAATTGACTCTGAAAACTAAACTAATTTAACGCATATATGATTTTTTTAAAAATTATCCTGAAGATATTTTGAATCTATAGAAGGACTCAAGCTAATCCATAAGGGGAGGTGCAACTCACGGATATACTTTCTTTCCAAGTATGTAAATGGACCCTAAAGCATGAACCTATATTTGTGTGGATGTCCAAAGAAATAATGAAGTAGTTTCCTTTAGCAGAGTTCAAACTCGTAATCTAGGTGCAGGAAAGAGTCCGTCCTTACCATTGGCCATAATGATCCGGACAAGCCATATATGATCCTCGAGGTCAATACCAAATAAACCTATTTGTTTTAATTTTCTATGTGTGTTTTATTTTTTCTATTTTGAAAACTATGTAACCTAATATATTTATTGAAACATTATCATTTAATCATATTAATAATCATTTAATCGTATTTGTTTTCTATGATTTTGCATGCAAAAGTTTTTGATTTCCTAAAAGTAAAGAGAATCTAAGGTTTTATCAATTGGGTGTAATGGATCGGAGTAGTATTTTATTTTTTCATATGGTCATACTCATATAGGAGTCTTTCACTTGCATTAAGCAGCAAATTATATAAAAATGAATTTTAAATACCCTAAATAACTTCATTGATTAACCTGCATTTAACTCATACAGATTATTTAAATAGTTTTTTCTGCTAAAATTTGGTGCATTTATATTAAATGTAACAAGAGTTTACAACACAATCAACTCTAATTGAATTTCATGACCAGAATATAGAAAATAAGGATGAGACTATTAGGTGGACTTGTTTCCATAAAGAAGCCAAATGGCTTGAAGAAAATTGATGATGAAGATTCTTTAATTCATACAGAGAATTTTCTTATTGAGAAGACCCAACTTAAAAGTCCTTTTTGTAGGTCCAATCGAATAGAATAGAAAGTTCAGGTGAGAGTAGATTGTAGTCTTAATTTAGTCAAAGAGATGAACCTATCAGTTTGTAGTCGCTAGAGATAAAGCGAACAAAAGTTGCATGGCTGCACTAAATAAAGGTGGATTGTTATCACGTAAGGAAGAGAACTTGTTCCTTACAATCGAGTCTATCAGAGATATAATTGAGAAAGCTGATTTCAAAGAGTTATGGTGGAGGCGGTAATTACTCTCACAACATAGTTCATAGTTCGCCTGTTGTCAAGCTGAGTAGAATCAGATATCTTTGAAATTTAGGACATGTAAACGCAGTTATAAGGGTGTCCATAGTATCAGTCCATGAGTTGCAGGGAGGAGGAAGATGTGAGGACCGAGTAAGATAGTCTCATACTTCTGCTGAAAAATCACAGAGAAAGAATAAATGGTCTTTATTGCAAAGAAGACAAGTTGGGTCTATTTGAAGACTCCATTGAAGAGTCCAAATTGCTTGATCCGAAGAGGTTGATAAGGATATGAATGATAAGAAGATTAAGACTTGCTCCATGCGATCAGAGCGAGCATGGAAAAGTACCCAATTGTTATCTTGCCATAGTGAGTCCAGAGTAGCTGAGAGAGGTGAAAGTAGAGAGAAATAGGTACGAAAGGTGAGTCTTTTGCTCTGTATATTACTTCTTTATTTGTTATTACAATAGAGCGATTCCTTTTATAGATAAGGAACACTAGGGTTTAAACATTTGTCTTCATCTCTATTCAACATAGCAAAGTGATTCTGAGTAGTGATAGGCTGTGACTCCCCAGCTGTAGTTTGCTTTTTCTTTTGCTTTGAGGAGGTTAGAGCTGTACTGATCGTCGCTTTGTCTTGTACACAGGATGGAGAAGAAGACCGTTGAGACTCTTTCAAATGCAGCTGGTTTGTGGGCTTCTCGGTGGGCTTCACATTTGAACTGGGCTTCTCTTGAAGTATCTTGATTGGAATTTGGGATGAGTTACTGATAGGCCCCCTCAAACTTGGGGCGGCGATGGAATCGACACCGAGTTTGGCACGAAGAGAGGAGAAAGCTTCAACTGGTAGGGATTACGTGAAGATGTCCGCAATCTGCTGATGATTCGGTATGTGCTTCACCTCAAGGGCTCCCAACGCAACTCGTTCCCTTACATAGTGATAATCGAGAGCAAAATGCTTCGTGCGTGAGTGGAGCGAGGGATTGGCAAAGAGTAACCACAGGTAGATTGCCGCATAGAAGCAAAGGTGTTGTAAGCAGAGGAATGCCCAGCTCACGGAAAATCGAGCATAACAAGGTAATCTCAGATGCAGTCTCTGACAAAGTTTGATACTCTGCTTCTTTTGAACTCTTAGAGACCGTAGGCTGTTTACGAGATGACCATGAGATTAGATTCTTTCCTAGAAACGTGTTTTATCCACCAGTTGATCGTCGTGTAACATTACAACCTGCCCAATCACCATCGTTGTAGGCAGTGATAGTGAAATCTGTAACTTTATGAAGTGAGATTCCCATTGTAACAGTCCCCTTGACATATCTTAGGATCCTTTTTAGCAAGTTAAAGTCAGAAACAGTAGGAGAGTGCATCTTTTGACACACATAATTGACGGCAAACTGAATATCAGGCCTCATCAGTGTCAGGTATTGAAGTTTTCCTGCCAAACTTCTAAAATATGTAGGATTAGAGAATAACATATCTTGATCTTGTACCTTGTTCAGCTGAAGAGGAAGCGGAGTTGGCATAGGAGAGAAATCTGACATTGAAGCTATAGCAAGTAAGTCCTTTGCATACTTCTATTGACACAGGAACAGACTTTTGGCGTGACTGTGAACTTGGATTCCCAGGAAATATTGTATCCTTCCCATGTCTTTCATACGAAATTCTTTACTTAGTTGGAGTAGAAGAGTAGTCAGGACATCTGAGTTGTTGCTTGTTACTACCATGTCATCGACATACAACATCAATAATGATGTTTTTTTTTCTGTTGTATAGACAAACAAGGAAGGATCAGACTTGGAGCACCGGAATCCAAAATCAATGAGGAAGTTGCTGAACTTGTCGAACTGGCACGAGGAGCCTGTTTCAGGCCGTAGATAACCTTGTTGAGACGCCACACGTGGTTTGGCTTCTCTTGGTCTACAAAGCCAGCAGGTTGCCTCATGTAAACTGTCTCATGAAGATCTCCATGTAAGAACGCATTTTTGACGTCCATATGTTTGATTTCCCAATTTAAAACAGTGGCCATATGAAGTATCGTTCTTACTGATGCCATACGAACTACTGGACTGTAGGTTTCCAAGTAATCCACTCCTTCCTCCTGCTCGTTACCCTTTGCAACAACATGAGACTTGAGCTTGTTGAGACTACCATCAGCGTTGAGTTTGACACGGTGGACCCATCTAGACCCAAGTACATGCATATCAGGAGTTCGAGGTACCAACGTAAAGGTATTGGTTTCCTTACAAGTAGCATACTCTTCTCCCATTGCATCGTGCCAACCACTATGCTTAAGTGCATCAACTATAGTTCTAGGTTCGGGTATTGATACCTTTTGAGTCAACAGAACATAGCGAGGATTTGGTTTGACGATGCCATCTTTTAATATCGTAACCATAGGGTGTTGAGGAGCAGAAGCTGCAGGAGAACTGGAGGTTAGTACAGAGGAAGAAGAGGATGATACTGCAGAAGGAGACGAGTAGCTGAGTGTCGCTGAGTACTTTATTGTTGGTGTTGGAAAAGCATTTTCAGCCAACAACGGGGAAAGTCAGTCGCAGTAAATAGAGAAGGTACGTAATGAACAACTGTCTGCTCACTTAACACAGGATCATGACTTGAAGTATCCGATGTTGTAGGAGGAGCAAAACTCAGCTTCCAAGCTTTAAGGAGAGGAGTAAGAAGAGATGGATGGCTCTGCTTGTAAGCGTTGTCAAAAGGAAACTCGTGTTCATCAAACAAAGCATTGCTCGTGATGTAAACGCGACCCATAGGAGGATATAGACAGCGATACCCTTTGTATCTATCATTATAGCCGAGGAAGACACACTTGAGAGACCTCTGATCAAACTTGTTCTGAGCATAGTCGCGAAGAGAAGGATAACATGCACACCCGAAGGTACGAAGAAAGCTATAATCAACCTTTCTACCAAACAGTTTCTGAAACGGAACCTTATGATTTGGCAGACTTGATGTAGGAAGAAAATTACTGAGGAAGACAGCAGTGAGGAAATCTTCAGCCCTGTATTTCCTAGGACTCTTGCTTTCAAATAGCATGGAAAGACCCAACTCAGTGATGTGGCGATGCTTCCTCTCAGCAAGACCATTCTGCTCGAGAGTGTGAGGACACGAAATCTCTTGACGAATTCCATCTTTTTGCAAGTGAGAGAGGAAGGCAGAGCTAATGAACTCGCCTCCACCATCGCATTGAAAGGTACCAATTCTGCACCTTAATTGATTTTCAACTAGAAATTGGAACTTGAAAACATGGAATAGAAATCTGATTTGTATTTCATAGGATAGATACAACTGTATCTTGACCAGTGATCAATAAAGATTACATAGAACCTAAAACCTTGAACTGACACAGTTGGTGCAGATCCCCACAAATCACAGTGAACCTTTTCCAAAGGTCTTTTGGCAAAAAAACTAGAAGACTGAAAAGGTAATATACTGCTCTTTCCAAGCTGACATGAGGAGCACATCTTGTTGGAGACATAGCTTATTCAAATGAGCTTGTTTGCTGACAGGTATTGAGGAAGCTGCTGATGCGGGTGACCCAGTTTCCTATGCCAAACTTCATCCGTCGCTGAACGTTGTCTAGAGGAGTAAAGAGCTTTTATTGGCATCTTGCTCTCCAATCTGTACAAGCCATTAAGCTTTCTTCCTTGATGAGTACTGTCTTTGTGTTCTTGTCCTTAACATGAACGCCAAAATTATCAAATTTTACAAAGCAAGGATAATCTTCTGTTACTTTTGACACAGAAAGCAAGGATTTGGCAATCTGAGAGATTGTACCTAATGATGACCCAATGACAGTAGACCCCGTATGCGTGATAGGTAAGTAACTTCCATCTCCTATCATTACTGCATCCTGACCATGATATGGTTGAGACTGTTGCAGACAGCGTGTGGAGCTTGTAACATGACTTGTTGCACATGAGTCGGGATACCACTCTGAACCAGAGTCATTTGTGACATCCGTTTTTCGCATAGCAGCCAGAGCTTGAGGTAACTCTTCTGACTAATAGCTATTGTCGAACCGATGCCAGCACTTGGGATCATGATGTCCAGGACGACCACAGATCTGACATATGGGACGAGTATCACCTTTAGAAGCATAGATTTGCTGAGTGAAACCTCGACCTCTCGTTGAGTAGGGTCCACGATCTCGATATCTCCTTCTGGTACCACCACGACCACAGAAGAAGTGTTCATGCGAATCGAAGCAAAGGCCAGATGAGGAGATACATCAGGACTGGTGTTGTAGCTTTGGAGTCGATCATTAAAGGCGACAAGGCGAGGAATAATGGACTCAAAAGTTGGAGAAGGATGAGTATCAATGGCGCCTTCAACAGTTGTCTTAATAGGCTCATAATCACGAACCAGACCTCTAAGAGCAGAAAAGATTTTCATAGCCTCTGTCATGGGAGACCCAATCGACGCAAGCTTGTCACTCAAGGTCTTTATCTCCTGAAGATAAGCTATCATAGTCTTGTCAGCTTTGGAGATAGTTTGCAGCTTGTGTTGAAGCTCAAACAAACGCGAGTTAGAAGGTCGGTTGAAGTGATTTTCCAACGTGGTCTAGATTTGTTGAGTAGTGGTACAATGAAGAATGACACTCTGGAGCTGGTCAGACACAGAACCAAGAAGCAAAGATTGAACAACTTGGTCCGTTTGAAACCATAGCTGATGATCTGGATTCCGAACTGGAGTGGTGATGTCGTTGATGCCAGGAACCATGATTGTCGAAATAGGTTGTGGCTGGGAGCCAGTGACAAACCCATAGAGACGCTGACCACTGAGGAACGACTGAAACTGGCATTTCCAGAACACGAAGTTCTGCTCAGTGAGACGAACAGTGATAGAGTTAACAACACTCAGAGTAGGAGGGGCATAAGGTTTTATATCCATGACCGAGCACCGTGTGTTATGATACCATGAAAGTAAAGAGAAATAGGTAAGAAAGGTGTGTCTTTTGCTCTGTATATTACTTCCTTAATTTGTTATTACAACAGAGTGGTTCCTTTTATAAATAAGGAACACTAGGGTTTTAACATTTGTCTTCATCTCTATTCAACAGGGCAAAGCGATTCTGAGTAGTGACAGGCTGTGACTCCTCAGCTGTAGTTTGCTTTTGCTTTTGCTTTAAGGAGGTTAGAGCTGTACTGATTGTTGTTTTGTCTTGTACACAGGCTGGAGAAGAAGACCGTTGAAACTCTTTCAAATGCAGCTGGTTTGTGGGCTTCTCGGTGGACTTCACATTTGAACTGGACTTCACATTTGAACTGGATTTCTCTTGAAGTGTCTTGATTGGAATTTTAGGCTGAGTTACTGATAAGAGGGATTCCAGATTGGAGAGGACCATGAGCGCCAATAAATTTAATCAAAGGTCCAAAAGGAGACCAAGGTGTTTACCAAAACAGATAACAACGACCATCTCCTGGTAAGATCCTTATCCATTGTGATGCTTGCTCTCTTAATCTGAGGATTTTCTTGAATAGCCAAGTATAGGACTGCTGCTCCTTCAAAGTAGAAATAGTTATTGGCTAGGTTTAGCTAAATCAATTCTTCATATGACATATATACTACGTACATAAATGAATATGCAGAGACAATAATGAAAGGTAGTTTACCTATACATAAAACATTGATTTTATTAAGTGAACATAATTATAAACGTATTATATAGTAAGAAATTGGGCAATTTTTTAAATAATCTTTTAAGTTTTTGTCACAAAATAGCACTCGAAAAATAAAATGACCAAAATAGTTTTATTTTATTTTGAAATTTTGAATATTTATTTTTTTATCTTTTTAAATTTGAAATTTCATCCTCAAATCCACTCCTTAACTATAAATCATAAGTCTAGATTAGTTAATCTTAGAGGTATAAATACATATTTTACTTTTTAATAAAACTTATTTTGGTCAATTTCTTTTTTTTTTTAAAGATTATTTTTGTGAAAATAAATTAAAAAAGGTTATGTAAGAATATTTCTAAAAAAAATTAGTGAAATATTTAAGTATTTTCCCCTTATCTAATTACTCGGAAATTGTTCCATAACAAGTTGTCATTGCCTACAAGTTTAATAAGAAAAAGTTAGAAAGAGATTCTAACGCATTAACATTAACAATTCAACTTATTACAGAAAATATTCTGCTGCCAGATTTCTTCCAACTGTTAATCTTGATGCATTACCCCTGGTCATCTGTGTTATTATCTTTATGTTTCTAACGTCAATTAATATATGTTCTTAACTATATTAAACTAGGTTTTCTATATTATCTATAATATTAAAAGAGAATCATTCTAAAAAAATTATTGGGTTGGACTATTTTATTAATAACTTAACCTATTACATACAACCAAATAAATCATAACTTAACAGTATCATTTTTAATAACAACCCGTCGAATACTATGGCATAACAACCAGACTACGTGATTCTTCAAAAAAACAACAACCACACTACGTGTTCATTTATTTCAAAATACTACGTGTTTGTTTTGCTAGGTTCGTTGGGTTCAAATTTTTATAAAATCCACCTGTTATTATCTAATGGATCTCTTGCACTAACAAAAATATATTGTCTTCACGAACATATACCACAATGAATATGCAAATATAATAAATGATGGCCTTATATTATAATCTCATAATTTTACAATTGAATCAATGTCTTTTATATTTAGCTTAAACAGTTTTGCATATAAAGTCCTACGGTATTAGACAACACAAAGTATTTTATTTTTACAAATATGTGTTTATGCAAATTATGTTTGATTCTATCTAATAGAGTAATATTTTAACCCAACATTTACACTTTTCAATATTAAATAGTTGACTTACCGCTTGACTTTAGTCAGTTTCAAAATTAATTTCTATAATATTTTGTAAAAAATAATATGTGAACAATTTAGTTAATGCAAATCAACAATATATGCTACATATAGAATATTCTTCAATATGGATGGTGCAAATTTTATGTTTAGTGAAACCTATCAGCAACTCTCAGAATATATATTTAACTCACATGTCGGAATTGCCAACAAAATCAAATCCAAAACTTAATAAATGAAAGTATTTTAAAGTAATTTTTATGTTGATAATTTCAAGATTTCACCAACTTGGACACAACCAAAATACTTAAGGGAAAATTGTCAAAACCAACCTAAAACTTGAATTCAAATGCAAAAGTGTACCTAAACATCAATCAAATGCAAAAGTAACCTAAAAAGGTAGTAAATTACAACAAGCCCTTTATGACAAAAAAGAAAAATTGTATGCATTTTTACATTTATAGCCTATTTAAGTCTTCCGTCATTTTTAAGGCTTCTACGATTTTGTAAGTCTTCTGGTTTAGTAAATCTTAAAAATAATTAATAAATTACATAAAAAATATTTTGATAAGGGGAAAATCTAAATCATGTAATAATAAATATTTGTAAATGATATAAAATAAAATCTAATAAAATTGGATTGTTTTCAACATAGATGAGTGAATGTATCATCTCATGATATTCTTTGGTCTAGGGTTTGGAAACATATGTTCTAGTATTGTATGTATCTTTAGGGTTAGATTTTGGAAGCCTAACTATTTTTTTTTGAACATTCGTTTTTTACATATAGTTGTTTTGTTTTGTGTATATTAAACAGTTTTAGAGTTGATTTTAAGTTTAATGTAGTGTTTACTGATATTTAGTTTGTCTTTTTGTTTAGGGTATTGGAAGACTTAAGTCTCTAAAACATATTACACTTGAAGACTTAAATGTAAGTCTTGTCGATGTATTAGGGTGTAAGAGACTTCCCCGTAAATCTTCTCGCTTGTTTTTTTGCCAGAAGACTTCCCCGTAAGTCTTCTATGCCGAACCAGTTGTGAATTTTACCAATTTATAGTTAACCTAAACGGATGTTTTACCGAACATATAAATATTAATTTTTTACTTTTTTTTAATTAATTCACTATTTGCTGGTAAACCACGGAACCCTAGCCGTTTCTCTCTAAAGGCAATACCGAAGACGATTTCCGTTGTTTCTCGTTTTTTGTCGTTTTTCACCGCGCTTATCTCTTTTTTTCATCGAATCTCTTTTATCTTTCATGTCAGAATAGTATTTCTGGAGATTAAACTAACCTGCTTCCTTTTTTTCAGATCCGAAACAGTTCGTGTTCTAATATTGTTATCGTTGAGCTCCGCTGCCGGTAAGTTCTTCCTCTTTGGTGTCGAGTCCAGATTTTGACTAAAGGCGAACCGTTACGAAGTTTCACCGCCGTTAAACCCTAAACGTGATAGTTTGACTTCTTATTTTACTTCGAGTTTTACAGATCTGCTAACCGCTGCTGTCGTTGCCGATCCTAACTTCACCGCTTTAGCTTCCGACTGTAAGTTCTTCAATATATTTGTTTAGAATTTGTGGAAGTCTTCGAGGAAGTCTTAGTAGGCTTCTCGGAGAAGATTACTGGAAGACTTCGTAGAAGACTGGAAGTCTTCCGATAAGTCTTCCACTAGGCTTCTCAGATAATAATAACTGGAAGTCTTCTACGAAGTTTTCCAGTAATTGTGTTTGGTTTGTGATTGAGATGTTGGTTTTTAATTATTTTGCAGACTGAAAAATGGATTCACTAGAACTCCCGAAGATAATATTTATCTTAGGGGAAGAGCCCTTTCCAGTCAAAAGCATAGCATACCATACATATGACTCCAAGTTGTTTTCTGTTGTAAGGGATGCTCTACATGATGATGAATACGAGGAACTTAAGGAATCAAGATTGGGAGTCTTCCTAAAGTTCAAGGAGATGGATTTTGGTTGGGCATCAAGGCTGGTTCATTACATGCTCTGTTTCCAGCTCAACATCAAGAAAAAGTATGAGCTTTGGAGTCTGGTTGGTGCAGATCCGGTGAGGTTTTCACTGATAGAGTTTGAACAACTCACTGGCCTCAGCTGCGAGTACATTGAGCACCTTGAAAATCCGAAATATGAGGTTACAAATGAGATGGCCAGTTTCTGGGAGCGGATTGGTGTTTCTGTCGATGCTGGTCCAAGTTCGGAGCAGATAATAAGAGCACTTAAGAGATGCCAAGAGTGGTCTCGGGATGATCGCATGCGGCTGGGATACCTAGCTATCTTCTTTGGAATCATTGAAGGGAGGAAGTACTCAAGCGCAACACGAGCTAGTCTTGCAAGGCTCGTCATGGATTTGGAGAAATTCGAGAATTATCCATGGGGGAGGGTGGCTTTTAAGGTGTTGATGGACTCTTTGAGGGCAAAAGATTTTACGAAGTCGTATACTGTCGATGGGTTCATACAAGTTCTCCAGGTGTGGATCTACCATGTTCTGCCCAAATTGGGTGCTAAGTATGGGAATCCCTTACCAAACAAACCGTCTCCACCATTGCTGGCATTCAAGGGTGGCAAAGGACGCAAATGTTTTAAAGATGCTATCAGTAGACAGGTAATTTCCCAAAATAGTACGACTTATATGTAAGTCATCAATAAAAAATTTGACCAGAAGACTAACCAGAAGACTTAACTAAGTCTTCCCGTAAGTCTTCTGGTTAGAAGACTTTCGAGTTAAATCTTCCTTATGTGAAGGACTTAGTTAAGTCTTCCAGAAGACTTAACTCGAAAGTCTTCTAGCCAAAAGACTTACGGGAAGACGTAACTAAGTTTTCTGGTCAATTTTTTTATAAATGACTTACATATAAGTCTTCTATAGTTCTAATCCGTCAAATATCTAACTTGATATCTTTATATAATGCAGACTCGCGTGATCAACTATGTTGAGAAAAACATCGAAGAAATATTTCCAAAATGGGATAATGATAGAGAGGATGTGTCTGTCGAGAACATTATTCAAGTCATGTTTAAAGCTCCGCCTAATTGGAAGTGGACCATGAATTGCTGGGAATACGAGGGTATCTACCCGTGGACCAATCCAAAGACGCACGTTGTGTACGTGAAGGAAGAGAGTTCTGTGAAGAGTCTTGTTGTGAGAGAAGAAGATATTGAGAGACCTTCAAAGAGAGCTCGTATAGAGGTACCTGCAGAGCCTCGTTCGGAGGATATTCCAGATGCTCGTTCGGGGGCTATTCCAGATGCTCGTTCAGAGGCTTCTATTCCTGTGAGTGGGGTTGACAAAGCATACATTAAAAAATGTTTCAAGGACCTCACAGATGTCATGAGGGATGGGTTTGGGAACAAAAATTCCTGAGTATCCTGAGAACAAAAATTCCTTTGACTAATACAGACTAACGAGGGTGGCGACATCCACACCATAAAATGTTGCAGCTGCTATAGCATGAGGACAAGGTATTTGTTCAATTGCAAAGACACCACAATCACACTTTCCATGTTCCAAATCAACAACACAGTCCCGTTTACCACTTTTCACAACGAACTGCCATCTATCAATTGGTTGAACACTCATCAGAGCCGTTGTTTCCGAACGAACCGCCAATAAGACTTCAACTCTCCGACTATGTTGAGTTGTGAGGGTCAAAGCATCTTCTCTCCTTTTCCAATACCACCTGCAGAATTAATTGACTCAACAATGTTGCTCGTTTTTATGTTGTACCTTTCTTCTAGACAATGAACCCGTGACCATAAAGACGCGCCAGCTTCCTCTAAATATGTTGCAAGATCAGGATTTGCACTCTGTATCTCCTCCATGTACCGGTTAAAATCATAATGAGTATGAGCATATGCAGCATCTTTAACCAAATACAAGAGATGCTTTCTCTTATACTTTTGGACAATATTCTGTTGCAAGTGATAATAACAGATGCCTCGAGTCGCCCAAGGAAACATCTTATTACATGCATATTGAATTGATGTGTGCCGGTCCGAGACTATCACCATGGGATATTCATCAGTAATACAACTCCTCAATTTTGTGAAAAACCATTCCCAAGATTCATTGTTTTCAGCATCAACGATTCCAAACGCCAATGGAAATATCTGAAAATTATCATCTTGTGCAGCTGCAACTAACATAACACCTCCATACTTTCCACTTAGGTGAGTTCCATCAACCACGATTACCCTTCTCTGATACTGATACCCAACTATAGAAGCTCCAAAGGATATAAATATATATTTAAATCTACTCTTAGAATCAAGCTATATACTTGTGATAGAACCCGGATTTGCTAACGAGAGTTGCTCCATATATGAAGGAAGCCGCTCATACCCATCTTCTACTGAACCTCTCACCAATTCTTGAGCATGTAACAATGCTCGATATGAAGTGGTGTAATCTAGATTCATGCCAAACATCTTTTTCATTGCATCTTTGATATGCTGCGGAGTTAACCTATCAATGATTCCAACGCGATCTAAGAAAAGACTAGCAATATACTTCGGAGCACTTCGTTTCCGCTGAGCTATCCGGTCTGTCACATAACATGTATAGTCTTTCACATACTTGGTTACCCAAAAAGTATTTGCTCCATGTTTCACACTTGCTCTAAGCTTCCATGCACACCCATTAACACGACATTTTGCCACAAGTAGAGTTTTTGTTGTCTTGTATATTCTGTAGGAGAACCTCTTCTTCACCGCTATCAACCGTAACTCTGAAACCAGTGCATCCTTACTAACAAAATTCTGGTTGACATAGATATTGTCGTTGATACCAGTGCATCCTTCCCTATCATATGCCTCTTTCAATTTCTCAAAACCCATATCATCTTCTTTTACCTCTTCCTCGTCTTTAACTTTTCCAAAAACATTGTAATCTTCAGCATCGTCAACTTCTTCATCAAAATAAGGGATATCAGCATTCTTCTCTCTATAATCTTCTCCATCTTCAGACAAATTATCATCATATTCTTCCCCGGCTTCATATTCTTCCCCGGCTTCATATTCTTCCCTGGCTTCATTCTTCCCTTTCATTACTCTCTTCAGCTTCAGCTTCAGCTTCACGCTCAGCTTTAGATTCAGCTTTATTACTATCTTCAGCTTCTTTGTTTCTAAATTTGCCTCGGCTTGATACAAAAAGACCGTACATAACGCATTTTTGTTATCTCGATCAAGTTCTGAACTTGTCAATCACTTGTAACATGAATAGGAGGGAATGATGCTGGAGCCATCTGTTGCATCATTGCTTCTAGTAATGAGTAGGTCAACTCCACAACCTCTGTGTTCATGTCTAGGTTATAATCTTCTTGAGCCATTTGAACAAGTTCCTCATGTGTAGAACCTTCGGTCAAAAAGAACATTCTCACTCCTTTGACATAATCAACCACAAATTCCCAAGAATGATCTTTCACCAACCACTCTCCATAGACTATCGGTAACTGGCGCATCATCTGAAAAAAAAATATAATTAAAACACATTAGATAACATAGAACATCAATATAACCTTCTATCATTATATAAAAAACATAATGTTGATAGGGAACCTTATAATTGCCACCTATTAAGGTACAAATTTCATTCAGTAGCCTTAGTATTTGGTTAATATAAGAAGGAAATATTTAAAAATCTATATGTATAGAGAAAATGAAAGTTTATTAAAAATCGACTTAGAAGACTTCCTGGAAGTCTTCGCAAGAAAACTAACGGGTATGTCTTCCGGAGAGGTCACTTTTACAATTGAAAATTTACAATGGAAGACTTCCATATAAGTCTTCTACAACAGACCTCTTGGGAAGTCTCTCTTTGATATAAAAATAAATCGAAATACCGGAGAAGACTTACAAGTAAGTCTTCTAGGAAAAAAAAGTGTTTTGCAATTGACCAAATTGTGTCAGAAAGTAGACTTTCTCAGAAGACTTACTTGTAAGTCTTCTGGGTACTATTCAACGGAAGTCTTCTCAACTTTCAAAATTAGGTCTTCCAACCGTTGGTGTAAGTCTGCTTAGGTTACTTTTGCAATTAACAATAAAAACTTAAAATAAGTCATTTCAACCAAAAGACTTACAGGGAAGTCTTCCGACGAAAGACTTACTAATAAGTCTTCTGTCGTCGGAAGACTTACTAATAAGTCTTCTGTCGTAATTCTTTCTTGACCAGAATCCCGAAATAAAACTCCAGAAGACTTATTAGTAAGTCTTCTGTCGGAAGACTTCCCTGTAATTCTTCTGGTTGAAATGACTTATTTTAAGTTTTTATTGTTAATTGTAAAAGTAACCTAAGCAGACTTACACCAACGATTGGAAGGCTTAATTTTAAAAGTTGAGAAGACTTTCGTTGAATCATACCCAGAAGACTACTTGTAAGTTTTCTGAGAAAGTCAAATTTCTGACACAATTTGGTCAATTGCAAAAACAAACATATTTTTCTAGAAGACTTACTTGTAAGTCTTCGCGTTTTTTTTTTGTTAACAAAGAAATGTTGGGAGACTTCCAGGAAGTCTTCCCACTTCCATATGAGTCGTTTGAAAAAGACACCAAGAAAGTCAATTGCAAAAACTAACATGTTCTTTGACCAGAAGACTTTCATATAAGTCTTCTCCAACTAGAAGACTTATATGGAGGTCTTCAGGACGAATAAATCTGGATAAAAAATCGATTTCATACATTTACAACTGAGATAACTTGTGTAGCTTCTCCAATACCACATAAAACGACTAAGTTGAGCGACCCACTCGTTAATGACCAAGAACCATGGGCTTAAATGACTCTATGAACCTTACAAAATTTTGAATCAAAATCTTGTGTATTTTTGGATGAATAAAGAGAGAAAGTGAAAGAGATAAAGTTTTTTAAGCATTACAAACGAAAAAGGAAAGTCAAAATCTATTTTTAGAAACATTAAAAGCTTCAAATTGGTTGTTCATGGTGGTTGATGTATTGAAGCCAATGACAATATTGTAAATACTTGATGAAGATGAGGCTGATATGGTAATACAATCATTTTCGAGAAAAAAAATATTAAAGTAATGGCATTTTCGTGAATTATCCGAAATTCTAGGGTGAAAAGGGAAAATCGAAATTTCAAACAAATCATGGGTTGGTTTTGCAATTAACTTCAAGTTTTGAGTCACTTTTGCAAAAAGCCCAATACTTAAACTGATTGGACACAACCTAAAACTCCAAACGAGTCCTTTCTCAAACAAAAGAAAACAATACCAAATCCGACTCCAACTAAAAACAAATGAGTATCCAAATATATTCAAACATATATATAATAATAATTTTATTTTTAATTATATTAATACATAAAATTAAAATTATAAATTAAATATATTAATTATTTTAAAATTTATGAATACAAAATACCCAAATAACCAATATATGTTATATATCAAATATTTTTCAATATTGATCGTGTAAATTTTATGTTTAGTGAAAACTATAGACAACTCTTAGAAAATATATTTAAATAAAATGTTAGCCAACAACACCAAATCAGGATACAAGTAACTAACATATATAATATATATTTTGTTTACAATATTTTTTTTTTGACATAGACATAAACAAACTCAATTAAAACTCTGCAAACCAAACTGTTAACTCCACATCCATATGAATGACAAAAGGCGATTGATTCCTAGTATTATGTGCAAGACTGACTACGCTTGTATTCTGCGTTTGGGGTATATAAATGAACTGTGATTGATTAAAACTTTATTTCAGGATTAGTTATTATTTTGGTTCTGAAACTATATTCACCAATTGAGAACAAACAATTGCAAACTTGATGTGGTACTTTTGTAAATTTTTCATGTATTCCATTGCTTAGATGAGTGCTTTTACTTCCGAATAAAATGATGAGAGACTGACCCTTATATTCCTTGCCCCCATTAGTCCATCAAAGCCTTCAAGCGTACTATACCAGACTTGTCCCGAGTGATTATCATGTTCTCTCCATAACACATCCATAAAACACCATCTTCCCAGTATGTGTTGTGATCCTGAAATTCGTGGCTCAACTAGAGGTTCACCAAAATCCCCAAACCGACCATATTGGAGATACCAACGACATAGGTCCAATCCAAGAAGCCTATCTCAACAAATAGGAGGAATTTCACCATGAAATTATTTTTTATGGATTATGTACTCAAGAACGATTCAATCCCAATTGAAATCATATCCAAAGCTATCCGTACCAGGAAGATATAAATTTTACAAACTAGAAGTTCTCCAACCCGTCCATCTACGAGTACAAGACTTTTAAAGAGGATTCAACCCCAATGAAGAAGCGGCCTGAACAAAAGACAATCATAGGATTCAATATGGATCCATCAGCTTTCCAAAAAGCCTAACATTAGGAGAAATGGCCACCAAATTATAAAGTTATGATCCATTTCCCAAAATTGGTCAAACCAGTTCTACATGTGCCTCAATTGGAAATTCACCACTTTAATCAACTTCAAACCAAACATTAGCCACCAGGAGAACAATCTAGGTATTCAGGAGGCTCATCCAATGATCAAGAAGAGCCAGAAAATATGTTCCATGCACCAGCAACCATAGGATCATGAGGATCCTCATTAACAACAACTTTCCTTATTGAGATGCATTCACACTTGGATCCATAACGCATCAACGACCCAGCCACCAAAACTACAACGTTTTGGAGTCACTTTCAGCTTATTCAGAAGCCTCAAGCTGCACCAGAACCCACCAGATCAGGCGGATCTTAATAAAACCAGAAGATCAATCTGGTTTTCTTAATTTGGCCAACCCGACATTATTTGAGGAAGGTCTTCTACTCCTTCAGTTTGGCCAAACTCACAAGTTCTCAGATCCAGAAGATATACGCAATGAGATATTCAACTCATGATTCCAGAGAGACAAGAAAAGTTTTGCCACAAGAAGGTCAAAAAAGTTTGGTTCAAGGAGACCAAATTCAGCCAGACCAGAGGCACACGACTAACCATTCTCTACATCATAAGAGTGACACCCCAAAGGCTACGGAGAATAATAATAATATCAGCCAAGGCACGTTGAACAGACTCAGTGAAAAACCAGACAGACCGATATTTCAAGCAAAGGCTAAGGTAAGTCATATATTTGATATTTTGATTTATAAATCATCTCACACTGGTATGAGTCACTTGTCTTTGTCCAAGAATGTTAAGACAGAGCTTGAAGTCCAACAAAAACCGATCTCCACATCTTTGTTGGAATCAAAAGTTTTCAAAGAATCTTGTCCAATGAAGAAGGATATTTTAAACCCAAAGGAGGAGAGGAGAAATCATCACGTCAAGGTAAGTCTTCTAACTCAGAATTTAAGAGATCAGACATTTTATAGATGTCATACCAGAGGATACTTTATTGTAGCTTGTCCAACTAAGCAAGTATTGAAAGAAACATCATTAGAGAAGAAAATCAATTTATTTGTGATAGTTTTATTCAGTCAGATTTATTGATTCCAAATTCTTGTGTAATGCACTTGTCTCTGTCAAAGGGTGTGGAAACAGGTCTTGAGGAACCTAAACTTAAAGAAGAAAAACCATCACCAGTAACTCTTGTAATGGATCAGAAGAATTCTCAAGACATGATGCCACCAATGTTGCTTAATGAAGCAAAACCAGTCATAAAAATATCTCACCAAGGTAAGTGTATAACACTACCTTTAGATACTGGTATTACGTGTATGTTTTTGGTATAGGGAGAACAAACGAAAACTATATGCTTACTGAAGTTCCAAGGAAAGAACCAGGCCATAAGCTCAGTCATGAACCACCTCACAAGTGGAACCTGAAAATTGAATAATGTGTTGTTCAAATGCCAAGGCTTAAGGTATGTTTCAAATTAGAACAAAATTTTCTTACTAACTCCATGAAAATATTAATATACTTGTCTTGTCAAAGAGAATGTGAAATAGGTTTAGGAACCAAGGAGTAGTACACTGCTCAACAGGAAGAGGCACCAACCATGATTTTACAAGATGCTGAACCAATTCCATTGAAAGTCAGCCTGAGAAAGGTAAGTGTCTCTAATTTAACATTGTCCTTATAACTTGATAAATCAGACATCATGCACTTGTCTTTACCAAAAAAAATTAATCCAGGGATAAGATAAAAAGAAGGACATAAAAACAGAGATCTAAAGTTGCAAAGAAGGCAGCCAACAACCAAGACTTGTCTAAAGAAGAAGATCATTCTTCAACTTGTTGATGCTATCAAAGTAAGTCTGGTACTTACACATTATTTTTATACAAGTCCAACCACATATATAATGCACTTGATTTTTGTCCAAAATGTTAAGATTTTTTAGGCTATAAAGAAGAAAGCTTTAAAGAAATCCCACCGAATAATCTTTTGTTGCTAGGGAAATCAACCCCAAAGATGGTCAACAACGTGACTACCAGAAGTGTAAACTACCATTAACTCCAGAACAGATGCAATGAACATGTCCAGAGAAGAGGTGTGATCCTTTCCTTTCTTATCAAAGGAGAACCACTTGATGCACAACACATTCCCACCTGATTCACAACACATTTCCTATATGATTTTCTCTATCTTGGTGCAGATTATGAAGTTTCGAAGTAGAAACCTTTTCAAGAGGGAGGGAGATGTTTTGATCCTGAAATCCGTGTCTCAGCCAGAGGTTCACCAAACTGTCCAAACTGACCATATTGGAAATACCTGCAATATAGGTCCAGTACAAGAAGTATATCTCAACAAACAAAAGAAATTTCTCAATGAAACCAATTTTCATGGATTCTACACTCAAGAAGGATTAAATCCCAATTGAAATCATACCCAAGATATCAGGACCATGAAAATATAAATTTTACAAACTGGAGGCTCCAACCCGTCCATCTGCGAGTACCAGACTTTAGAAGATAATTTAAGCCCAACGAAAAAGCGGTCTGAACCAAATAAAATCATAGGATTCAAAATAGATCCTTTATCTTTCCATAAAGCCCAATATCAAGAGAAATGCCACATAATTATGAAGTTATGATCCATTTCCTGAAACCGAACAAACCAATTCTACACTTGCCTCAATTGAAAGCTCACCGGTTCAATCAGCTTCAAACCAAACATTAGCGACAAGGAGATCAATCTTGTAATTCATGAGGCTCATAAAATTATCCATAATATCCATAAGAGTCAGTTCCATGCACCAGCAACTATAGGATCATGATGATCTTCATTAACAAATTTTCTTATTAAGATGCATTCACACTTGGAGCCATAGCTCATCAACGACCCAGACATCAAAGCTACAATGTTTTGGAGTCACTTTTATCTTATCCAGGAGCCTAAATCTGCACCATAACCCATCAGATCAGGCAGATCTCAATAAAACCAGAAGATCAATCCGGTTTGCTTAATTTGGCCAAACCGACATTATTTGAAGAAGGTCTTCTACTCCTTCAGCTTGGCTCGACCCAAAACTATTCATGAAAGACAGAAGATACTCTAAACCATCCATAAGGTATCCAAGATGTCCTACCATGTGCCAGCATCCAAAGGATTTGGAGAATTCTTTTGCACTTCAGCTGGCCTTATTTGGAGCTTTGGACATTCAAACTCCCTGGATGTGGTCAGCACGTTCCAAGAAGTAAAGAAGGTTCCCTGGAAACTCAGTTATCCCTTAAAACTTTCCAGGTTCAATATTACTTAAGCTCTCTTTCTCAAGCGAAAACCCAACAATCTCTCCAACGGCTAGTTTCTGATTTTGTTGATTTGTTTGATTTATTTCATTTCTTTTCTTTTTAGAATGTTAAATTTTTTGTATCTGAGCATTATATGATATCCTATTCGTCCATTGTAGAAAACACCTTTCATTTCTATCACTCTTAAAAATCATTTTTTAGAATTCTAAGTTTGAGAAGGATTAGTTATCTACCGAGCTCATGGTCCTATAGGTTGTTAGTGAGATTCAAAAGCCTTGAAAAATACACATTGAGAGAGTCAATTGACCCAAAGATGTCAATCACCTATCCAACGGTTCTATTACATCCATTTCAAGTCCATCATTTGATCAAGCTGAGAGTGTTACACAACCAACAGCTTGATTCCATCTTATCTATCATTTTTTTTTGTTTATTTTCTTGTTTTATTTATATCATCAACCACATCTCATTTAATTTCCCTTTGTTTCAGGTTTATCCAGCCGACTTCAGTCATATGAACCACTATATCATATCTCGGATCGATCTGATTTGAGCATCCTCGACCATCTGGTCAATCCAGGTCTCATGCCCACAACAGTATGTGAAGTAGACTTGTCACCTCAAGCTCCCTAGAATAGGTGACCCTCTGAGTGATTGAAACTTGTGCCTCAGCCCAAAGTAAAGATTCAGTTTTTACCAATTTAAGAGTATCTCTTGGATCAATATCTATGTTACTTAAAACTGTTTGGGTCAAAATCGGTTATGGCAAATCAACAGCTAAAATCCTCCTCAAATTACGCCTTAAAGAAATATGAACTGGAAATGTCAAAGAAACTATATGACATAAGTCAAACCAATTTGGATAAGGATATGAGAATGAAATTCGTATATTTATTTCAGACAATAAATACAAGAATTTCTATCCAAGCATGCAAAGATCGGAAAAACATTCTACCAGAAGGTTTTTGCGATAAAATGACAAGTTTTACGAAATAAACTTCCGTCAAACAAAATTTGAAAGGTTTCTGCCGAAAACATCATGGTATAATATATGAGATAATCTTCCTTAAAATAACTTTTGGAAAACATTTACGGAAAAACTTTCGTAAATAAACAAAATAACTTTCAAAAATAAGATAAAACGAGAAACCGCGGCGTCCCAACTTCTCATCATCATGCCTCTCCTCACCGCCTCAAGGCGGGCACGACACCCCGGTTCTCTCTCCTCCCTGACTCAGGGTGGGCGCACCGAGCTCCTCTCCTCCCTGCCATGAGGTGGGCACATCCTTCCTCACTCTCTCCCCGCCTCATGGCGGGCACGATGCTCTCCTCACTTCTCCCGCCATGAGGCGGGCACGACACTCTCCTCTCTTCTTTCCCCGCCATGAGGCAGGCACAAGACATCGTCCTCGCCTTCATCTCTCCCCGCCATAAGGAGGGAACTAGGCATCGTCCTCGCCTCGCCTACATCTCTCCCTGCCACAAGGCGGTCATGACACTCATGTTCAAATGCTCGACCGAACTGATCCTTGTTTCGTCTCGATTGGATTTACCGTTGAAGTTTTATGATAAAATTAGCAAAGACTTACTTTTCGTAAAAAAATTGAATCAATCATATAAAACGATAATTGTTAACTTAACACCATTGTTATCTCAAATATATGATTGGTTTTTATTGCCTCAGGAAACTAAAGATACAAGGACCAGCATTGTATAGAAGTCAATTTCTGAAAGAAATTGTACAAACGCTAAAGTCAAAAAATGGCCTGAGAAGATCTAAAAAGCGGCAAAATCTCACTTGCAACTCTAGACGAGAATGTGCACAAACTACAATTACGGTTTACTTGATTTTTTCAAGTGACAAATGGAAAAGAAGATAAATGTCGAGCTTCCGGGATAATCATGAAGATCGAGAAGACAAGGAGATTTCCGCGAAGAGATAAACTCGAATCAGGAGCAGAAAAGAAAAGACGTCAGACCTTGGAGGCATATATAAGGAGAGACAAGGCAAGGAGCAGAAAAACGATTTTAGACTCTTAGAACTCTCTACACTTAGAAATCTTAGGCTTTATTCTCAACAAGTTTGGTTTTTATGACTGGCACTCGATTACTTGACGAACTCGCACATACAGTTCAATCTCTTGTTCTACTCTTTTAATTGAACTACGTTCGGCTTGATCCTCGAAATCGGTAAGTTGGCAGCCTTCCATAACGTTCAGTCCGAAATCAACAAAACCTTTTTTGTATCTTTTTCGTCTTTTGTTATCGAGTTGCGACTCAATTAGGTTTTAGGTTTTAGGTGACTAGAACTAGGAACTTTCCAACAGATCTTACGGTCAAGGCTTTTATAATATTTTGTAATGATCGCAACTTGAATTGAGATTTCTCAGAACTCCCTCTTCAAGTCCACGGAAGAGGGAGTTTCATATCTGTCTACTACGCTTGCTTCTGAAAAACTACTCAGACCTCCCTTCAAGTCCATGGAAACGAGAAAAAATCCGATTAAGTTTGATCACGATAATTGAGCTTAATGCAGCTATAGTTTCTGATACTAAAACCCAGAAAGAAAACTTGCAAAACAGCCGCAAAACGTGAGGTTTCCAAAAAACGGCTCTCATACAGCCATACTCAAAAACATCTTTGCGGAACAATTTTGTAAAAATTAAGCTCTACAACATTTTACGAAACAGCTTTCTTAAAATTAAACTCGATAACATTTTGCGAAATAACTTTTGTAAAATTAAGTTTGACAATATTTTACCAAACAACTTTTGTAAAATTAAACTCGGCAATATTTTATGAAACTTCATTCATAAAGTTAAACAAGACACTGTTTTACAATACAATCTTTGTAGAGTAAATTTACAACATTTTTGAAAAAAGAACATACACAACTCTTCGAAAGATAGTAGGTACATATACTATACTTGTATACTCCCATACTTCAAAAACTTTTTGCCTCAGCATCAAGAAAACGCTTTACAAAGAAAACTCTCGCAGCAGTAGGCGGAATAACACTTAGGCACTGCGATACCCAAACAAAATCATCCCAAAAGAAAACGATAATCTAAGATTCATCTAACTGGTAGCAACAAACCAAACCATCACAAACATAGGCTCGAGAACTCTGCATCACCTCTTGTCGGAATCATGCGTTCAGAAAACTTGTACCAACATCAGACTAATAACACGACGGTTAGCAACTAGATCGTAACAAAATAAACTTCTGTAAATTCCATGAGTGACTCCAAACAAATTTCACCAAAGATCGAAATCAAAGCGGAAACGTGTCTCGTAAGATCTGCAGAAATATATCTACTTTGACATCTCCAAACAAAACACTGATTTACTCTCTTCAACAAAACCGGTTACCTAATACTTTCGTATAAAAAGCCTACGGGAAAACAAGATCGGCGTCATGAAAAACAACTTCACAATATAAAAACGCATATGAGGAAAACCCAATCCTCGTTCTCAAACATCACAAGTAATCTGCAAATAACACACTCCATTTACTTCTAGAAGAAGTCCTCATTGTAAGACTTACTAAAAACATCCTTTGTATAATCTGATCGAGATATACAGAGCAACTTCTGAAAATATACATAACAGGTTTTACAAAAAAAGTGTTTTAGAAAATTGTCGTATAGCTGCAAACAAAGCTGTACGATTTGTCTTTCAACGATAAATTTAAACTTTATCTCGTCGCACTATGATCTAATAGATCTCTCTTTTTAGCCTTATGACTCGCTGGCTTTTGCCTCTCACTTACACCAGGGCAGGCCATCGCCCTGCGGCTGGCTTTCAATGGGTTGAGTATCAAGCCTCTTAGGCATCATCTTCCTCGGACAAAAAACGAAAACAATTTTCATACAAAACCCTTTTGTCACGGTTTCCATAACCAAGACAGGTTTATATGAAAACTGTTTTCATACGACTAGAGGAAGCATTATACGAAACACTCTTGGTATGACTGAACCTTGAAGTAGAAAATCATTTTCTACCACACTGGCCATCTTGGCATGGACAATTTTGCCATACTTGGCCTATCAATCTCGACGAAGGCACTTTATCCCTCGACCGATTACGCCCTCCTTTAAAGGCCCAAACCATAACTCGGCATCCCCTTTAAGGACAATTCTAAACTAACATGACCTTAATGTTAACACAAAAGTGCCATGGTCTAATCCCTGACCTCCAATGTCCTTGACTATGAAGCTAAACACAGCCTTTACGCCAAGCCAAAACATTTGAGCGACCACCGCTCCATCCAATCACTTAACAGGTAAACAACAATCCACAATTTTTCTTAAAACGCCAAGTGATGATTACGCAAATAATTGTCGTATAACCCAGAAACGGAAATCATAAGATAAATTTTTCATAACAAAACTCAGTCCTAACAGCCAAATAATTAACAGAAATTTTGAACTTATCGTCAATTGACTAAGTTTTATATGCTCCACAATTCACTTTAATCCTGGAGCGTTTTACCCATAAAACACAGCATGTACAGAAACACTTGTAACAAAGCTCCCAGAGCTATACGAAACATCCTTAAAAAGATACAAAATAAATCTCGAAAGGCCAACTCTTCCAAAGTACAGTGAAGGAAGACACTTTTTCTCATGGAAAAATTTACTCGACCCCTTGGTCCTAATTCCCCGTTCACAAATCAAACAATTTAGCATCCAAACAGAAAAACATTTTTTTTGCTGCGAACATCAGCAAACAAACCGAAACGTTTCTCTGCCGCAAGGTTAAAACAAAACCCTTGCACCACCGCAAAACATCTCTAAAGCCCGCAAACATCAAACAAGAAACACGGCATACGAAAGAAAATTTCTATGTGAAAGACTTTTTCGATTAATTCGCTATACAGATAAACGTTACCAAGAAATTTTCACAAACTTCAATGTTGAGACGGAATCAGGTCGAAACCGCAACATAGCCTCTCTTCAGTTTCTTCGTGGACACCCTCTTTATGGATAGCTTCTTCTCTTTAGTTCTTCATCTCAATACCCCCCCCCCCCCTCAAGCCTTATCATAGGAATTCTTGGCCAAGCTTGTAACTCAAGAATATTTGCCTCATTAAAAACCTAATTATAGGAAAAAGAGTACAAACAATCCAGCGTGGGGGTTCGCATCTTTATTGTCAAGTAAGGCACGCTACTCCTTTCCTTACTTCATAATTAAATTGGTTCCTCTTGAACCTTCTTCTTATTTCATAGCTTATTTCCCCCTTGCTTCTGACATCATGTCTTCTTCATAGGTTGAGATCACGCCAGCATGTCTTTGGGATGATAATGAGAAGTGTCTGCCCTCTTGGCTTGCACTTGAATCCCTCACTTCATCTTTCTTAGAATGGCCAAGGCAAAGTTACTTGTGAAACCAACTTGTCGTGGGACTTTGCATAGGATTCAGCTGCCTTCTTTGGGATGAACCGCCTTCTCCTTACTCAGCCAAGTATATCCCCGGTCGTCTTCCACTTGTTTACTTTGATTTGACTTGAATAACAAGTGGTTTATGTGTGGACTATTGCGTGAGACCTTGATACCCAGAAGTTGAGCAGGCTGTTGAGCGTTATTACAAAGGTCAGAAAAGATTTCCCCACATAAAATGAAGATTTATGGGCTCAAAGGTCTCTATGTTGAATACTGCGGTAAGGTTAAACCAATCCCAAAACCTCTTCACTAATTAGAAAAGAATAAATGACTATAAATATACGCTGCATCATCCATGTGACCCAGACTTGGTAAAAATCCATATGAGATAGAATATTAGAGATAAAACCCCATTTTAGTTTGCCGTAGGCCTTGCTAATGTCTGATTTCACAGCCATTAAACAGTTTTTCTTATCTTGTGAGACTTTCAGTAAGTAAAAAATCTGATGAGTAATTAAAACATTTTCTAAGATAACTTGTTAGGAATGAAAATTGATTGAGTCTCATGAATGATTCTTTAAGAACTTGTTTGAAGCGTAATAATATGAGTTTAGCAATGGTTTTGTGGTAAACATTGCATAAGGTAATAGACATGTAATCTGACATTTTTTTAGGGTTGAAGACTTTAGAGATAAATCTAATATGAGTAGAATTAAGCGTACGATATTTCGCTTTTAATGTGAATGTTGTGATATTTAATTAAAAATCTAGATTCTACAGTTTTGTATTCAACATAGACTTTTCGGAAATGTCATTTCATCTTCTTGTAAATCCTAGATTGTTTAATCAATTTAGGAGTTTAGTTATTACTTTATGAACCAATTTAATCCAATTTAAATTTTCACTGCACCAAAATGATACTATCCAATTATATTTTTTAATTCTCTCTCATGCTTTTAGATATTACGGTCTGAATGGTAACAATAATTTTGGTAATATAAACATAACATAATTAAAGTACAGTATGATTCAATTGCAATTCATGTGTTATATGGAATAAGTGTGATTTAAATAAAAATAATATGAAATAATGTTTGATGGAAAAAATATTTTACGGTTTTGTTAGATTAAAAATAATATAAAATATTTTTATTTTTCCATCATTTATTTTTATTTAATGGTATGTAATGATGTTTGATGGAAAAAATATTTTATGGTTTTGTTAGATTAAAAACAATATAAAATATTTTTATTTTGCTATCATTTATTTTTATTTAAAATTTGAGTTTTGATATTACACAAAATTACCAGTTTAGACGAGTTTAATTAATATTTTAACCAATTTTCAGTTTAACTCAAATATATTTTTAATACAATTTGTATTGGGAAGGCAAAGTAAAACATGAAATATCATTAAAAACTATCTTTTTTTTTGTTGTAACTACTTTCATATTATTAATATATATGATTTCAGTTTATTTAATTTTTCGAAAAGTAAAAAACAAAATATATAATATAATATCTTAGATTTAAAATTGAATATTGAATCGACCCGGAATCTGTTGGAACTGATCGGAACCGAATATAAACATTACTGGATCTGAAAACCGTACCACCTATTTGTCTCTATTCAATACTTTATATATTTTCAAAACAAAATTGGTTTAGATTTCCCTGAACGTGTGGTAGCTAAGAAAAGCATATGGGATGGGACATGTCCCACATGAGCATTCATAGTTACATGTATCTAGAATGACAATTCAACTGATTATAATCATTAAACTCATTTAATACTATAGTAATCATATATAATTATTATCCAGCAATGTGATCTTTTTTGTTTCTCCGTCAAAGTCCAGTAATCCTTCAACTCCATTTTGGAGAAATCAGCATTGACTAAATTTTTCATTTTTGTGAACTCGATATTCGATATCTTAGATAAAACCAAAAAATAAGATGATATCTAAACCGTATAGAATATTTATTTATTTATTTCACATATGCATAAAAAAATTAATGGTTGATTAACAGTTTAGTAGACGATATATAATTTGAGAGAAGTTAGAAAAAATGATAGTTTCTATTTCTCATATTTAATTACTCTTCTACGATTTTTAACACTGAGTTATTGAAAGTAAAACGTATATATGCAATTGATATTTTTGGAAATGAAGCCGTAACATACGAAGTATAGTTCTCACAAGAAAAAATAAAGAGTAAACAAAAACCTTTGACATAAACTAAAAATTAAAATTTATAATATAATTTACAATTAAGAACTGAAACTTAATTCAAATCTCAATTGAAAAAGAGCGGTATATGATACTACAATGTTTATAAATTCAGTAGAAGTACAATAAAAAATAGAGAAAATTAACACAAACACAATAACTAACACAAATTTAAAGAATCGAGAATGAGAATATAACTCATATCCACTAATTAACTTTTAAGGAGTTTAATCGAGCACTTGTTATTGATTTAGTTCTTTAATCATTGTTTAAGTTATTTTGATCTTTCTTTTGTTTTTTAAGTTACAAAAGTTGATAAATATATAATGCATATATGCTCATTTCATGTGGAACACCATTCGTCCTCTATCTTTCTTTTTCATTTTGATTTTTAAATATTTTGCTTCTCACTTTTCTAGAGATTCGTCCCTTTCAAGTCTTTTCTGTGTCTCTGGCTGTAGCAAAGTTTTCTGAACCCTAGGAGCTGCATTCTGAAATAGAAAACCGGTAAAACAATGAATATATTAGCTCTGAGTGCATGTCACAAATGACAATAAGGTTTAGAATATGGTGTAGATGCAAAAAAAATGCAGATGAAAAATTAAAAAGCAGACCAAATAGAATAAATATCAATAGTTTTCCAAATTAAATGCAGATCAGTTGTCCAACCTTTTTTATTTCTTCGTTGCAAATCAAATAATTTATCATTGTCACTGATCTGCATGCAATTTATTTGTTATTTTAATATATTTTTTGTTATGCATATTATAAGGTAAATAATAATAAAAAAATGCAGTTCACTCTGTATCATAAAAAGACAGTATTTATTCTGCATTTATTATATATTTCATTCAAACCCTTCAATAATAATTATGTATTTGGTAATAAAAATGATGCAAAATAACATTACAGTACAATGTATTATAACGGTTCATGCATTATGTTAAATAAATACAATTTTAGTAAAATAAACTATGTAGAATAATAATTAATTAGTTTAAAATATATTCTATTTTTATTAGATAAAATACTGAGTAAATGTTTACTTTTGTTAGAAAATATCAACTACATATTATTTTACATTTTATGTAAATAAAATATATTATGTAATAAAATATTACTTAATTTTTAGAGTCTAAATAATAAGATACTGAATAATTGTGGTATTGTTCTAATAATAATGAAACATATATATAGAGATAAATTTTTGTTACTATTAATTGCGGTGTAGTATGGTTTGTAAACATTTGTCTGCACATAAAAATTCAAAATATATGAAATATGTGTGGTTTTACTGTTACATACAATTTACATTTATATAATTGATGTGTGTATTTTACTTTCCAAAATTTTGAGTCCGAATAGTAAATATGGAACAACTAATGTACAGTTCTTACAATAACAACATATATACAATAAATATATAAATTTTTGTTAGTATTAACTGTAGAGCAATTCTATATATCGTTTATTTTTCTTTTATAAAAAGGTAAATAACGCACCGTACACTTGGTTGACTGTTATACTTTTACGCTAGTCCGTATTTAAATAAAGTAAAATTAGTTGTGTTTTTTCTTCTTAATATGTAAAAGGGAATTGCATTGTATAATTACAAAATAAATTATAATTCATAATGTAACTAAATATTCTAACTTATCGATATAACATGTGTCTTTTATATAATATTTATGTTTTGTCCTTGTATCCAACCAACAAAACCTACAAACAAAAACAATTTTAATTAATAATTATTAAAAGAAAAAGCAATATGTAGTCCTTTGATATTCACAAATTATCTAAAAGTTACTTTCTATTTGATAATTTTGTAGAATATGCATAGTTTCATTTTCAAATTTGGATGACTGTATGATCACCAACTGCACTTCTAAAATAATTTTGTGGAAGAGAAAATTGTTTACAAAAGCTCTGGAGGTTATGGGCGGGAAGCATCAGGGATTGTGAAGTTTAAAAAGGTGACGACACCGTAACAGGTGCACGATCGATTAAGAAAAGAAAAGAAGATGATGAAGTCGTCAACTACACTATGTATAGATAGTCCATATTATTTAATAGCGAGTCTATACTATGTATTATGTATTGTACATGAAAAAATATAATAAAATATTATATATTTTAGATTTTTATTTTATTTTAAATATATCTTATAGCTTATATTTGAATTTAGGATTTAGTGACTAGAGTTTAGTAATTAGAGGTTGGGGTTGTGGTAGAGTTTTTGTATTTAGAGGTTAAGATTGTAATTGGAATCATATACTATTTGGCTATATATAATATAATACTATTTAATAAATATAGATTAAAATATAATTTTATAGTGAAATAAGCGTGTATTAGAAATGTGTCTATTTACCTCTTTGAAGATAAGAGTAAAATGTGAATAAGCATGTATCGGTTTACTATACTACTTAGACTGTAGGGAATAGAACATATGCAATTTTTCAAACCAAGTAAATATTCCTTCATGAGTTTAATATCAGAAAATAATTTATAAATTGTATTTGGGTTTATAGTTTTCTGATTAGGGTTTAGATTTACTAAGTAAGAGTTTTGATATGTTTATTAGTGGTTGTGGTTGGCTTTATATGTATAGTTCCCAACAAAAGTTTGGATGATATACTATGTCACCGAGATAAAATATTACATACGCAACCAAGATAAAATAGTATGGTTCTAATTCATCAATTTTGTATAATATATGTTTATCAACGCTAATATAAATATTTATATGAAATAATTTAATATTGTATCATATTATATATTATTCTCGGATTTTGATAATTGAGTTTATAATTTATATTTGGGTTTAGGGTTCATTAATTAACGTTTAGGGTTTAGTATTTAAATAGAATGGTGGTGATTAAGGTTTAGAGTTTAGTACAGTATAACCTCTTTAAATTAATACTCTATAAATTAATATATACTAAAAATCTCTATAAAATAATAATGTCGGGACTACACCAAAATTATAATTTTTATTAATTTATAGAGATTATTAATTTATCGATATACTAATTGAACCAAAAATTCAATTTGGGACTGTAAAATTATATTATTTTATAGAGATTTTAGTATATATTAATTTATAGAATATTAATTTAAAGAGGTTATACTGTATATAGAAGTTGAGATATGGCGTAAAGTTTAGTATTTATAAGATATTAGTGGATTTAGAGTTCTATTATATTGTAGTGATATAGTATAGAAAAATTGGATGCATATTTATATGGTAAACAAGCGTATGGTGTTAGTTGCATTATGTAGTGTGATAATTATTGGATAAACAAGTGTGTGGTAATTATTGATTTGCACTATATGTTTTATAGCATATGGCATCTCTTAAACCCCGCAATTACCGAATACTTATAAAACAGAAGGGTAAAACCACATAATTATTGGGCTAAATGATAGATGGGAAATTGGTCTGTATGACCAAGAACATAGCCAAATGACCTAACTTTTCTATATACACATTTCATTTTAAGTAATAATACATTTATGCCCCTAAAACTAACCGGTACAACCTGCTGAAAAAAATAAAATAAAATCTAAACTATGTAATAGCTGTGAAACACTTTTGGCCACTTATTCCATCGGCTACATCATCTACTCTCCCATCAAGTAATGTCATCTCTCATTAATTCATGCACATTGATAACTACTTTTTCAGATTTCTATTCCAGGTGTCTCATGTAACATGGAACATGAACTGCTACGCGTTTTACTTTGACATCACTCGTTTCCTTTAATATAGTAAAACTATCTTTCGTAATACACCTTATTAAGTAGCTTCTTAGAATTCTTTTATATGAAAAATCTGTTATCAAGTCTTGGTCACTTCATCGCATATGTTGTTGTACTGTCTCACTGATGACGTCGTCCCCCATCACATACTTTCGCCTACTTCAATTTGCCTCGTATAGAATGGAACAAAATATTGTACTATTTCCATGTTTTGATATTTGGATTGGGGTTTATATTTTTGTTTTGGATTTAGTAATCAATGGTTTTGGGTTTAATATGGAGAGTTTGGGTTCACTCTAGCAAAACAGTAGATAATTTAATGTCAGCATATAAACATTACAAAATTTGAACAATCTCCTCTATCCTATTTTATCTTTTCTATTATTCTGTGTGTATTCTATACTATTTTGGATATATAAAATAGTAATTATACACTACCCACTTCGTAACATATGTTTATATGTTAATATTTGTTATCTAAATGGACATAACTTTAACATGACAACCAACTTTTCCATTTTCTTATTATCTTTGGTTAAACTATATGCGCTATATTAATCTTCTATATTTGCAGTGTTTCAATATGTTATTTTCATAACACCACAAAACCATCGACGTCATGTACTATATCACTTGTAACTGGTAACTTATTAAGGAAAGGGGCAAAACCGGATAAATTGTAGGTTAAATACATGATATTACATTATGTCAAAATCACTGTTACTTACCTAATTTACATGCGATATATGCTACTACGCAAATTAACCCATGATAGATTGTATATTATGTCAAATCAATGACAAGCACCTAATTTCCATTTGTAGTTTGGTTATTAGGAAAATTCTCCCTATGTAAAAAGAAAATTTGTTTTGCAGTGGATCTAACTCTTTTTTATTACTATACTGGATTTGATTGTTTGGTCATCGTATGGTCAAAATTTTCTCTAAATCTGTGTAATATGAGTTCCACTATAATTTTACAAGTGAAGTAAAATATTTTTCTTCATATTTCTTTAGTTGCTATTGAAACAAACATTTATTTTCCAGTAGATTTCCTCAAAATAACAACTTTTTTTTTAATACAAACTTGCTTTTCATTCAAACTCAAACTTCTGAAATACAATAACAAGAGGGAATTAAACATCTTCTTTGGCAATAAGCATACATTAAAACAGATAAACAAGTTAAGGATGATAGGTCTTCAAATAAAGTTGACAGCGGATTCAAGACGATGCTTAAATATGTCGGGGGAGCCTTCACGACAAATTCGGATAGCAAGGGAATAGTCACAAAAAGAGACGTTAATGTCCAGATTTCATCTACGAAAATCACCGAAGCGATCTCGATTGCATTTTCAGGTCCCGTTAAGACCGCTACACAAGGATATGTTGATGAAATCTTCTCCTCGGGAGAGGGAAGAAGATCGAAATAGGACCAAGATTGGTGAAACCACCTATAACAACTTCACATAAGCAGAAAATAATATTATCCGCACAAAAAAGATCCTGGTGAACCCACCAGAAATCCTTAAAACCATAGGTGAACCCGCACTCAAATAATTGATTACTAAGTTGTGCACTGGTGGGCTTTGGATTATGATGATGCTTTCAAACTTCTTAACGGGCCAAGCCCCTGAAGGTAAGTTTTGCGGCCCTGAGAAAGCAAAGCCTGATATCGGGTTGTACTTGCTGTGATGTTCGCCGGGGGTGGAGCGATCGACGGTGTTTGACGAGAGGGAGGCGATGGACGATGTAAAGGCTAGCTCACCGGAGAAAACGAGACTTCCGGCGAGCCTAAGAGGTGGAATACAACATTCGTCGGGCTTCTACGAAGGGTCGTCGGCAAGGGATTTTAGTAGAGAAGGTGAGGTAATGGCGGAAGGTGGAGAGCTCGTCTTTAACATCTCTCGGTGCGGATTTGAAGCCTTGGTCAACAGTAGAGCCCCACTTACACATGGTTGTAAATCACCAAAATTTATGAAAGAAGAGAACGGTTGCGATAGGGAGCAACGGCCGAACATTAGGAGCGGCGGAGGCGGTAGAAATTGCAGAACGACTGGCCGGAAATACATAGATATGGGGGATTGAGAGATCCCCTCAGGCGTTGAAGCGTTGTCTGTCAAGAGAACGGGAGAAGGGCTGCACGGATGAGGAGCACGGTGATTGAAGCTGAAACGCACGGCGTAGCGACGGTGGGGAACCCCAGAAGAGCACAGAGTCGGTGGTCAAGGCTCCGAAACAGAAGTACGTAGCTCCTCTTCTCACGGATATAGCCAGTCTCATGGGAGACTCGTCGTCGTGAGGGCCACCAAGGAAGGAGACATCGAAAGAGAACATGGTAGAGCAAGCAATAAACAGTGGGGAGCAAAAATCGACACATAGGTCCCGACGCCGGCGGCCAAAAACCTCACCGGCGTCGAGGAAAAAGGTGGTTGACAGTGCCTCGATTCTCGTACCAGAAAGAGAATTAAAGCGAATTTTTAAAATAATAACATTTATTTCACATATTTTGTTTTCCTCCCTTTTCACTTATATTCTTATTCAATTTTACTTTCAAAATATCAATCAGACCCTCTATATTTTCATTTCACTAACTTCACCTATTTATTCTATTATTGTTACTCCAGTTCTTCTAAATTAATTATCAATCGCACTTTATATAGTATTCACTCCAAATTGTGTCTTCTTTCACCGAACAAATGAAAAAAAGGAACTTGCATATGCTGGTTATTTTTATTTTTTGGTGAAAAATAAAAAAAATAGAATATATATATATATATATATATATATATATATATACCAAAATGAGGAGGGAAAGATAGTAACAATATGTATTTAAAAAGCATTTTCCTCTTTTCGTATTTTCTTCATCTTATTTCCTCTATAAATAACATAAGCCATTTTTTTATTTTCTCATTGCTTCAAGAAAACATTTAATTAAGTTTTTACTGCGTTGAAAATTTCTCTTTAACGAACCAGTGAACTAGTACAAAGGATTATTTTAGGGGCAATTCTCTTAAATAGTCTCTTTTAAGTTTTTGTCACAAAAATAGTCCTCAAAAACTAAAATGACCAAAATAGACTTTTTTTTTTGAAATTTTTAATTTTTTTTTTATCTTTTTTTTTGAAATTTGAAACACTAACCCCAAACCCACCCTTTAACTCTAAACCCTAAAGTGCAAATTAGTTAACCCTAGGAGTATAAATGCATATAAATGAATTTTTTAGCTTTTTAAAAAAACATTTTGGTCATTTTTTTCCTTAAAAACTATTTTTGTGACAAACAAACTAAAATGTGCTATCTAAGAGAATTTCTCTTATTTTAGTGTTATCTTTATAACAATTTAGAGCAATTACAACGGAAATTTTTCTTTCTATATATATATTATAATTTAAAATAAATATTGATTCAGTTTCCCATAATTTTTAAATATTCATAATTTTTTTTTTTTGTCATCTGAATTTTATAAACCAAAAGTCTAACAATATTACACAACGCCCACAGAAGGCAACATACAAAAATACAAGATGAGATCCAGAAAAATCAAACTACAAAAAAACTATGGAAAACAAAAACCGACTTAACAGTAGACATTCGATTAGCGTGTGAAGGACACGTGCGAGAACCTCAGCAACAGAGGAAACACGCGTCAACCGATCGACCTCTATTTTCACCGCATGCAAGTTGTCGCCGGAGCAGCTTCCCATCGTTCCACCGGGACACACCGGAACAGGATATCCAGAAAGAAGAGCCGTCGAGACAACTTGAGTCGATTGAAGAACCAAACTAAAAAGCTTTAATCGTTGTAACTCCAACCACCTTAAAGCTCAAATGACAAAAGCCGATAACAAACTTTCAATCAGAGCAACTAAGACAATGAAAGCCAAGCCAACAACTCTCCGTCTATAAACAAATTAAGCTTCAACCACCACCAAAAGATCTAAAAAAAGCCTATCCACAAACAGATCTAAAGGAGAAGAACTAAAACCGAGAAAGCTTGTAGACGGAAAAGAGAAGATTCAGATGAGACAAAGATATAGCCGTCGTTTCTACCGGAGAAGCAAGTAAGAAAAACAGAACCAAAAGCCAGCGATCATCAAAGGATAAAATGCATCGCCAAAGCCAGATGCCAGAAGCTCCATCGAAGAGAACGCGAGCAACTAGAACCATAAGCCGGCCAATGGCTCTGAGAAAGATAACTGATGTCGGAACTAGGACTCCACACAAAGTAGAGATCACTAGATCGAACCGATAAACAAGTCAATTCTCTCTCTCAAAGATATCGAAGAAAGAAAAAAAATATAATTATCAAATATTCATAATTAAATAAAATTATATATATAAATTTATGTTGAGAAACTCCGTTTGAGTTGCTTTTAGATCTCAGAACCGACATGCTTTTATTTCAATTCTTAAAAGAACATTATGGGTGCAATATTTGGCCAACACTGATCATAAGAACTTACATATGTCGCTTATTTTACCACAAACTAATGGCGTCTTCTATACTAATCGTTAAACTTGCAAATAATCGAATTAATTAAAAGAAGAAGATTTTATCACTATTTCGACCAATGTGCGGACACTGTATGATAGAGAAACAACGTGGCATTGTCTGCTACATGTCCACATCTCTTGTTTGGTAGTGGACTGTGTTATTATTGGCACAGACCAAACCCACTTCCTTTCCCATTTCTTCATTAGATTCTTTTCTCTTGGAAATTGATGGGCAATAGGAAACACAATTTCAAATTCTCTCTCTCCTCTTATCCTCTCAAAAGAACCAATAGTTCCTTGTGACCCTCTTTCTCTCTCCTCTGTTACTCCTCTCGATTAGTAAAGACCTAAACTTTATCTTCTTTTCTTGCTGGGTTTGATCAATTTCCCCTTTTAGTTTTTAATTTTTTTGCTTGTAGACTTAAAGATTAGTTTATCACTAGGGGCCTAATTATCACAAAAGAGAAGAAAAAAAAAATAAAGATGAAAAAGTCAAAGTCAAAAATTCAAAAGGTTTGAACTTTGAACAAGATATTTATCATCATCTTCATGCTCTATATAGCTTGTGATTAGCTGATGAGAAGCTAAAGCTATGATTATTTCTTTAATAAAATAGCTAGGGCTTTGGAGAGAGAGAAAGAGAGGTTAAAAAAAGTTTTAATCTTTGTTTAAGAAAAAGTTAAAACAAGATTAGGGCTTCATTTCAGAAGCTCAAGATCAAGTAGATGGAGGTTAGAGAGAAGAAAGATGATAACATAGAGATGGAAAGACGACAATCATCAGCTAACCAAAACATCCAAGATCATCAGCTTCCTCCGTACACTTACTCCCAAACTGCCGACAAAGAGAAACCCACCACCAAAAGAAACGGGTCAACTCCGGATCCGGATCCTGATAACAACCCAACTTCTATAGCTCCAGCTCCAAGGTCATACCCTCAAACAACTTCTCCGACAAGGAATGTGAGATATAGAGAATGCCAAAGGAACCACGCAGCGAGCTCCGGCGGACATGTGGTCGACGGTTGCGGCGAGTTTATGTCATCAGGTGAAGAAGGCACGGCGGAGTCACTTCTTTGCGCAGCATGTGATTGTCACCGGAGCTTCCACAGAAAAGAAATCGACGGCATGTTCGTCGTCAAATTCAATAGCTTTGGTCATTCACAGAGACCGCTCGTTAACCGCCACGTGTCTCCGATCATGATGAGCTTTGGTGGTGGCGGAGGAGGAAGAGATCCGGCGGAGTCATCGACGGAGGATCTCAACAGGTTTCATCAAGCTTTAAGTGGTAACGGAGTGGATCAGTTTCAGTACCATCCGAAGAAGCGGTTTAGGACAAAGTTTAACCAAGAACAGAAGGAGAAAATGTTCGAGTTTGCTGAGAAGATTGGTTGGAGAATGAACAAGACAGAAGATGAAGAAGTGAATCGGTTTTGTCGTGAGATTAATGTGAAAAGACAAGTGTTTAAAGTTTGGATGCACAACAATAAGCAAGCAGCCAAGAAGAAAGAAACGTAAGAGACTTAATTTATATATGTACTCTTTGTTATAAGAAATTGATTTTAGAACTCAGCATAACGATCTCTGATTTTTACCGCAACATGAGAAGCCTTTTCCTTTACGGATTCGTATGTGTAATTTGACGATCGCTTGACCTTATGTCCTTGGTTTCTTTGAACTTTTTTGGACGCTTCATCTTTGGTTTTGGGTGTGTTTGTCTTTCATATACTGAACCATCCTTCATTGCACGTTCACCTTTATCAGCTGCTATGTCTTCGACCTCTCTTTGGCTCCTTCATAGGCTTCACTGTTCTTCTTTGTCACCATGCTGATCATATAGCCTGTCTTGTCATACCCCGTATAACCCATCTACGCAAAGTCTTTTGCATTTTGAGCCTTTTCGTAAGCTATGTCTTTTGCTTTGCTTGCTTTCTTGTAAGCAAAGTCTTTGGTCTCATTAGCTTTCTCATAGCCAAAATCCTTTGCTTTCTCGTATGTGTCCTTTGCAATACATGCCTTATCATAGGCCATGTCTTTTGCAATACATGCCTTATCATATGCAAAATCCCTCGCTCTCGTACGCCATGTCCTTCAGATTGCCTGCCTTATCATAGTGCAAAATCCTTCGAGTGACCAGCCTTCTCGTACGACTTGTCCTTAAGATTGCCTGCCTTATCATAGGCATGCCATTAGCATCACCAGCCTTATCATAGTGCAAAATCCTACGTGTGACCGGCATTGTCATAAAGCCGAGACCTTCACGTGTTTTTGTAAGCGTAGTTTTTTGCGCCTTAGGCGACATTTTGCAATATATAATTCGCCTTTAATTCTTCTTACTACCAAATCCACCGGAAGCAAACGACGTACCTCTCAGTTCATATACTAATTACGGCCAAATACGATGCTTATTCTCCAGTGGGATGACCAAATCTAAACATGATACATTTACCTATTTCGCATGACAAAATGAAAGAGAATATCAACTTAAAAGGATGGATGGGCCAAAAGTGGGTCTCAGAAATAACTTACGTGGTGGTTTTGTCGGAGATCCAACCAGCCCATAAAGCCGTCTTGTCTTTTAACGTCTTGAGCAGTCTCCGTCGCCATTTCGGCGGCGTTTTTCACGTCCTTCGCCGTCATCCCCTTCTGCCACGTCAGCATCACCACTCCCGCCACCAGCAGTGCCAAAGCCGTTCTTCTCTCCATCATCTCTTTAATAAGTGATTACGGATCAAACTTTCGTTTTTTTTCTTTCTTTTCAGTGTTTTGATCCTGGTTCCAATGCCCTCTAGCAAGTTATCAAGTTATAGAGAGAAGTTTGTAAAGCAGAGAACAGAGGTCTTTTTGAGATGTGATACTGTTACACACGTGGTGTAACATTGTTACGTGGCGACCAAGGATACGGTTTTGTTGAGGAAGTGTCTGCATATCTGCCACGTAACTTAAGTGACAGGGCTGTCTAAAGCGGTTTGTATAACCGTTTTGATTAATTCAAAAATCTGACCAAAATTTCAAGTTTACCGAATTTGTACCGGTTTCTCAACAATGTCGCTGTTACAATTTTTTCCTTTTATTAAAATAAAAACTATGGTTAAGAAACAAACCATTCAGACTACGCGTACAGAAACGATTGGCCACCTTCGGTCGCAAGTCTGGCTCTCTGGTGGTGTTCTTGGATCTTATAATCCACAATCTCTTCAAAAAGCTGTGAATTCAAGACGCAATCTGATCTTCCGTACACCGCCGCTTGAACACCAGCGACAAGCTTAGCGATCTCACGACCAGAGAACCCTTCTGTTTTTGTCGCAGCGTCTCTGATCACTTTGTCTGTTAAGTCTCCTTCAACGGTTATCTTCTGTGACTGCTGCTTGAAAAAATGGCTCAATTTCGTGTTTGTGTCTTTCTTGTCTTCACCAGTTAGGTACTTTGTTAGATAGAGTTTAATGAGCTTGAAGCGCTCATCTTCACCGGGGAGTGGAAACTCGATAACTTCGTCGATCCTGTCAGTGACTGCACTGTCAAGATCCCCTGGTCTATTTGTGGCCAGGACCAGAACTATGTCCCGTGACTGATCACCTGTTCGAAAGAGCAATGCGTTCAGAGCGCTGCGCTGAGCCTCACTCATATACGTGCTGTTACGTCTGCAACAAAGCGATCAAGAATTTTGATAACTATCACACATAAATATGGACAGGCTTGAGAGCATCTTACTCGCATAAGAAAGCATCAGCTTCATCGATGAAAAGCAGTAAGCCTTTGTTTGACTTCTTAGCCCAATCAAATATCTCATGGATTTTTGTAACAGCCTGTGCACCCAGTGGAGCAACATCTCCTCCTGTCATCATAGCATAATCAAGACCCTGCAGCACAATATTATGTTATAAGGTGAGGCTCCACTGTATAGAGAAAACAAGAACACAGACCAAGGAAGAGGAAACAAAATAGCTCACCGACTTGCGAGCAATCTCCCTGGCCACCATAGTTTTACCAGTACCAGGAGGACCATAAAACATCATGTTGCGGAATGGCGCTTGATGGGACTTAGTATTCGCTGTGGCTCTAGCAAGATGCTCAATTCTCTTCTTTAGAGAAGGATGGAGAACCACATTATCAAGGGGGTTTTCTCCTTTTGCAGATGCACCTTTACCAAACTTTGAGATTTTGTTCTTATACTGAGACACTGAGCCTGCCCACGGAAACCTACCCATGGAGGATTCTCGGATAAGTGATGGCTGTCCAAGTATCCGGTTAATGTAACCCCATGTAACCCTAGCACCCTCTCTGTATTCATAAAAGAACCATGTAAGATATCAACAATATGCTTCTTAAGTCACAGCTATGTAGCTAGGAGATGCATACCGCGTTGTGTAGACCCCGGCGGCTAATGCTGTAGCGCCTCCAACGGTCATAATCAGCTTATTTCTGTCAGTTAATAGGGCCTTGACTCCCCCTGCCAAGTTCAATACAGAAGCAAACGATTGTGAGGACAGAGGTTTCAAAAAAGCAACGTTGTTATCTTCTAAATAATACTCAGGAACAATGCTTATAAGTTCCATACCTTCAATGTGACTGAAGGTCGTGTTGATTGCTGCAAGCCATTTCTCCCTTTCACCATTTATCCTATCCAGGAGCATTCTTCGATTCTGCTCCTCAGTAAGTTTAGCTTCGTGAGCTCGGCCTTCAGCCTCAGCCATGGCTTTGACACGAATTGTTTCTCGCTCAAGTTCAGCTCTCTCTTTCTCAGTCTGGCGCTGCTGTGCTTGAACCTGTTCTTCCGTGGCGATTCTTGCTTTCTCTTTCCGGGTAGAAGACTCCTCTTGCATCTTAACCAACTCTACATTATGCCGTCTCTGAGCTTCATGATCTGTCTGCAAAATTTCCAAGTCAAAAACTTTCTCATTAAAGTAGGACCCTTTAAACAATTAAACATAGGTTCACTGTTTTCTTTCTTACCTGCAGTCGCTTCCTCGCCAACTCATCTTCATATCGAAGATTCTGCGCTTTTGCTTGTGCCTGCTGCTGCAGTAGATTTCTCTGATCCTCAGCTAATTTCTGCTGTCTCTCCTGCCCGATCACATCCCCAAAAAACAGTCATATTTTTGGCTTTCCGGCTTATAATTTTTGTGTAACTATAAGAATCTTAGATACTGCAACTATTAGTTTATAGCACCCATGATTAGGTAGCATACTGAACCATTAGTTATGATCAGCAGACAATGAGCAGCAGGGAACAAAGAGACAGAGGATACCAACATCCGAGATGAAACTTAGAGATGGTAAACTGAGAGAATGAACACAATGAAGTCAGAGAAACGTAGTGTTCCATCAACATCATCTCAAAAGTTACTGTAAAGACAAGAAAAGGAGGAGCAATTTACTCACGATGTCCTTGTGTGCTTGAACAGCTTCATTATGCGATTTATCAGCAGCTAGTTCAGCCAAACGAGTCTTCTCCTGCTTTCGCATAAGATCAAACACCTGGTGGACACAAAGACAAAGTAAGCAAACATCCCAACACATGTCGAGGAGACAAGATATAAGATTCATCATCACCTGTTTGGAATGAGGAGAGTTGTTGATATCTCGAAGAGCTTTAGCGCCTCTTTCCAATGACTCAGGATCGAAACCAGATCCTTTAGGTTCATCAGTCTCCGGTGCAGACTGATCGGTTGGAGATTCCGACGGCGTAGAAGAAGAAGAAGAAGAGAAGAAGGGAAAGCGAAATCGCGAGTCAGCGTAGGCTCGGTTCGGAGACATGGACATTGAAGTGAAAGCAGCAGCAATCGCCGCCGCAGAACATAATCTAGAAGCAGCCATTGTATTGGACTCTTCAAATTCCAATCAAGAAATGGTGCTTCGATTCTGGTTTAGCTCCGGTGAGAGGACCATAAACCCCCCTACGGTGGCTAGGGTTTAAATGGTCTTTTCGATTTCTTAGTCGTGGTGACATTACTCCATTTCTTTCTCCCTCCTAGCTAGAAAGTAATCGAATCTACAATGGGCTCAGCTGTCAATTTGGGACCGTGTTTAAGCCCAATTGTTTCCTTCTCTCACAAAAGGTGACTGGATTAGGCCACAACTTCACTCAGTTGAACCTTACGAGTATATCCAACGAGTATGGCCCTGAAAGGAGTCATAATCTCATTACAAAATTTAATATATCATACTTTTACTAATTCTCACGTACTCTTATCTATTTTGATATTTTCCATATGAATGGTTAATATCCAAAGTCTCATTTCTATACTTGACTGATTGAATGACCAATCAAATCATTCCAAATCGCAAATCGGGAAACGAGAATCTGTCGCATTTGTCGTTGGTTCTTTCTTTTTTCTCGCAATCATCACGAGCTCGGAGCATTGAACTAACTCGGTTTCGTCGCTTGGATGTTGAATCATTAAGCTATTGATTCCATTTTACAAGGCATGTATCTTAAATCATATTCCATAAAACTTAATGTTTAGAATCCACCTTACACAATCAATCGATTTACAGGGATTCTGATCTACAAATATTCATAGTTGTAATTGGACTGGACTAATCGAGCATTAGAATGTGTGGATGGTCTGTCTATTAGGGAATTTGATAATAAACAACTATAGAATCATAAGAAAAGATAGACGCCGGGAATAAAAGTTGGTAACTATTGAAACGAATTGAGGAGGAGAAAACAGCTAGAACTGTAAAAGTTGGAAAAAATTGGTTAGATTAGACGGTAAACTGTAAGACTTGGTTAGTGACAAAATTGTGTAAGAAGGTATAACTTAGTATAAGTTAAATAGTATAACTGTATAACCATGTATAACTTTATGGTTTAGTTTTTTTTTTTAATATTGCAGATGTGTCTTTCTTCTACAAACGTACACTTTGATTATGATAGACATTATTCCAAGTTTGGAGATGATTACGAATGGATCCCAACTGATGCTTGTTTGTATGCTATATCCTTTAGGACATCATCATTGGATGAGATCACTTATTCATTGTTGAAGGAGAGGATATGCATGAATATAAGAATATATTTGTTTACGAAGAGGCTGAATTTGGGTTACATTCCATTGGTAGTGGAACCTAAGAGGCAATCATATATTTTGGATGATGAAGATGTGTTTGTTTATCTAACATCAGTGGATAAAGAGTAAATAAGAAGTATTTTGCATGTAGAGGACCTCCAAGAATTGAAAATAGTTCAAATAACCGAGCAACTATCAAGAGTTGAGAAAGAAAGCTCACGTAGTAGGAACTATGGTGAGTGTGGGAGTGGATATGAAGAAGAAGAGAATGTTGGCACTGGTTTGGAACAGAAGGAACACAATGAACATCCCCACAAGAAACACAAGAGAAGTAGGTTGTAAACCTTTCACTTTCAGTTTTAATATTTTTATTGTGTGGGAACGTTGAAAGGTGGAGTATTCTGAAAGGTGAGATTTGTATTTTGTGTTTGTGCAACTAAGTGAATTTTTTTTCTTTACTGGTATAAGTACGATAAGTAAATTGAGTAATAGGATTGTAAATTATGAACTTGTTAATAAGTCACGAAAGTAAGATGGTTATATATGAGTTATTTTGTGTTGATTATGATTTAATCAAAATATTTTTTTCCATCTCGTTACTTATTAGTAATCATGTAGGAATTACATTGTCTTCTTATAGCTTTTTCGTTAATATTCACATTGTCTCATTTGAAAATTTACTATGGCATGGAATCAAGTTTATGTTTAGATAATCATATGATAAATGAATCTAGGAAACATAATATAATTAGTATATCCATAAAATCAGTCATTCAATTAGAGTAAAACTGAGATAAATGGAAAAATAATAAAGTACAACTTTGATGTTTTATGTAAAACTGCAAATTTGGTGAAACTTCTATCACGAAAATCATAGGATAAAAATTTCCCACCCACCAGCTTTTCGAATTTCTAATTTCACTATTCCTCTTGCCCAATTGGCTAAGTATAAAACTCTTATTTTGGGGTTTTATCATTCTCTATCTTTCACTTTCTCTCTCTCTTTCCCATTTCTCTCTCTCCTCACTTTCTCGAATTTTCCTTTCCCTCATTCTCTCCCAACCCCGAAAGAGAAATAATGTCGAACCCAGTAACGACCACTTCATCTTCTATGATAGGGGGTATTACCCAGCCATAGTGCGAATGAACTCAGTGTATAAGAAGAGTCAACTTGAAAACTTACTATGGCATCGAATCAAGTTTATATTTAGATGATCATATGATAAATAAATCTAGTTAGAGTAAAACTGAGATAAATAGAAAAATTATAAAGTACAATTTTGATGTTTTATGTAAAATTGTAAATTTGGTGAAACTTCTATCACGAAAATCATAGGATAAAAATTTCTCACCCACCAGCTTTTCGAATTTCGAATTTCACTATTCCCCCTTCTCAATTGGCTAAGTATAAAAACTCTTATTTTGTTTTTTTCTCATTCTCTATCTTTCACTTTCTCTCTCTCTTTCCCATTTCTGTCTCTCCTCACTTTTTTGAATTTTCCTTTCCCTCATTCTCTCCCAACCCCGAAAGAGAAATAATGTCGAACCCAGTAACGGCCACTTCATCTTCTATGATAGGGGGTATTACCGGTGGTCGGAGATGAGTAAGAACTCCGGGAACACCTAGTAAGTATTGGTGTGGGAGAGAATCATCGAGCTCATCTCCAAATCCAGGCTAAATCCATATCGCCGGTAATATCGGTGTCTCTATGCGGCTTCACTAAGGGTACATCCGTTTAGCTTTAGTTAAAACGAATACTCATTCTCTTAAGTTGTACATTTAAATTTTTTTAACAAAATGTTGTAGCTCGAGAACGACGATCATGTCTTCAAATGGTTGATGAAGCTTTCACCGATGAGATTCAACAGTTGGACTACCAAGTTTGAATGCTAGAAGAAGAAGTTCAATTGCTGAAAGCAACAATAAGAGTCAAGGTCCCAAAATAAGTGTTGGTGCGGGGAGAGCATCATCGAGCTCATCTCCAAATCCAGGCTAAATCCATATTGTCGGTAATATCAGTGTCTCTATGCGGCTTCACTAAGGGTAAATCCATTTAGCTTTAGTTGTCGAATACTCATTTTCTTAAGTTGTACGTTTAAATTTTTTTAACAAAATGTTGTAGCTCGAGAACGACGATCATGTCTTCAAATGGTTGATGAAGCTTTCACCGATGAGATTCAACAGTTGTACTACCAAGTTTGAATGCTAGAAGAAGAAGTTCAATTGCTGAAAGCAACAATAAGGAGTCAAGGTCCCAAAATAATGCCTAAGATGATAATGATATCAGGAGGTTGTGTTATTATCAGTGTCATTGCAGTTCTAGGAATTTTGATGTACAAGTAATTTATGGGTATTCTTAATTCCTAAAGTTGGCGACTAAGTTATGCGAAGTTGGACTACTACGAAGTTTGGTCTATTGAAAAAGTTTCTCTAATGTTTACGATGTTAGACAACTGAGAAAGTGAAACTAACTTCAAGTTATTTTTAGTTTCATGTTGTTGCGCAGTTACAAAAGCAAAACTTTAACAAAGTTAGAGTTATTTAGAATATGTTTGCTCTATTTAGAAATTCATGTTAACTTCAAGTTGGATAATTACAAAAGGTAAGAAACCCAGTTTTAAGACACGTCAATACATAAGATAAAACATTACAAAGGCCCTATAGCCCCGTGCCTCCGAACATAAGGGTTATTGTTATTGACCGATTGTCTGAACTCCTCAACCTCCTCCAAACGTGGATGAACCTGAACTCCAATAATCTACCCTCGGTCTCAACATATAATTTATAAAGACTAAAAATATATGTATAAATAAAACTAGGAAACATTTTACTCAACTAACACATTTAAAACTACATAGATTTAAAACTAAACACATAGTATAATATAGTTACTGAAACGGTCACAGATCCTCCACATCTTAAGCACCACAATCACCTGTCCACGATCCTTCATAGTTTCAAACTAACCCCTGAAGGCTTATGCATGAATGTAAGTTACCACACATTGTATCTCACTTTCACTATTATGAATAAAACAATGTGTATCAATTACATTAGTGTAAACAACTTGCTCGAATAATATGTTTCTGTATACTTACATGTTATCCCTAATGTAAAACATCATCTTTGGCCTTTCATGATCATCAAAATGGGTTTCCGTGTCGAAGACCACCCCCATTATATCTATCACATAAGTGTTTTTGCTTTTGTTACTTACATCTACATATCTGAAATATATTTTAATGGTTAGAATTTATACATATGGGATAGTTTATGTCCCTTATGCTGATGTGAGGGATTTCATGGATACTCTTGAATTCCATGTAATGTCAATTGTTCAGAGGATTGATGATGTAAACTTGAGTATACCGCGTAGCAGTTAGTTGGAATCGAGATTTTGTGGCCTTAAAACTTGGATAGGCATGGTCAACTTCTACCCGAAATATTTCCACCCACTTGCCCTCTTTGTTTTCAAGGCCTCTAAACCTATCTGCAAGCCTACTATTAATTGTGAGCTCCATTTTCGTTCTCTGAAAAAAACAAGTTTAAGTATCAAGTTTTTAGTTTTCGTTTTGCATGTTATTAGAAACTAAACAGATGGTGATTTAAACTTACAACCTCATCCACTAGCATATAAATCCAGTGCGGTCTAGAACCGGTAACATAAGAATAAAAAGAGTGGATCCTCAGTAATTTCACTCTAAAATGTTAAGATGTGATGCTCTCTTTATACACAATTTCAACAAGCATATTGTAGTGTGTCATTGTGGAGGTGTTTGAAACTTGAGAGAGATAATGTGAGATGGTGAGAGATGATGGGTCGTTTGTTTGCTTTTCTTTTTGGTAATTTTTGCAGAGAAATGAAAGAGAATGAGGGTTTTCGAGAAGGAGACTATTTAATGGGATTTTCTGGAATGAAATTTGAAATTAATTGGATTTAGTGGAGTGGGAGACAAAAGAGAGAGAGGTAAGGCTAATGCTGATTATATCCAAGAGAGAATAAAAGTTAATTTCTACTTGTGCATGTTCGAGGCTTCAATCAAGTCTCTGAAATGGAGAAGTTACTCCTTCCTAGTTGTAGTGGGTAAATGGATCATTAAATTCACAGGTTTACTTGTAGTTGTAGTTAAGAACATCAATAAATTAGTTGGAGTTTTACAACGTTGATTCAAAGTTGTGAGGTATGTATGAGTTCTTCGTCCTCCATTTACTTGATGAAGGAAGGGACAAAATCCATCTTGCTGGTGAAAGAGGATTGTTGTTGGCCAAGTACTTAGATAGTATGCTCAACTTTGCATTTAGTGTTGATGATAGAGGATTGGTTCACAACTATCCAAGTTTTACTTGTGAATTTGTTGATCAGATGTATCACATGATCAATACTTCGGTATTCTTAGGCCATTGGGCTTACAAAAAAAACTAGAGATGTTTATGTCTCTACTGGAAAGAATAGATCCCAACGTGTCACATGATTGCCGGTGCTCCGAAATAATAGAACCGGTGTTTGTAGTCTCCTTAGATGGATCAAGAACACGGTGGAGATGTGATCTTTGTTTTTGGCAATGTGCAGCTTGGGACTTCTGCAATGAAATTCATTTGACCGCTGGTCTCTGGCCAATTGAAGATTAGTTGTGTTTATGAGTTATGACATATACTTTTTTATCTATTTTTACTAAGTTTATGTAAAATACATTTCATGTAATGTAATGTCTCTAGTTTTTCTCTATAAAGTAATATTTATTAATTTTAACTTCAATAAATATATCAATAACAACACTTTTGTCCAAACAATAACATAATAAAAATTGCAAATCTAAAAGTGCGACTTAGTTCAATTTAGAATAACTTTGTAATTGATACAGTCTATATTAGTTGAAGTTTTCTTACGATGTACAGTTACACCGAGGTTTACAATTATACCAAGTCTTACAAAATTTCACAAGTTATGGAGAAAGAGATCCAAATTTTATGGATCGCGTCTGGATGGTCCGCGAAATGGTCTGGTTTGGGTCGTAATTATGCAAGGTTATGTTGGTTTCGTGTTCTTTTGATAAATTTCTGATTTAAATAAAAAATTATTTATTTAATTTTTCGGGCAGGAGTATCACATATTTTTTTTTTTCGGGCAAAAGTATTGGAGCAATTGATTCCCATGAAAGGTGCATCTAGATGTCTTATCCAGATGTTTTATCTGGGTGTTGTTCGTTTGTATTTCGTTTATACATTTAAATGAAGCATCTCAATGCAACTATGTTGCTTTTTGAATTTGCATATGCATCAATATGCACTTGTTACTAAAATAACTAAAATAACATGTTTTAACGGTTTTGTCAGAAAAATATATTTTTGCAATTTTGACAAGAAAGTTGAGTTTTACGTTTTAAGCTGAAAAGTGTATTTTTATGGTTTTAGCGAGAAAATCTATTTTTGTCGTTTTGACGGAAAATGCACTTTTAGGGATTATAACTAAAAGTGTGTTTTGTGGTTTTGACGGAAAAGTGCATTTTTACAGTTTTGGCTAGAAAGTACATTTTTCGGTTTTGACAGAAAAGTGCATTTTTACTGTTTCGGGCGAAAAGTGCGGTTTTACGGTTTTGGCCGAAAATGTGTTTTTACGTTTTTGTCTGAAAAGTGCGTTTTTTTTACGAATTTGGCCAAAAATTACATTTTTTAGATTTGGCAAAAAATACATTTTTACGGTTTTGGCAGGAAAGTGTATTTTTGCGGTTTTGGCCGAAAGTGCGTGTTTTGCAGAGTTTGCCTAAAAGTTTATATTTATGGTTTTGGCGGAAAAATATGTTTTTGCGGTTATGATAAAAAAAAAATTACGTTTTTTTTACAGTTTTGGCCAAAAGAGTTGATGTGAACCTGGATGTGCTTGAACACTTTGAACGAACTGGGCAAAGTGACACTCACTTAGGCGAGCTGGTCGAGCTGAATCGGACTGATTACGTAGGCAAGCTGAATTCAACTAACACTTACCTAGCTGAGGTGGAGAGCTGAATACTCAAGTGAGCTGGAATGATACTACAATTCTTCTTAAAATGTCCTTCTTCCCCGCATGAACCTCCATCTGAAAGGTTTGTTTGTTCCTTGATGTGTTAGTTAGAAAGCGAACAGGATGAGCTGACCAAGTTGGTTTGATCTACTGAGCTGGTTCGACCACTCGAGCTGGTTTGGTCACCCGATTTCTGAGCATCGACCATGATTGTTTCTTATGAGCCAACAAGTGAAAACTCAATGCCAAAGGTGTTTTATCACTCCAAAGACGTTCAGGAAAGCTTGGGCCTTATTACTTTCACTGCATCAACAAAACAAACTTCTTTGGACCAGAAAAAGGATCCAAACAAATTCACTTTGTTTTTGACGAAGCTGAAATTCGACCAGGCCCTTTATCAGAATATTTCTTATCCATTCTAATCAAGAATACCAAAAGAAATTCAGCAAGAAAGTCTTAGTCATGTATGAGAAAAAGAATTCAACAAAAATAATTAATTTTGGTCTTTAGTCAAAGTCTTCATTTCTAGTTTCTATGTTTCTTATTTTTAGAATTTTCTTTATTGTTTTCTACAACTTGTAACCTATATAATCAGGCCTAAGAGCCACAAAATAAACAGACCATTTTGATTAAAAACTTGTTTTGTTTGAGAGTGATTCTCCTTGTTCCTTTGGAACATTTCGATCTTTTGGTGAGAAGTTAAAGATCAACCGCTATATCAGGAGTTATACCGCAAGCTCTTGTGTAACCATTCTACCATCAAAGTTTGTTGATTGAGTATTGAAATAGTCCAGGTGTTGAGTTCTTACACTCCTCATTGGTTTTACACAAAGAAACATACTAAGGTTCACTGCCTATCTTCTGGAGAATCATCGCTAGCATCAGGCACTAGGTTTAATATACCTCATGTTGGGTCTACAAGAGTCTAAAGAAGCTTAGGATTATCCCATTACCACCTTGGAGTGAAAGGTCTTGGACTGATCCGAACCAAGTCATCAATAAGCTTGGCCAGGATCTCATCAAGTGGTATCAGAGCAACACTCTCAAGCTCGGTAATTCTATGCGGCGATTCCCACCATTTCAAGGAAATGATTCCACTTGTTTGGATAAACCTGAGGTCTGGTTCAAGATTAAACCACCGGTCATCAATAAACCGGTTACTTTTGAATGGTTTAAAGTTAAAACCAGACCGGATTTTGTACAAAAACTGAGATGAATATCCATCATTATTTGGAAGATAATTTCTGAGTTCTTTATTCTCAAGACAAACTCTTATAAATTCATTAAGATATCACCTCTCACAATGAACTGGGGGAACTTATTTTTGGAGATGGATTACATCCCTCCAATAAAGGCCCATCAAACAAACATAATTCAGCCCATATGGGCTCTGTTTGGACCAATTAAGTCAAGTCAGCGTAAGTCTGAACCGAATTAAAGAGAAAAGGGAAATTGGTACAAGTATATAAAGAGAAGTCTGTGGACCGAGAAGAATATTCACAAACACTCGCTCTCGGCACAAGATTAAGGTTTTCTCTTCTTACTTTGCTCTTGCTGAAAACACCATCTTTTCATAATTTCTTAGTTTAAAATCCTTGTAATCGTCTCTTCGATCATTAATAAACAATTTTCAAATAACTCACCACCGAGTATACACAATCAGTATGTGTCGAATTAGATTAAACACACCACACAATCTAAGATTTCAGGTGTATCAAAGAAGATATCGCCGTTAGATTTCTCAGTCAAGATACCACCTGCTAAAGAACTACATCGACCAACGACACTAGAACCTAAATTTGAACCAACCGTTAAAAACAAATTTTACCATTATAAAAATTGCTACATATTAAATATATTTTCTGCATTCTACTAATTTAAAAGAGTGTAGAAATATGTAGATATGGTCCTAAAATCAATTATAATCTAAAAAATAATAACCAAGAAGCTTGAGTTATAAGTTTAAAATAACTTCCAAATGATCAAAGGTTTTTACCTTTTTGGGTTGTCTGGCGGCTCTGGAAGTCTCGCAATGATCTACTATTTAATAATATTATGTATACTTATGAGGAAGTAATTGAGAAAGCTAAGACAGACATCAAGGAATGGTTAGATGCTGTCCCTTCATCAGCTATACCAAAACCAGTATTGGATAATGTATCAACATCTCTGAATCAACTTTCCCAATGCAAAACCCCTCCTAAAGGATGGATCAAATGTAACTACGATGTTTCCCATTGTATTGGATCAGCAGTCTCAGGTATGGGTTGGATAATAAGAAACCATCATGGAATTTTTCTAGAAGCATGAATGGGGAAATTTGAAGGACACCCAAAAGTGATGGAATCTGAACTATCGGCACTGCTATGGTCGATGCAGACATGTTATTCACTAGGATAAATAATGTAATATTTAAAGGTGATAATATTGTCATCCAGAAGTATCTAATTCAAGAAACTTATAGTCCTTGACTACAATATTTGGTGGCGACAGTATCTGCTTGGAAGACAAACTTTCATAACCTAAAGTTTCAACATGTTAAACGTTATAATAATAGTTGCGCAGATCTATCGGCTAAAAAAGCAGTTGTTTCTGAGACAAACTGGAGGTTGTTCCATTCTTGTCCCAATTTCTTGTACAACAATATATGTATGAATAGTAATTAATAAATCATTTAGTCGAAAAATAGATTATGACCAGCTCGACAGCGCATGTTTTTTATTTTAAATTGATTAAATAAATTTATAAATTAATTGAATATTGTTTAGTGTTAAAAGATATTTTAACTGTATAATATTTATTTTATGTGACTTAATTACATTATTATTATTGTTTTGTTTAATTTATCATGCTAATAATTTGGTTCATATTATAATCAGTTTTTGTTTTGTTGATAATTAGAGTTAGCCATTCATCTTTAGATAATATATATATATATATATATATATATATATTGAAAATTTTTATAACTATTTTATTATATTTCTTGTAGAACAAATTATTTTCAATGTTAATTATATATTTATATTTTGTGATGGTTACTATTGAATTTTTATGTTACTTAAATAAACTATATAATGTCTTACTAGATTGTAGATTAGTGCATACAATATAACTAATGTTGCTAACATATAGAAATATGAATATTTTTTGTGTTTATATATATCATAGTAATTACACTTTATATAAATACTTTTATGCTTTCTAGATTTCAGTTATAACATAAAATTAAGATTTTAATTAATTAAAATATATGTAAATTTTATTAAATTAGTTATATAATATTATATAGCTTTGTTTTTGTATATATTGTTTTAATGAAATTATTCTGATTTATTTGAAAAGAATCTCTATAATTTATTTGATTAACTGTATGATATTTTGACAAGTTCTTAATATAAAATTTATTGGATGTTAATTTATTGCTTTTTATTTATATACAGTATTTAATTTAATGTGAATGTTTATTTAAATTGAAATAAATATAATTTTATATGAAAATATAAATAAAATATTTAATTAAATTAATTGATTTGATATTGAATAAAGTTATTTTGTAGTATCTGAACCCTCAAAAATAAGTTATACTTATTTTTGATTTATTCAAATTATTTGAATGTTTTAGTCAATTATAATGCTTTATATTGCTTAGACACAAGATTAGTTATTATGTTGTTTGGAAAAATAGATAATAGTATAATGTTGTTTCCATAATTACTTTATAATAGAAATGTGTATTTAATTTAAAATCTTACAAAAATAATTGAGTCCACGGGATTGATAATGACAATGTCAGTGGCCTAAGATGGAATCTTGTGGAACAAATGGGTACTGAATCATTCAGATTATGTGTGTGCAATAGAAGTCTCTCGATCTTACACACTGAGATGAAAGGTTTACTTTTGGCAGCTTCAAGCAGGAGACATGAAGATATTCTTAATCTGTTTCTGAGACGGACTGCTCAGATCTTGTGGAAATTACTATGAATCCGATGAACTTGCCAGCTTTTGCCTCGGAGCTTGATGCTTTTAGGAGTCCACATGAGAATTTTGAAACCGTGAACCTACTTCATATTCTCCGGATTATGATAGTCTGGCGGACTTATTAGCAAAATAAGTTAAGATTAGAGACATTATTTTCTCTCATATAGATCATATACAATAATATAGAGGTGCCCATCATAGAAACGTCTCGTCTGACAAGAACTTGGTCTAGATAAATGAATAACTAATAAGAAAATTAGAAAAGTTAGCAAAAATAATAAATAAAAAAATATGTAGAAGACAAAGGTAAGGCAGCTAGGGTGGAGAGGAGGCTCTGTAATTTGGAAAAAGGGACATGAAAAAACAAAAATGATATGGAGAGAACTCCGAACCCGAGTTTGTTGCAACTAAAACTTAGTTTGTTGCAACTGAAACTTAGTTTATAGTCACTAGACAATGTTGTTTAATTAAATTATTTACCAAACTTAATAATTAAGAGTAAGACTAAAACTACTCTCTGTGTGAACCTTAACTTTTTGGTAAATTGATAGGTGTTTTTTTTTACTTTGGGGGTATTCTATATCTATGGAGAGACCCAAACTAATTTTCAAAGAGGTGGTGTGGTCCACGAATGGACTCTCACTCCGAATATTCAAATGAGCCATAAGATAGGAATATATCCGCGTGGCCACAAAGTGATGTATAGTGGGATGCTTTCAAATCCGGGTTTCAGTGAGTTGTTGTTTTTAACAAAAATATTTTCAATCCACCAATAGTTAATAAATTTGATTGCAAATTTTTATTCCATTGGTAGCGCTTCCAATGATATAAGATGTGCAACTGCACTTAAAATAAAAGAAAGTAAATTACATTTCATATGAGTAACAATTGATTCTTATGTTTATTTTGCAAACATATTAGGTCCAATTATACTCTAACTTAGACATTTCTTGACCATGCGTGAAGTAAATCCCATCTTCTCTAACATACCAGTAGTTTGTTTTACCATGATCAAATGCGCCACTACTACCTTCAAATGCCCTAATCATTACAGAAGGTCCACGTATCTGGCGAAATGTACAATCAATTTTATTTTTAGGAATAAATTTATCATGAAAGCTAAAATCATCAGTTTCGCCTGGTTTTAAGAAAAAAGTGCCAATATGTTCATCATTCCATTTACAAAAAATCTGGATCTCGTTCTCTGGATCAAGAGAGTTAATAAAGTATATGTGGTTTTTCGCAAACAGTTTGGCGTTACCCAATCCAATAGACAATGCCATGATAAACAAAAAGCACGAGAAACGATTCATCATTTTAGTTAATCAATGTCTTTTTGGTAGAGATGATATGTATCTTCAAAATAAAATATGCCAATTATATAATGATGTCTACATACACACATATATATATATATATATCTATATAGATGTGTGTGTATATATAAATCATAAATGTATTTTGTGAGAATAAGGGTGAATTTATGGTGATCAAGTGACTTTCCGTTGGTTTGGTATTCTACTTTAACCTTTTAATTATATTTTGACTATAATTGTAAGAAATTAATGCAAAGTCTCAATATTATTAATTTTAATAAATTTTCATGTTTTAATCTTAAAAATGCTTTACTTTTATATACTAATTGAGAAGTCACTTAAGTGACTTTTGTACACATGTCATTCATAGGTGAGTTGTTGAATTAATTATTATAATTTGATTGGTTGGTATTCTTCAATTTTGATTTATTTAATTCAATTCTAAAAAGGAAAATAACTATAAACCAACTTATATCACTTCCTAAACAATGAATCAAAATATTTACCGAAATTTATGAAAAAATTATTTTGAAACACATTAATAAAAAAAAATTTAATTTGAAACATCAGATTTAAAAAAGCGTTTGAAAATTTACATCTTTTGAGCATTCAAAATTTAGAGTCATTAAAATAATTTTAAACAAAAAGTAAAACATTTACATATATAAAGATTTTTAATATAAGAAATATAAGCAGATACTTATTTATATTACATTATTTTTAAATGACTAAAATTATTGTTAACAATATAACGATTTTTTTTATATCAGTTTACGTTATAAAATAATAAAAAATGCATAAACTTTGTATTTAAAATGAATACTGTCATCAAAGATTTAAAGTATACTTTTAATAAAATATTTTAATGGTTTAAAACTGATACAACTTTACATATAAGATGAAATTTCATATTATCATATTAAATATGAACAATATTACTATTAATTCTTGAATGTTTGGTGTCCAATAGCCCACTTGGTGAACGATTTCAATCCAAAGTAGCTGAAGAAATTGTTTGGGTTTTTTACAAATATGATTCAAAATTCAAAGTCAAACGAAAAATTAACCCATGAATTTTTTGGAACTTTCATTTTCCTTATTCACCCATGAAGTTTGAATTATTTACGAGAATGCTATTACTCTTTTTCGAAAATGAGTATTTTACTCCATCATCCTCATCTTCATCAAGTATTTACAATATTGTCATTGTCATCAATACACCAACCACTATTAACAACTAATTTGAAGCTCTTAATGCACCTAAAAATCATTTTTCAAAACTCCTATTTCATTTCTTATGCTCAAAAACTACATCTCTTTCACTTTCTCTATATATTCATCCAAAAAAACTCAAGATTTTGATTCTAAACTTTGTAAGGTTCAAACTCATGATTCTTGGTCATTAACAAGCGGGTATGATGCTTAGTGAAGTTATATGTGCTAGGAGAAGCTAATCAAGTTATCTCACTGGTTGGAAGTATGAAATTGATTTCTTTCTATTTATGTTCGTCAGAAGACTTTCGTGTAACTCTTCTGGTCGTAGAAGACTTATATGGAAGTCTTCTTGTAAATACAAAGGTTGGTTTTGCAATTGACTTTATGTGTGTGTGTTTAGATACGACTTCTATGGAAGCCTTCCAATTTTTCTTTGTTAACAAAAAAATCTCGAAAATACCAGAGAAGATTTTCCTGTAAGTCGTCTAGAATAAAAATGTTAGTTTTGTAATTGACGGACTATGTCAGAAGTTTGAATTTCTCTAGACGACTTACACGAAAGTCTTCTGCCAAAAGACTTCCATGTAAGTCTTCCAAAACCTCAATGGAAGTTTTCTAACTGTCGGTGAAAGTCATCTCATGTTACTTTTGCAATTGTGAAATAAAACTTCAATATTTAATTTAATTAGATGACTTCCATGTAAGTCTTTTGGAAGACGACTTAAAGGGAAGTCTTCCATAATTTTATTCTGAGATTCTGGTCAAACCTTTGTTACACAAAAGACTTCTGTGTAAGTCTTTTAATTAAAATTAAATATTTAATTTTTATTTTTTAGTTAAAAAAGTAACTTGAGACGACTTACATGGAATTCATCTAGTTAAATGTAATATTTAAGTTTTATTTTTCTTGTGGAAGATTACCATGTAAGTCTTCCAAAAAGAGTCAAATTTTTTTCACAATTTGGTCAATTGCAAAACTAACTTGTTTATCCTAGAAGACTTCCATGTAAGTATGTTGTAGTTTCTTTTTATTTTGAATTTTTAATATTTATCTTTTATTTTTCAATATTTGAAACTCCATTTCCAAAATCCTACTCCTTAACTCTAAGCCATAAGTCTATATTAGTTAATCCTAGAGTTATAAATGTATATTTACCTTTTAAATGAAATATCTTAGTCATTTTCCTCCTTGAATGATATGTTTGTGAAAATAAATTATTGTAGAGAATTTCTCTTTTAACTTTCATGAGATTTAAAATTTCAACTTTCACTTAAAATTCAAGTTTTTCGCTTAATTTTTAGTCTCCCGCTTAAATTTTCCGCTTATATTTTAATTTCCTGCAAAAATTTCCCGCTTAAAATTTAAGTTTTCAGAGAAGTCTTCTGAAAAGTCTTCCGAGAAGTCTTCCGAAAAAGTATTATATGTTTGAACTTTTGTAATGTTTGATATTTTGTGAATTTGACTAAGTTTTCTTGAGAAGTCTTCTCCCAAAGTTTTAGTAAACTTGACAAAAAAATTTGGGTTATTGTGTTTTATTATTGAAGTTATATCAATAACTTCAATAAAGTGAAGTACTTTTGGCAAGATAATATTGTATACATGAACATATTTACCAAATTATTTTGATTAATATCTCTTCAAATTTACAAAAGAATTCACAAATAAAAGAGTACACATTCAAATCACAAAATATACCATAAACAAAACTATTATACATAGAGTTAGAGATCATTCCTCCACAAAAATTAGCTTGGACTCCGTCAGAAGACTTCTCAGAAGTCTTCCATAATCTGACTGAGATCTTAAAAAACCTGCATATCCAAACCCAGATCTGAAAAACTTGCATATCCAAAAACGTTCAAATAACTTCAAAAGAGAGAAAATGGGTGAAAGATTAGATATATATACTTTTATAGAACACACAAAAATACATATCCAAAATTTATAGATCTACCTTTAAAGGAGTGGAAAATGAGAACCATCTGATTAAAAACCTACAAAAAAAAATTAGTGAGAAAGAAATGAGACAAAAATGAAAAATTCATATAAAGTTTGGTGTTTTCAAGTTCAAAGAGATTAGAGAGAGGTTGAAGAGTTTTAGTTTGGAGAAAAGGTAAGAGATTTATGCAGCAGGAGGTTACCAAATGAAATAACATTAGACATAGAGACTTACCAAAACGCTAAGATTTGTTATGAAAGAGGAGACATGGGAGAAGACTCCGTCAGAAGACTTTCAATGAGTCTTCTGCAGGGGAAATGATCTATTTCAACATGAACTTTACGCGTCGTGTCTATTCCTTCATGAAGTTTGTAGTAGTGTGTATTCCATACTGAACTAAACAAAAATTCAAAAATACTACATGAACTTTACACTTGGTGCTTTTTCATTCTCGAACTTTATATTAGGGTATATTCCATATTAAACTAAACAAAAAATTTAAAATACTACATGGACTTTCAGAATTATACTTATATATATATTGACCGTCAAACCTGTCAATCATCATTTAATTTTTCAAACAACGTCATTTTGAATAAATACTGTAAAATTAAAAATCTTAAAAATACTACACAAATTCTCAAAATTGTGGTTATAAATGTATTGACGCCCAAAGGTGTTAGTCATCCGATCTTCATGGACGTCAGGCTTCTCTCGACCCCCTGGACAACAAGTTTCCTTGACACTCCGACAGGTGCTGATGGACAGAGTACTCGTACTAACAACAACAAATCATCAACCACAACAGATTCGATACCAGCATCACGACCAGCAAGAACTAATGCCTTAAGATGTCTTTCTTGTGGCGAAACAGGACACATCCAAACAGCATGTCTGAAACAACTACATCAGGGACTGGTCATTCAAGACGCCGATGACAGAGGTCCGCAGTTTGATGACTACGTGTCTGATCATGAGGAAACATAAGACATTATTGCAGGTGATACATGTGTCAATCTGGTCTTACGATGCAGCTGTTTACTTCCACGAGCTTCTCAGGAATCTTGGCTTTGAACGAATCTATTTCATTCCACATGCACGACTCAGGGAAAGGATTGTAAATTAATTATTGATTCGGGAAGCTGTTCTAGTGTCATCTATCGAGACGCCGTTCGTAAACTTGGAATCAAAACTGAACCACGTCATGCACCATACAAGCTTGTGTGGTCAAACAATGACATTGATATGTTTGTTTCCAAACAATCATTGGTGGCATTATCTATTGGTTCTTGCAAAGACGAGGTTCTCTGTAATGTTGTCCCAATGGATGCTTGCCATCTGCTGCTGGGCAGACGGTGGCAATTCAATCGCAACAGTACACACCATGGGCGTTCAAACACATATAGCTTCACCTTTGAAGAAAGAACAAGCATGCTTCTTCCATCTAAATCGCAGTGCGACTCGGACACCACCACAACAACAAGCACTCAATCATCAACTGCACGTTTACTCATTACACTTCCACAGACAGCTTTTGAAGCATAGATCACATCGGAGACAAAAATATTTGCGTTGCTCTCGGTTCCACTATTGCTTGCGGGACAGCAACTGAACCAGCACGATACGTAAACATACTTAAACAATTCAAAGATGTTTTTCCAGATGAGATACCCTTGGGTTTACCACCATTACGAGATATACAACATCACATTGACTTGGTACCCAATTCGGCATTACCTAACCGACCACACTATTGAATGAGTCTTCAAGAACATGACGTCAGGTCGAGGAGATTTTGGCTAAAGGACACATATGCGAGACTCTAAGCCCTATGATGGTACATGCACTTCTTATTCCTAAAAAGGATGGGACTTGGAGAATGTGTGTCAATAGTCGCTCCATCAATAAAAACACAGTATGTTATCGGTTTCCCATTCCTCGACTGGATGACTTGCTGGATCAAATTGGTAGTGCGTCCGTTTTCACGAAGCTTGATCTTAAAAGTGGTTACCATCAATCTGCATACGTCTGGGTGAGTGGAAAACGGCTTTTAAAACTTGTGAAAGACTTTTTGAATGGTTAGTTATGCCTTTCGGGCTATCTAATGCTCCTAGTACGTTCATGAGAGATGAATCAAGCCTTACGACCGTTTCTTGGCAAGTTCGTGGTCGTCTACTTCGACGATATTCTGATTTTTAGTTTGACACTGCACATCCATATTAGCACTTATCGAACGTACTATCAGTCTTAAGGCGTGAAAAGTTGTTTACAACACGACAAAGGTGTGTATTTGGGGCCAAGGAAGTTTTATTCCTCAGTTATATTGTCTTAGCACGCGGTTTAGAGGTTGATCCGAGTAAGGTCGAATCAATTAAAGCATGGACAACCCGGCGACTATCACTGCAGTTAGTAGCTTTCATGGCTTACCATCATTCTACAGACGCTTTGTCCATCACTTCAGTAGCATTACAGCCCCTCTTAAGGACTGTATGTGAGGTACAAGTTTTGTCTGGACTCTTGAGGCGGATAAGGCCTTTCGTACGATCAAATAAAAACTTACGACTGCTCCCATATTGCGTTACTGGATTTTTCTATCGTCTTCGAGCTACATTGTGACGCATGGAAACTGGGCATTGGAGTGGTGTTGAGTCAGCAAGGCAAACCAGTTTCATTCTTCAGTGAGAAAATAGCAATTTCACGAGCAAGATACATCACTTACGACGTGGAATTTTATACCATCTTTCAAGAAAATAAACATTGGCGACATTATCTTTTCCATCAATAATTTATCTTGAATACAGACCATGATGCTCTTAACCATCGGGGTAGTCAAGATAAAATATCAGCTCACTATGCCTCCCGGATTGCTTATGTTCAGCATTACACTTTCGTCATCAAGCACCAGTCTGGGGGTAGTAACAAGGTCGCCAATGCACTTAGCAGACATCACTCTCTGCTCGCTACGCTTTAGGTCCATGTTCCGGGTTTTGCTTCATTCGCAAACTTGTATCCATCTGAACTTTTCTTCGGTTCTATTTGGCAAGATCTACAACAACAAAGCAGCTCAGATTATGTGCTTCACAAAGGATTTCTCTTTTGTGAAAATCGCTTGTGTGTCCCTTCTTGTAGTCTCTGCTTACAGCTGATCAAAGAACTACACGAAGAAGGATATATTGGTCGGGACCGGACTCTTCACTTAGTAGTGACCTCCTACTTTTGGCCTATCTACGCAGGGATGTCATGAGGTTTGTTGAGAGGTGTCTCGTGTGTCAAAGGTCCAAGGGTCACTCTTCAAACAGTGGATTGTACATGCTGTTTCCCAATCCCACACAGCCATGGACAGACTTTAGCATGGATTTTGTCCTTGGCCTCCCTCGTATTCAATGCAGTAAGATTCTATTTTTGTCATTGTATATTGATTCTCCAAGATGTCACACTTTATGTCCTGCAACAAAACAACTGATGCCTTACAAGTAGCTCAATTGTTCTTCAAAAAAATTTACTGCATGCATGGTCTTCCTTTATTAATAGTGTATGATCACAATTCTCACTTTCTTAGCCACTTCTGGCGTTCGTTGTGGAAGCTTCTTTGTACAAGCCTTGACATGAGCTTCGCTTATTATCCACAATTGGATGGTCAAACAGAAGTAACGAATCGCATGTTGGGAGATATGTTATGATGCTTAGTTGGTGAATATCAAATCGTGGGATACAATTCTTTGTAAGGCAGAATTGGCGCATAATCATGTTGTCAATCGCAGTACTGGTTTCTGTCCTTTTCATGTGGTCTATGGTTTGGTGCCTTGTGGTCCTCTTGACCTTGAAGTTGCTCCGAACTTGTCTCATGATAATGCTCATGCACTCGAACTTGTTGCATCTCTTGGTCAGCTTCATGGTCAGGTGCATGACAATTTACAGGTTTCGTCTGCAAAATAGAAAGCTTCAGCATATCGTCATAGGCGGGATATACAATTCAAGTTAGGCGATCAGGTGTGGGCCATTTTAACTAAAGAGCATTCGCCTGGAGCTTACAACAAACTCAAGGCTAGAAGGATTGTATTGTTGGAAGTGTTGGAGAAGATGAACGGAAATGCTTACAAGGTGTCTCTCTCACCTCATGTTCGTTTTTCTGATGTGTTCAATGTGAATCATCTCTTTCCTTACATTTTGAGAGATGAGACTGAAGATTCAGGAATAATCTTTTCCAACCCCGAGTGACCTGATGCAGCGTGGTTAACTTCTTGTTTTACTTAGGCTTTGTTGTTTTATTTCCTTTATCGTTATTACTTGATGTTGGTTTTGTTATTATACAGTTAGGAATATGATTTAAGATAAGGGAGGATAGTAGATTGGAATCCTCTTAGATTTAGGTATTTTCTTATTATATTTATACACAACCTCTTGACTTGTAAGAGGTACATTTTATATGATTATTAATCTAAAGAACTTTGTGTTCCTGATCCTTGCAATCGGTTAGATATTGGTATTCTCAATGATTTCAAGAAGGCTTTGATCCTAGGAATTCTTAGACTAAATAGGTTCATAGTGTTTATCATAGTGCGAGCTACATCATAGACACAAGGTTTAAACCTGACAACAATAGCTTCCAAAGTTTCATCGACAATTGAAGGACGATATGGATCAGTAATTGGCTCGGTGTGTACAACCAGCTCAAGTTTGATAGACTACATACAAGATCAGGGGGACATAAAGTAAATAAGAGAAACTCTTAACTCATATATTTTGTCACATGCAGTAAGAAGACTATTCAAGTACCTAATGAGAAAATATTTCATCCTATAGTATGGTGCAATTACCTTGACATAGTTCTCCACATTAGGCATCCTTTATTCAGTTGGTTTTATCATCTCAGAGAACTGTACACACAACAGAGCGACTAATAAGAGCTCACCGCACGAATTTGTTATGATGGTAACTCCTTTATTGATACAATCAGTATTCAGCATGCCCCCGTACAACTCTCGTCTCTCTTATTTATACCCATCGAGACATCTAACCTGAAACATTCTATGTAAAACATAGAATTCTTATGCACACTATCGAACAACCTATCATGATCCCTACTTCCTCGTTCTAGAATGGTTTGCCAAATCAAAATGTAAAAGTAGTTTCGAGGGAGTGTTGGCTTACTTGCTTGTTCGTTAACATTGGGCCATCACATACTCCAACCACTAATCGTTCCTTGGTCAGTTCCGCTGCCGCCTGATTTGATAAATTTTGATTCTATTCTCAAAGAACTCATACATACGCAGAAATCGCTGAAAGAGAAAAAAAAAACTATTAACCTTGAGGAAAGTCTGATGTTCGTCGTGCAATCAATCAAATGTATCGCCCAGAACGACCGAACCGAACGAAATCGTCGTTGAAACCTTTGAATCCTCGGCTACTGCCATTTTTGAGTACAATGAATCCGCCGGAGAAATACCTTTAAGGGGTGTTATTGAACATAGGAATTGAATTCTAGAATTGTAATTTGAAATTGAGTGCATTTTAATAGACTTTTGTGGATTCACAGTAAATTATATAAACTTCATTGTATTTGGTTGAAATGTAATTTTAGTAGTTACAAAGGGTTTCTTGCTATAAAAGAACTACCCACGTTTCAGAATATATATTTTTGCTAGGAAGTTTGATTAAAAATAAGATAATTCTCTCAGATAACAATGTTTTAAGTTTTTGTCACAAAAATAGTTATTAAAAAGAAACAAATGATCAAAATAGCCTTTTTATTTTTAAAAGAATATATATATTTTTAAAAAAAATTTAAAACCCTAACCTCAAAATCCCACCATTTGACTCTAAATCCTAAGCCTAAATTAGTTAACCCTATGAATATAAATGTATATTTACCTCTTTAATAAAATATTTTAGTCATTTTTTTCCTTCTGTGCTATATTTTGTGACAAAAAAGTTTTTAAATAATATTCTAGAGTATTTCTCTTAAAAAAATATGAATCTTTTTTTTAAGACCACGAGAGAAGCATTTTCATACACGTTGTCTCTTCCCTTGAAAACTTTTGAAGAGTTAACTGCATATTACAAATGAATTCGGAAGAACTCCTATAAGCAATCAAATCTATTTGGAGTTTCATCCATTTTGGGACAACAACGATTTTTGGAGGCTGAGGAAAATGACAATATCACAATCAATCAATGAGTTTAGTCAAATTCTGAAGAGAAATACTTTAGAATAATTCTAAAATAAATTTTGTTACAAAAATAAAATACAAAAAAATGATCAAAATATTTTATTAAAGAGATAAATATGTACTTATATCCTTAGGATTAATTAATCTTAACTTAAAATTTAGAGTTAAGGATGGGATTTCGAGGTTAGCATTTCAATTTATTTTAAAAAAAAAAAGAATATTAAATTTTTCAAAATAGAAAATGCTATTTTGGTCATTTTTTCTTGAATATTATTTTTGTGACAAAAACTGTTATTTGAGAGAATTGCTCAATCTCGAATCTATTATAAATACGAAAAAGTTACATTTGTACTTGAAAGGTAAGTTTCATTATTATTCTTCGTTGGAACCACTATAACTCTTAAAGATCATATTTCATTTTTTTTTTATATTTGAAATCCCTTAAAAACTATTCCCTCTGTATCATTTTAAGTGGATTTTAAACTTTTTGCACAAAGATTAAGAAAATACAAAATTTTATGTAATTTATTGTGGTTACATAAAATAGCATTAAATAACACTAGTTCAACCAATATAAATAATATAGAGTATTTTGTGATTGGTCACAAATTTCAAGTGACATTAAATTTTATCTAAAAAATGAAAACATCACTTATTTTGAAACAAAAACAAAATCTTTAAAAACCAATTAATTTGATACAGTGGGGAGTACATAATAAGTGCCGTAATTGGTTAACTCTTCATTTAGATATAAAAGTACATTAAAATCCCACTTAAGTGAAATCCAGTGAAATCAAATGGATATTGAATAACAGGAGATTTTAATTTTATTCTATCAAATCCACAATTGAATAAGATTCCATTAAACTCCATTAAATTCCATTGAATTCCATTAATCTCATTCGTATCTCACTTTTTTCGGTTCGAGCTGGTTGTACCATTCATAACCATAACGGATAACCGGTCGGTTTCCATAAATTAAAACAGATGTGTTATTAGTTCGGTTTGATAATCAATAAACTGTAGTTTTCCAAAATAAATAAAAAAAGCTATATAATTCTCTCTCTTCGCGAGGCGACTAGAACTTTCCCTAGGGGAAAATTTTCGATCCAAAATTTCCATTTCCAATCAAAATTAATCTTGTTTTTGATTTTTAAAATCCATCAATTACTCTCAATCTTAGAGGCATCGTGGATTATAGCTTCGAAGCAGAAGATCAGGAAGTCACCTTCTTCCTTGTATCAAATCGCCTTCTTCTCCAAATCAAAACAAGGGGTGGTTATCGTCTGCAGAAAATATCTTTGATTTGTGAAGACTAGATAATAGCTCTTGAAAGGGGATTAAACGAAGCTATTTCAATTCAGCAATAAGGCTCACATATAAGTGAATCAACTTTCCAACAAAGAAAGCGAGGAACTGGAAAAATTTCAGAAGAAGAAAATTGGGAAGAAACTACAAACACAAAGGGAGTGAGACAGAGCAGCCTCATCTTGACTCACAGTAAGTATTGTGGATTCTTCTTAAATCATTACAAGGGCAATGAAGATTCTCCACTGGAACTGTCAAGGCTTGGGAAGTCCTTTGACAATTCCCCATCTCCAAGATATTAGAAGAACGTACAAACCTGATATTGTACTTCTCGTAGAGACTAAAAATGTAGATAGCTATGTAATTAGTGTAGTGAAGGATCTGGGGTACGAGCACTATATTGTTGTTCCTGCTAATCGTCGGGCTGGTGGTGTAGCTATATTATGGGATAATAGAGTAAAGATCCATTTTTTGGGAGAACCGACCTTGTATTATACTGACATGTGCGTAGAAGAAGGTTCTAACACCTTTTGGATGACATATATATATGGAAATCCGATGTTGAAGTATAGACAAAGTCAATGGGAGACTATAATGAGAAATTCAGTTGCAGGTTTATATCAGGGGAAGCCAAGACTGATGATAGGCGACTTTAATGACATCAAAGGAAACCATGAAAAAGAAGGTGGAGTTTTAAGGTCAGAAGCTTCTTTTTCTCTGTTTAGGAATATGATTTCAGTAGCGGGTATGCAGGATTTAAAAAGTATTGGAGGATTCTTCACTTGGAATGGAAATAGAGCAAAATATAATATCAAGTCTAGAATAGATAGAGCAATGGTGAACTGTGACTGGTCTGATATGTATCCAAATGCTTATATCAGACTGTTACCCTGGATTGGCTCTGATCACAGGCCTATACTGGTTTGCACTGATGATATAAAATGTAACAGGAAGTCTCTCTTTAGGTATGACAATCGATGGAGGTTCAAACCAGAAGTGAAGAAGGCCATAAAAGAAGTTTGGGAGCAGGAATGCATTAATATATCTCCGGGTAATTTTCATAAAGTCATAGAAAAATGTAGAAAAGCTCTATCTAGATGGAAAAGCAAAAATAATATAAATGCTGAAAAGAAAATCCACCAGCTTAAGGAGCAAATTCAAAAAGTGTATGAGCAAGACAACATAGATTACAATTTTTTGAATATGCTCAAAGCTGAATTGAACCTGCAGTATAGACTAGAGGAAGAGTACTGGAGAACAAAAAGCAGGATTCAATGGCTAAAAGCAGGGGATAGAAATACTAAGTTCTTTCATTCCAAGACAAAACAGAGAAGAAGCTATAATAGGATATTACATATACTGGATGAAGGTGTAGAATATACAGATCCGAAAGGCATCCAACGTCAAGTAAAGAGGTACTTTCAGACTCTTTATACAAGTAAGGGAAGTAATACTCCGATAGACCTTCTTCAAGGAATACCGAAGACAATCACCAATCATATAAACTCTTATTTGACAAGGGAGGTGACCGAGCAGGAGATTGAGGATGCAGCATTTGCTATTCATCCTGACAAATCTCCAGGCCCTGTTGGAATGAACGCAGGTTTTTTTAGACATCATTGGAACATCATAAAACCAGGTGTGTTCTCTCATGTTAAGATGTTCTTCCAGTATAACCATTTAGACCCTGTAATTAACCACACACACATCTGCTTAATCCCGAAAACGGATTCTCCAAGCTCAATTAAAGATTATAGGCCTATTAGTCTTTCAAATGTGGCTTATAAAATAATTTCAAAGATATTAGCAGAAAGACTAAAACCATGGTTAGATAGAGTTATATCAGAGAATCAGTCAGCATTTATTCCTGATAGGCTCATCACTGACAATGTGCTTATAGCTCATGAGCTTATGCATTCTCTCTACAGTAAGAATCTAAAAACAAAGTTTATGGCCTTAAAGTTAGACATAGCCAAGGCCTTTGATAAGGTGGAATGGCGGTTTTTAGATTTAGTGATGAGGAGAATGGGTTTCAATGAAAAATGGTGTGGATAGATCCAAAAATGTATATCAACTGTATCTTACTCGGTGCTGCTAAATGGTGAACCTACAAAAACAATTTTCCCACAAAGAGGAATTCGACAGGGTGACCCTATATCTCCTTATCTGTATATTATATGTACAGAGGGTTTGACAACTCTTATAAGACAATGCATCCAAAGAAATCAAATACACGGATATAGAGCATCTAGAGGTGGACCCTCGATATCCCACTTATTGTTTGCTGATGATTCCTTGGTATTTTGTAGAGCAACAGAGGAGGAATGTGACAAGTTGATGGAAGTCTTGAAAATATACCAAGACGCTTCCGGACAAGAGGTGAATTATACAAAATCAGCAATCACATTTTCAAAAGGTATTCCTTTAGCTCTCCAAGACACTTTAAAACAGAAAACAGGAATATCTAAAATAGGGGGATTTGAGAAATATTTAGGTTTGCCAGAAAAAATAGGACGCAAACGAAAAGAAGCTTTTGAATATATCAAGCAGAGAATCAAGAATAAGATGGACAGTTGGTATAACAGTTTTCTTTCTCAAGCGGGAAAAGAAATCATGCTTAAAGCTGTAATTTCTGCTCTACCGACATATACTATGTCTTGTTTTATGTTGCCAAAGGTCATAATTAAAGAAATAACAAAGGCAATGAGAAGGTTTTGGTGGGCATCGATAAATGACAAACATAGAATCCATTGGATAGGGTGGAATAAAATTACAGCCTCTAAAAGAGATGGAGGATTAGGAATAAGAGATATGGAGAAATTTAACAAGGCTTTGCTGGCAAAACAGGGATGGAGAATTCTAAAGAATCCAACATCTCTGTTAGCACGTGTTTTTAAAGCTAAATATTTTAGAAATTGTGACTTTCTTCAAGCACAATGTTATTCATCATCAAGCTATGTTTGGAAAAGTATTGTGCAAACGCAGGATCTCATCAAGAAAGGCATGAAATGGATTGTGGGGGATGGAGAGCAAATTGATGTATGGAAGGACAATTGGCTGTATAATCAACCACCAGCTCCGGCCCAAGGAAGAGGTACTGAAACACATCCTCACATAAAAGTTAAGGATCTCTTTCATCCAGGTACCAAAGAATGGAATGCTCAATTAATTAATGCTCTGGTTAGACATGAGGATGCAAATTATATTCTAAATATTAGGCCACCAATTTCAAAAAGACCAGATGTGCTAGTATGGAACTACACAAAAACAGGGGAATACAGTGTTAAGTCTGGTTATTTTATTCAGAGAAAGCTCTCAATAAACGAAATAGGAAACCAGGAAATGAATGACGTTATACCTGAAGAAGTTAGGAGGTGTTGTTCATCTATCTGGACTCTAAATATTCCTCCAAAAATAAAGACTTTCTGGTGGAGATTGGCACACGGGGGAATAGCAGTGTTGGATAATCTTCAGAGAAGAGGAGTGAAAATCGATAAGACATGCCCGGTGTGTGAAGAACAGGTGGAAACGCTAAAACATGCGTTTTTTCAATGTAGGGTGGCCAAGGAGGTTTGGGAACTCAGTCCCACCTCTTTTACAGTCTTGGATGTAGAGTAGCAATGGTGTTATTCATATCATTAATGATATGATTCAATTGGTACAGGGAGATCAGAAGGAGATTCTAAATTTTTTTGTGGGATGGAGACTCTGGAAAATGAGGAACAATGTTATTTTCAACAATAAAAGGGATCATATAATTCACATAATCAATGGAGCTTTACGAGATTTAGATCAGTGGAGGGAGGCGAACAAAAATACAAATGAAGAAGAGCAAAACAAGCAAAATAAAAGGCCTAGCAAGATTTTGATTCAAGATGAGCTCCCTCCAAGTTCTGAATATTACTGCCTAGTGGATGCTTCATGGAAGTCTTCTAGAGAGGAGATGGGGTTTGGCTGGTCCTTACACAGAAAAGAAGGCACCCAAATCATGCATGGATCCTCATCAGCGGCGCCTATGAATTCCACTATAGAGGCTGAAGCAATAGCTCTTCTAATGGCAGCACAGCAAATGGTCAGATTAAATTATTCTAAGGTTGCCTTCATGGGAAATTGTAAGAGTTTATTTGATGAGTTAAATCAGTTCAAAACTGAACAAACCATCAGAAACATCCGTATCACAGAGGCTTCCTATGTGCTACAGGATATCTTTGAGATCTCAAGACATAGAGATTACACGTTTCATTACATATCTAGGGATAATCTCAATGTTGTAGACTCTCTTGCTAAACAAGCAAGGTTAAATAAAAAAAACTATGTTGTATCTTGGAAGTTTTAATGATGTTTAATAAAAAGTTGACAAAAAAATAAATAAAAAAAGCTATACCAATTATAACCAAAATTTTTAACTGAGCTAACTAAATTTCGAACAGAAACAGCGGACCAGTCGGTTCAACATTAAATAGATCCAATTTCATTTAATTTTAGACCGACGAAAACAAAATCACTTATATATTTCGTTAGGCTTCACCGTATCTGCAACTTTCACGATCATTCAGCCAGACAAAAGAAATGAACCAGGCTACAAAAACATATATGTTACCAAATCATAGAGATCTATGTTCCCAAATCAGAGAGCTTGCTGCTGCTGCTGCTGCTTTGTTGGCTTGAAGCACTCTTGCAAGAAGTTGTGAAGCTGCGAGGAGTACAAGTCTGGAAAGTTCCTGTAGTGATCAACATGAGGAGACGACTTGAAATTGAAAGAGTGTACGGTTCTCCCAATCTTCTGCTGTTCTTTGATCCTGATCTCTACGGCATGAGAAGGAACAACTTTGTCACCAGAGCTGTAAAGATAGAGCTGAGGGCATGGAGGATGGTTCTCATAGAGTTTCTGGGTGATCCTCGTTATCCTCCTGCAACACAAACATTTACACTCACGACCAATGACTAACCAGTACCAAGTCAAAAAGAAGCAGATAGATGGGTGCATATAAAGTAGTGTGAAAGCTTACATGTTGACCTCTGGAATGTTTAAGACAATGGGGAATAGTTTCTCTAGAGATGATAGCATCATACTTTCGATTCCTAGAGGTTCTTTCTTTTGTGGGTTCGAAGAGTTTTCTTCTTCGTTTCCGAGACTGTTTGGTTCTGTGTTTATAGTGGAACTACGCTTCTTCAATATAGCAGCAGTAAAACCAGCTGCCCAAATCTGCAAGTAAACCAGGAATCTATGGTTGAATCTTCATCATAATATAGTGCTAACATAAGTATAAAACTATACTGTTATAACGGATGCGAGAATAAACAGATAAATAAACCCAAGAAAGTAAACTACATAGAAATTTCCTGGTCTACAATCCTAACGCTAACAGATTCATGGTTTAGGCCTAATAAAAACTGATTTAGCTGAAAACTGAGGTCCATTTAAGAGTGATCCTATACCTCTTCGGAGAGTCTTTAGCCCCGGATCCCATACCAGGATTACATCATACTCTCGGTATATCAACATACACTATGGTTAAGTATGCTAAGTTTCAACAAAAGGGTCTTGGTTTCATGGAGAAACATTTAAAAGTTCAAACCTTGGTATCTAGAGGATCTGCTCCTCCTGAATCAATGATACAACCATTAATCTTTTCTACTAACTCTTGTCTGCCCACAAAGCACTCCAGCAAGGCACCATAGCTGCCATAAGAACAACACTAACGAGTAAAAAAGTGTTTGCTAGTTTCAACGCATTCTTACCCAAAGAAAACCAACACTAAGTTCATCACCATCACTAATGACTAATGAGAAGATGAAACAAATGTTTAATCAACTTCATTAGTAACCAAACACTAGTTTCAACACATTATTTGCTCTTTTTGCTTTTCTTAACATTTTTACCCAATAAAAGTGTTTGCTAGTTTCAACACATTCACACCAAACACAACGTTAATCATCATCACCATCAGTAATGAGAAGATGAGATTGATAATCAAACCTACACAAGCCAACCAGTGTTACTGAAACTGTGGAAGACCAAGCACTTTTCTCTCCCGTCGTCTTCTTTCTCGGATACCCAGTTGACCAATTCGTTACCAAACTCAGCTATCCGCCGTTCAAGCCTCCGTCCAAGATCTAGCCGGAGCAAATCGCTAACGTCGACGGTGAAAGTAACGGCGTTAATTCCTCTGGAGTTGTACCACTCCATGTATCTCCTTAGGTGTTTCGCTTTCGCTCCTAACCAACCGAGGAGAACCACCGTCGTCTCTTTCCCGTTCCACCCGAATGTATTCTCGTTTCCTCCTCCGTTCACGATCCGTTGAGCTTTGTTCCAGATGGCGACGCCGTCATTGGGTTCGGGTCGGAGTGGGTTGGCGTGGACGGCGGAGTTCTGGAGATGGAAGTTCGAGGTGAGGGAGGAGAGAGATTTGAAGAGACTGTGGTTCCGGGGAAACGAAGAGCAGCGTATACGAGTCACGGAGATTGAGGGTTCCCGGAGAACGGCATTGCGAGAGGGAAAACAGAGGTGTTTTGTTGATTTGAGAGAGAGTGAATCTGGGTTTACGTTAATCTTGGTGAGAAGGAGACGACGATTGAGAGCACAAGTACTGAAGATTCTTGCTGTTGCTTCCATAGCGAATCTTCGTCGGTTATCTCACGATTCCATCTGAAAGTCACCAACGAAAAATAATATATCAAGGAAAGCAAATACTCTGTCTTACCCAGTGGGTTTTATTTTGTCTGGTCTAAATTCTAATCTTGTCTAATTGTTCTCTTGGTGCCTTTTATGTTTCAATAGAGATTACCTCTCCAGGCTTTCAAATTGCTTCATGTCTTCGGTTTAAAAAACAATACATGGGTGTTCTTAGGGATAGACATTTTTACTCGACACTCGCTTTGTACTTGTGACTTGATCCGTATTCGCTTTAAGAAATCAAGTACTTGATTTTGGCAAGTCAAATAATAAATTAAAAAAATTCACTACTTACAAGAGCAAGTCAAGTAATAATTGCTTCAGTTTGTTTTCTCCAAAGTATTTTATTCTGTTACCTTGGTCGTCACAACAAACAATGTATTGTTTTGATAAAAACGCAGGGATCTTTACACAGCTTACATCAAAGCTGGCCTGCAGCGTTAGTGAACTACCTACATGCTCGTTATAACTTGGTGCATTTTCGCAGTGTACATCGAAAAACTTTTGTCGCATTATACGCTTTCTAATGATGACGATGAAAAGTGCCAGTTTCAATCATTAAAATTTGGAGATTACATATATAAGCCAGTTTCAATCATGAAAAATGCCAATTTCAATTATGAAAAATGCCAGTCCCATTTTTATATTGTTTGCAAACTCTTCTTTGTCTTCTTGTAGTCACTGAATCACATCATCTCTTAACCGAGTACATTTATCTTCTCTTGATTCTCCGCAAGAATTGTTCTTATTATGAAACAGGATGATTTCAGAATTAAATGTAATTTTAATGCCCACTACTATAGAATGTAATCTGGATGCCCTACCACCCTGCAAACAGGAGCTCTCAATTTTTTATATATCTAATCTATGGTTGTGTTTCTTATTATCGGTATTTTCAAATTAGAATATTTATTCTGCAAGTTGTCTACAAGAAGAAGAGTAGAAATAATAATTTTTGGGAAAATTTGTAAAATAGAACAAAAATTTAATAATATTATCCTAATGAGATAAAACCTTTTTACCTCATTTTTTTTCTTAATACACCTTTCCATTTATCAAGACTAACAAAAATAAATAGTCTTATAAAACAAAAAAACTATGAAATTAGAAACAATGGAATATATACTCATATAAATTTAGTAGTTTTTTGGATTCTGAAACTTATTAGAAAATATTTCAATATACATCATAAATTTTATAAATTAATATTCGATCGATAAAATAATAAAATAATATTTTTTAGAAAATTGTATGTAAATATATGATCTCATTAAAATTATAAATTAATAATTTAAATGTATACACATTTTATATAAGTAGGAACCAACCATTATATTGTTTTTTTATATTCAGAATGAAATTATTTTTATATTTTAACACTTAATATATTTTTATGAGATTTAGTAAAATAATATCTAAAAATACATTTAAATTCTATGAAATATATTATATATACACCAAATAATATAATAAAACTAATATAAATGTCTAATTTCAAAATAATATATATATATATATATATATATATCCACCAAAATCAAATATTTTTCTTATTTAGATAAGTATATATCTTAAAATATAAAAATCTAAAAAAAACTTTTTGTAAATTAATAATTTTATAAATTAATAATATATCATAGTCCCAACATTATTAATTTATAGAGTTTACAGTAGTTCTAATCAAAAGTAAATGACATAGTTAAAAGTTGTATTGCACAGTTTGTTAGGCAATTTGCCTTATTATAATTAGTAACTTAACTTCTAATCTAAGTTTAGAGTCCTATTTGAAATTTACTATGGCATGTTTTAAATTTGAACTTATTGAATATGGTGTGACTAAATATAAAACATATTTCATATTCAGTCTTCAAATTATGTATTTTTGTATCACCCTAATAATATCCCTAAAATAAATAGTGACATTATCTCATAGAGTCATTTGATTCCTTCTTTAATTATTTGTAATTGAATTTTGAAATCAGGAAACCCTAATTACAATATCTGGGTTGTGTATCGAAAAGAAACATACCGTTACTATTTCGTATAATTTAAGATTGAAAGTCCAGAACGTGACAAGTGTGTAACTATAGTAATCTGCTCATGAATTTGCGATATGATGTTTTGCTAATGCCGTTTAAAACAATGTTACAGGAGAACAAGTTTCTGAAGATCTTAGGTTTTAAGTGGCATCCGTTGTCATGGTTATGGAAGCTGCAACACTGATAGATCGCCCTTGAAAATAGTGAAGTAAGATAATCAGAGTTTATAAAACCATTTCTTTCTTCTTTACTTTATGAAGATACACCTTGAAACTCTTGGTGAAACTGGTATTACAGAGTCAGGGTCCTGAGTGGGAATACTTTGTTGGAATCGTTTGTCTTTTACTGATCAACGCAATAATCAGCTTCTTTGAAGAAAACAATGCTGGGAATGCTTCTCCAGCTCTTATGGCTCGCTTGGCTCTAGAAACAAGAGTCTGGTTCTTCACCTTATATGATCTTGATTCTGCACTGTCGTTTCCATATTAACTTAAATCTGATCAAGATCCACACTTACAGGTTCTTAGAGATGGACAGTGGCAAGATCAAGATGCGTCTATCTTGGTACCTAGTGATATAATTAGCATAAAGCTTGGAGATATCATTCCTGCAGATGCTCGCCTTCTTGAAAGAGACCCCTTGAAGAATGATCAGGTATGCACAGAGTATTAGAGTATGAATCTATTTTCTTTTAGTACAACATGTAAAGACTCTCTCTGAGCTTTAACATTTATTTCTACCGTCATTGCTGACCGGGGGATCGCTACCGGTGACCAAGACGAAGGGTGAGCAAGTCTTCTCTGGTTCTACTTGTAAGCAAGGTGAAATAGAAGCTATTGTGATAGCCACTGGTTCGAGCACTTTCTTTGGTAAAACAGCATGCTTGGTGGATAGCACAGATGTAACTGGACATCTTCAACAGGTTCTTTTTGTTTATATAATTGTTCTTAAACTGGTGAAATACAGTCTGCAGCTTGCATGAACATCATAACATGTTTCTTTTGACATGTTTTCTACTAGGTTCTTACATCTTTTGACATGTTTTCTTCTAACTTTTAACTCATTTTTAAATTATTTGTCTAAGCAAGATAATAACACTATCATACAAATTCACTAACCCTTTTGCTGAGCCAGACAAAACATCAAGAAAATACAATACCAAATATTGACATAAATCCGTAAATATTTTTCAAAATATTATATGTTAATAAAATTATTTATGCAAACTATATAAATTCATAAAAGTTTTTCATATTTAATGATGTTCATCTATTTATTATTTAAATTATGAATTTTGTATAGCAAAATGTTGTACGTAAATTACTTAAGAATTAATAAACTATTATATATTAACGATGTTAGTAATACATATCAAAAATATTTATTAGTTGGCAATTACTCGGTAATTTAGCGATTGATTACCGACTAAATTTGTAGGTTGGCAATCGGTCACCAAAAACCAGTATATGAATCGCAAAATCAGCCGGAAAAGGAAAATAATCGAAAAATGTTATCATAAACCTAAATTTGATACCCTAAAACCTAAACATATTTTAAAATTCTAAACTTTAAATATAAACTTTAAAATTCAAAACTTCATCTCAAATCTCCCAAATCCAAAACCACAATTTTCTTACCGAAATGTTTCTCCAATTTTCTTTTGTCTCTCTTCTACTTTTGATTTTTATATTATTTTTACCATCATAAACTCTTACAAAAAGTGATTATTGTGCATAGCCTTAAAGCATCTTTAACCATGTATCTTAGTTTTTTTTAAGTGTAATTAGAATTAAAATTAAATGAAAAATGGTAATTAGAAGAAGAAACGTATCCTAATTTGGGGGCAGAAGATATGTCGCTTAGAGGACACGTGGGAGCATGCTATTGGGAAGGCGAGTAATGGCAAGGGAAAAAAAAGCTCACCGCCTTCTCCATTTCTTTCATTTGGTTCCTCTCTCTCTCTCTCTCTCTCTCTCTCTCTCTCTCTCTCTCTCTCTCTCTCTCTCTCTCTCTCTCTCTCTCTCTCTCTCNTCGGAGGCAAATCGATGGCAGTGTTTTGTGTGTCGAAAGGCAAAATCACACCGGTTGGGGTGGGATTCTGAGAAGGGGATCGAAGAGGTTAAGCGGAAAGCCGAATCGTCGGGATCTCTCTCTCGATCTCTCTCTCTGTTGGTCCCAAAAACCGCATGCATGTGAGGCGAATCGAAATGGTTTCTTACCGAAATGTTTCTCCAATTTTCTTTTGTCTCTCTTCTACTTTTAATTTTTATATTATTTTTACCATCATAAACTCTTACAAAAAGTGATTACTGTGCATAGCCTTAAAGCATCTTTAACCATGTATCTTAGTTTTTTTAAGTGTAATTAGAATTAAAATTAAATCAAAAATGGTAATTAGAAGAAGAAACGTATCCTAATTAAAATTTTTATCTCTCTCTCTCTCTTTCTGAGCCGCAACTGGAAACCTCATGCAACGAAGTGGAATCGACCGAGCGGAGTCGAATCGGCTGCATCAACAATAGAAAGGTAAAATCTTTGTGGTTTTGTGATTTTGATTTGAGAAGGGAAACCAATCCTCTGACTTTGTTTATTTGGTTCAATCTCTCTCTCTCTCTCTCTCTCTCTCTCTGAGCCGCAACTGGAAACCTCATGCAACGAAGTGGAATCGACAGAGCAGAGTCGAATAGAAAGGTAAAGAATCTCTCTGTCTTTGTTGTTTTGTTTTTGAGGTTTGATGTTTAGATTATTCTGAATGATCATAGTTTATGTGTATATTCTCTTCTCTTGTATTTGTATTGTTCAAAATGTTTTTGAGGTATGATGTTTACTTTGTTTTATTGTTTGTTTGTTGAGCTGTGAATCAGATTCTCAATGCAGAAGCTATCTTCAGGTGTGATGCGGATGTAGTTGGAGTGCAATACATGTTCAACTTCTCTGCAAAGGCAAGGTTCGTCCCCTGGTTATGAACCTCTCTTATGGTTGTGTTAGGTAATAAAAAGATGTTAGGTTCTGGTTAGTGTTAGTTTATGGTTGTTATGAATCCAGTTAGAATAGGATTGTCGATAATAAATGTTGTGGTTAGTGTTAGTTTATGGTTGTGTTAGGTAATAAATAAATGTTAGGTTAGATAGGATGTATTGATTGTGTTGTGTGATGAATGTGTTTCGATATATGTCAAGTCCAATCAATATCTTTCATGAATGCCTTTAAACTTCTCTTCCATCTATTTAACAAAGCATCCTTGATCTCTTTCTTCAACATATTTCTTCGCTTCCATCTATTAAACACACCCCTTCCTATCTTATTTAACATCTCTTCCATCTCTCTTCTTTGAGACATCCGAATATGGATTACAATACATATTCAACTTATGTTGATCTTCTTAATAGTCAACATGAAAGTGTCAACGTTTTAGACTCTCCGATCCCTCCTGTATTTCGCACATAAGGTGCTGAAGATCCAAGCCTCGGTGACACTCCTGCAGAGCGTAAAGAAAGAAGGACGTGGACGCCAACAGATGATATAGTGCTCATCAGCTCGTGGTTAAACACGAGCAAAGATCTCGTGGTAGGGAATGAGCAAAAGTCAGGAGCTTTCTGGAACAGAATTGCAGCCTATTTTGCGGCTAGTCCAAAGCTCGCAGGCTGTAAAAAAAGAGAACCAAGTCACTGTAAGCAACATTGGCACAAGATGAATGATCTTGTTTGCAAGTTCTGTGGAGCATAAGAAGCTGCAGGCAGAGAGAAAACAAGCGGCCAGAATGATAATGATGTTCTAAAACAAGCTCACGAAATCTTCTTCAACAACCAAAAAATTCACCTTAGAACATGCCTGGAAGGAGCTGCGCAATGACCAGAAATGGTGTGATCTTTCTACTGCTAAAACCGAGAGAAGCTCTAAAAGGAGGAAGTGTGATGAGGGGGCTCAATCTTCAACATCTCAAGCAACTGAAAACAAGACTGGTGAAGCGGATGAGGGAACTGATCGGCCCCCTGGTGTTAAGTCAGCCAAGAGCCTTGGTAAGAGGACAATGGAACAGGGGAAGGGGCTGGCTGAGTTTGAGCGTATGTGGTCCTTTAAACAAGAGGATTTGACTAGGAAAGAAAGACTCTCGAAGATGGGTTTACTGGACCGTCTACTTGCAAAAACAGAACCAATCCCTGAGTATGAAGAAGCTCTAAAGAAGAAGCTGATTAGTGAGTTACTGTCCAATTAGTTTAAGCTTAAGAATAAGAAGTGTCTATGTTTAAGTTGCATCTGTTTGTTGTGTCTTTGTTTAAGGCTTGTCGAGTATGTTTGATGTGTCTATTGTTTTTAATGTGTATGTTGTTTTTAATGTTTAAGTTGTTTGTCTCTGTTGTTTTTAATATTTCAATGAAGTTGTTGTTCTATTTCATGTTCTATATGTTGTTTGTTGTTCTGTGTCAAACTGATTATTTTTTTCATTCGGTTTCAGATGGAGCATTGGAATGAACCTTACTCAGCAATGATATGTTTAAGAATACGGTAATGGGACTACTCATTACCATCAAAGCCACATACCATGTTCGGTTTGAAACGAATACAATACGTGGCATTGGTGGTAATGAGTATTCCCGCTACCATATTGATGAGAAGATTTAGTTGAAGAGTTCTGCATTAAGTATCAGTGTATCAGTAAGTGTAGGGTACTCTTTTGTCAAAATGTGTCACGGGTACTCTTTTGATAGACATTGTTATTAATAATGTTGGTGGTCTTGTACTTTGTTTCATGACTGTTGGCTATTGACATTCACGTGAGGGAGCAGTAGGATTCCTCATTGTATTTTTTATTTGTTTTCTTATGAGCACTCTTGTATAAAGTATGTAACATTGAGGCTTCTCTCACTCTTTCATACCATAAATCAAGATCAAAACACTTTCTCTTTTCAAGATCAAAACACTTTCTCTTTCCAAGATCAAACCACTTTCCCTTTGCAAGATCAAACCAAAACCAAAAATTCTTTTTTTTTTAATCAAAATCTTAAAAACACTTTCATCTATAAACACTTTCATAAAACACCATATATGGCTTCATCTTCTCAAAACACTCAAGAGGAATCATTTGATGATACATTTGATCAACATTTTGATCAAGCCTTTGAGAATTTTACCATTTATGGTGAGCAAGAAGAACGAAGGAGAAAAGAAAAAAAAAGAGCTTATATCAAAAGAAATCGTGAAGAAGGCAACATACATTTATGGAATGATTATTTCAGTGAAATTCCAACGTATCCTGAAAATTATTTTCGTCGATGTTTTAGAATGAACAAACCACTGTTCATGCACATTGTTGATCGACTCTCCAACGAAGTTCAATACTTTTGGCAAAAGATAGATGGTCTTGGAAGGTCTAGTCTCTCTCCACTCCAAAACTGTACAGCGGCTATTTGTGTCTTGGCATATGGTTCTGCTGCTGATACGGTCGATGAATACCTACGGCTCGGTGAAACTACAACTCGGTCATGTGTGGAATATTTTGTCGAAGGAATAATAAATTATTCGGTGATGAGTACCTAAGAAGACCAACACCGGCTGATCTTCAACGTCTACTTGATATTGGAGAGCATCGTGGATTTTCCGGGATGATAGGAGACATCGATTGTATGCACTGGGAGTGGAAGAATTGTCCCACCGCTTGGAAAGGGCAATATTCTCGTGGTTCGGCTAAACCAACAATTGTTTTAGAGGCGGTTGCTTCATATGATCTTTGGATATGGCACGCTTTTTTTGGACCTCCGGGTACCTTAAACGATATCAATGTTCTTGATCGCTCACTTATTTTTGATGACATAATAAATGGTCAATCTCCGCAAGTCACTTACTATGTCAACGGAAAAGAGTATCATTTGACTTATTATCTCACCGATGGCATTTATCCGAAATGGGCAACTTTTATTCAATCTATTCTAATACCTCAAGGACCGAAAACTGTTTTATTTGCTCAACGTCAAGAAGCTGTCCGAAAAGATGTCGAGCGTGCTTTTGGAGTCCTCCAAGCTCGCTTTGCCATTGTTAAAAATCCAGCAATTTTGGGGGATAAAGTCAAAATTGGTAAGATTATGAGAGCATGTATCATACTTCATAATATGATAGTAGAAGACGAACGAGACGGATATACTCAATTTGATGTTTCGGAGTTCCTACACGGAGAAGACAATGGAAGTTCACATGTCCATCTCTCGTATTCTACAGAGATCCCGACAAATATCGCCAATATGATGGGTGTTCGAATTAGAATTCGTGATAGACAAATGCTTCAACAACTAAAAGCTGATTTGATTGAACATATATGACTTAAATTTGGACGTAATGAAGATAACAACTGAGCTCGGATTCTTGTTTCAAATTATTCTTGTTTATTTTACTAATCTCTGTTTTTTTTTTTGTTTTTTTCAAAATCTATGTTTTATAAGTTGTCTTTTGTTATGTTTTATTTAATAAAAATATTTTACTTAATTATATATAATTTTTTTAAGATATCCTTAATAAGAGACATGCATTGGAGGCACTAATTTTTACGATCTCTTAATGTGGTCTCTTAACCACTTTTTCAGTTTAAAAGTATTAAAAAACATTAAGAGATCCAATTTAGGTCTCTTGGATAATGTTGCTCTTAGAGTATCAGTAATGAAGAACTCTTCCCCAAAGTTCTCAAAAATATTTTTTTAATACAATCAAAATAAAATAAAGAGGTGTTATTAAAACATGAGAGCATTTTCTAAAAATTTTTTTATCTTTTTTTTACTTTATCGTCTTTATATTAGTATTTTCTTTAAGAGCATTGGGGGGAAGAGATTCACATTGCAAATGCTCTTATACTTTATATTTAAACCCCACTCCCTACATTTGTAAACTAAAATTTCAAAGCATATTTTTTTTTCCTTGGATAAGAAGTTAAAATACAATAAAAATAATCTATATAAACACAAATATTTAAATTTGCCTTTTTTTCCTTTTAAAACACTTTTACATTTGACTTCTTTTTCTTTTTTTTACTCACATGTCTCTTTCTGTTGGTTAGATTACATTGTATAGATTGCTAATCTTAACCATTGATTAGGTTGAATCAGTGATCCAAATCAACTCATCTTGTGTTTGTTTGTCTCTCTCTCACGCAAGTCCCATATTCACTATCATTTTCTTCTTATTCTCTTTGTCTCTCTTAGACAGAGAGCATGAATCTAAACTTTCTTCTTCTTATTCAGAGACATAAATGAGGCGAAGACGAAATGGTGGTGGTGGTGTTGGCGACGACGAGATGAAGACCTCGGCGCCTTCATAAGCTTCGTTTTCTCCCTCTGAGTCTCAGACGACGACGACTGGAGAAGACAACCACCTTCAGTTCATCGTGACTTCTCCTCTGCCAGCGGCTCCAGATCTCCTCTCCTCCTCTGATGTCGACAACTACAAGAAGCTCACATGAAGAAGCTCCCAAAGCCGGTTGATTTGCCATCTTTACTTGATTTCAATTCAATTTCACAAGATTTCAACAAGAACAAAGTCCACAACTTTCAACTCGTGTCGGTAAAGACAAAGTCCACAACTTTCAACTCGTGTTTTGTAATTTTGATTGTAGATAATGAAGATGTGAGATTGTTGTTATTAGGTGTTGGTTCATGAGGCTACCAACAACAAATGGAAGTTCTATGGTGATGATGAAGTGGAGAGGTCGGTTGAGGTGTGGACAACGACGACTCCTGCTGTGAACGGCAATTAACTCGATGCGGCTCTCGTAATGTGGAAGACACGATGGTTTAGATAGGTTTAGTTAGGTTAGTTAATTAACCGGTTTAATTTATTAATTGGTTTAGTTAAGTTTATATTTAAATTTGTAAACTAAATTTGAAATACCAAATTTGTAAACAATACCAATTTATAAATATATTTTAATTATAAATATTTTTATGTATAATTTTCATTTTTAAATAATTAACTAAAATATAAATGAATTTAAATACTCTCTCCGTTTCATATTATTTGTCGTTGTAGAGAAAAAATTTCGTTTCAAAATAAGTGTCGTTTTAGAGTTTCAATGCAAAATTCATTAATAAGATTCATAGGTAATTGTGTTTTTATTTTTCTATTGGTTGAAATATGGTTAGGTGTATAGGTAATTGTGTTTTTATTTTGGAAATATATAAAATCATATGTTTTCTTAATATGTGTGAATAAACCTAGAACGACAAATAATATGAAACGGAGGGAGTATTAAAATACTTTACTACTCAATAGCTAATTAGTCGTTGAAATGGTCAAATAATAGTCGCTAAATAAGCGTAAAATAATAAAAAAATTTAGCGACTGAATAGTGACTAATATATTAGTCGCTAAATTAGTTACGAATCAATTACAATTCAGTAATAAAATTTATAAACATATTTTAATTATAAAATAATTTTTATTTATAATTTTCATTTTTAAATAATTAGGTAAAACATAAATGAATTTAAATATTGAAATACTTTACTACTCAATAGCTATCGATAAAATGGTCAAATACTAGTGGCTAAACAGTCATAAAATAGTAGCAAATTTAGTCGCTAAATCAATCACAATTCAATAGCAAAATATTGTGCGGTCAGTCACTAATCAGTCATAATTTAGTGTTTAGCGACTGTTTTTCTACTGATCTTGCAGTCGGAAAATTCATATTTTCTTGTAGTGTAGTAAATAATCAATCAGACCTCACCAAGAGTTTAAGATAAGGAGAAATCTAACCTAGAAAGTGATCAAAGGAAGAAACATCACCTTCAAGAAACAGGATCTCAATGATAATGGCAACTTTGCTTGAGAGCGTAAGAGAGAAATATGAGGATATTTTCATTCAAAAAAAAAGAAATATGAGGATATGATGAAAATATTTCTTATTGATACTCTGGAAAAGCAGTTACACGGTACATAAAGGCATTTCAATCACAGTCACATATTAGTCATTAGCTGACTAAGAAAAGGTAAAGAGAATGGGACAAACCCTATATTATTCCACCGAAATAACATAAAGTGAAACTGCATAAAGAAACCGGTTTGGAGATGATCAGCTTGTGAATCTATCACACATCTTTGCGCAACTGTTGATGGCTCCTCGCCGCACAAGAGTCACCATCCATACGCGAGGATCGTGATTCTCCTTTAATAATGGTGAATCTTGTATTGTATGTTACTGAAGAATCAAGCCGATCAATCTTTTCCAAGCTCTGCAGTTTCCCGTAAGGCTTCTCCAATGCTTGATTTTACTTGTAAGAGCTCTTCATATGTTTACCGATCATTTTCTCCAGCTTTCTCCATTCATCTGTTTAACCAATCTTTTCAGATTCATCTTAACATGATATGCTCTTGTCTCAACTTGAAACCTTTAACTTTGAACTATACATCTTTTAACCTGAAACAGTCCCATCTCATTTTCCATTCCGAAACTCCCTTGTTGCCTTATGGTTAAACATCTACAAACATGAATCCATCTTATACCGCCATCGTCCCTGATGGACCACGACTCTTAACCAGTCTTATTGGGAAGACTTTCGATACAACTTTCCATTCAGTTCTTCTGTTTAACCAAACGACTTCTAACAGTCTTGGACCTTGCTGCTACTTTCCTTCTAACTGGTCTCACACCAACTGCTCCAATAATGTTATTGAGACTTCTCTTTGTAATGGCTCTCCTTGATATCACTTAAGCCATGCTATCACTCCCAGCTGAAACTCTTTCGTTTGTTTACTTGTATGAGAAATATACCAACACGTTAGTTACTTTTCTCGAGTATTAATGATCTATCTTCGTCATCTTCTCACTTTATTTCTTCTCTTCCAGCTAAGCCGTCTAACTCCCGTGTTCAAAAGACTATCAATACAAAACCCATAGCACATATCAGTACGAGTTAACTTTGAGAACTAGTGCACTCTCCTACACCTTAACGTCCTTTATACTATCATAACCGTCTACTTCTTCCGACATTCACAAAACACCACCACCTTTCATCAAACCACAAACTGAAGCTCTAACATCATCTCTTTGATCTATAATCCCTTGAAACATAGGCAGTACCTTGAACACACTTTGTACCACCATTATGAATAATGGAACCCGCCGCCTAACTTCCACCCTTGTTAAGAATACTTTCGATACCAACCTTTGTTTAATTCTCTTTGAGATGAGTGTTATTGCATCAACACCTTAATTGTACTTCTGTAAGCCAGAGTCAAGTTATCCTTTGATCTTTCAATCTCAATTATTCTTTGTGTTGGCTCCATATTCTAACTGATTTATTTAACCTTTTGCGACAGGTAAACAAACAGAAGATTCAAACAAGAAGACGATCACCTTGGAGACTATGGATTCACATTTCCTTGAAGAAAAGATAGGTCCCTTTATCTTTCTTCTTTGTGATTTTGTTTAAACTTTGTGATCTCTTTTACCCCTGAAATCAAAACCTTAAATGCTCTGATATCACTTGTTAGGAATTGTTGATTGTTAGATTGCTTAACTCTATAACAGAGATAACTTGATCACCGAGTTCCCAACAGCCAGGTGACACCAGAAAGGGTGATGTACAGTCAGTTATGCAACTCTGTTTCTTGATCTTCTTAGTGGAAATTACATTTCTCCAAGCCATGGAAGTTATGGTTAAGATATTAAATCAGTCACTCTCTACCAAATCATTTTTGAATATCTGTAAGATTTTTTTGGACAAAAGTATATACTTCCAATTAAAAATTTACTTGTTACAAAAAAAGACACTTCGGTTTTTACATGTATTCTTAGGCGTTTAACCTCATATGGGACATGAACATTCAAATGTTGATCGATTTATGCTTGTAGGGTCTATTTTATGTTTTTTCTAGAATGAAATAATATATAATATATAAATTTAAAAAATGTATGTCTAAATAACTAAAATAAACCTGTGATATCCAACCAGTTTCGGTTTGTATTCAATACGATTTTTTTAAAAAGATTATTTCAATTTAGTTATTTTGATTTAGATATTTTGCTCATCCCGACATCAAGATTGAGAAGCCTTTTAATATTTTCGTCTACTTTATAATTAAAAATGAAAATGAAAAGTAATCAAATAAACATTAGTAACAAAATTATTTTAAATATTACGTGCTGTCCACTATGTAAAATCTTACATTTATTTTTTTTCTCTAAAATTTACTTGTTCTCCAAACTAGCCCATTAAAATCAAAGTAATCAAATTAATTTTCATTGAAGGTGTAAATAACAATTATATCATTTTCCTACAAATATATTAATTAAATAACTATTTTTAAAAATAATCGTCTTTTTGAAATATTTTTGGAGAAATGATTTTTCTTCAAAAATATAGAAAAACTTCATGAATATGTATGATATTCTTGAATTTGAGTTATATATGTATATATTTAGGAAAACATTACTGAATAATTATAGTATCTTCTGTTAAGATAAATATTGATGAATATGTACAATATCTTCATACAATTTACAAAAACCATCATAAAGGGTATTTAAAATATATTATTAAATGTGTATTTAGAAAGATTTTCATGAATATACTTACTTATGAGTACCTTATTGAATTTGTATTATATGTATTTCTAGTAAGATATTCTTGAATGTATATAACACTTCTTACTGTTTTAAGAGAAGCTAACTGAATTTGATATATAAATTTTATAAAGATATTTTACATATTTAAAAATACTTTCATAAATTATAGAGAAATGTTATAGATTCAGTAATACTTTCCTAAATATGCATATAAATCAAATTAAGTAAGATATCATACATATTTAGGAAGACATTCATAAATATACATACATGTTATATTCCAAAAGTTTAATTACACACTTATGAAGGTATTCTTGAATTTATAAAAATAATTTACGAATCCAAAAAGATATCATATATATTCAAAATTGTCTTTCTAAACCTTTTTAAGAAGTAATGTTTCCCAAAATAATTGAAAAAAACATTTTGAAAAATTAGGAATTTCATTTTTGGGAAAAACATTTTTTTTAATATTTTTTTTAATAAATGTTCCTTACACTTTTATGAAATTCTAATTTGGTCACTTTGATATTTGTGGACTATTTAGGAAACTTAAACTAAAAAAACTATTTGAGAAATGTATTTTAATTTGTCATGAATAATATGTGATATATTCACTAAGGTGTTCGTTTGTCCATTTGTCATTTTGCATTAGTTTCTTACAATCATAGTCAAATTATAACTAAAGGGTCAAAGTAGAATACCAACCCAACCAAAAATCACTTTGATCACCATAAATTCATCCTTATTCTCACAGAATACATTTATGATATATATGTGTGTAGACACCATTGTATAAATTGACATATCTTATTTTTAAAATACATATTATCCCTAATAAAAAATTGATTAACTAAAACGATGAATCGTTTTTCGTGCTTTTTGTTTATCATGGCGTTGTCTATTAGGTTGGGCGACACCAAACTGTTTGCGAAAAACCACATAGTCTTTATATATATATTTAATATTTATTTATCTTATTTATTTAACAAATGTTCCTTACATTTTTATGAAATTCTAATTTGGTCACTTTGATATTTATGGACTATTTAGGAAACATAAATTAAAAAAAAAACTATTTGGAAAATGTATCTTAATTTGTCATGAATAATATGTGATATATCCACTAAGGTTTTTGTTTGTCCATTTGTCATATTGCATTAGTTTCTTACAGTCATAGTCAAATTATAACTTAAGGGTCAAAGTAGAATACCAAAGCAACCAAAAATAACTTTGATCACCATAAATTCACCCTTATCCTCACATAATACATTTATGATATATATATGTAGACACCATTGTATAAATTGACATATCTTATTTTTAAAATACATATCATCCCTAATAAAAAAACATTGATTAACTAAAACGATGAATCGTTTCTCAAGCTTTTTATTTATCATGGCATTGTCTATTGAGTTGGGCGATGCCAAACTGTTTGCGAAAAACCACATCTACTTAACAAACTCTCTTGTTCCAGGAAACGATCTCCAAATTTTTTGTAAATGGAATGGTGAACAGATTGGCACCTTTTTCTTAAAACCAGGAGAAACTGATGATTTTAGCTTTCATGATAAATTTATTCCTAAGAATAAAATTGATTGTACATTTTTACAGAAACATGGACGTTCTGTAATGATTAGAGCATTTGAAGGTAGTAGTGGCGCATTTGATCATGGTAAAAAGAACTACTGGAATGCTAGAGAAGATGGGATTTACTTTACGCATGGTCAAGAAGTCCCTAAGTTAGAGTATAAATGGACCTAATATGTTTCCATAACGAACATATAAATTAATTATTACTCATGTGGAATGTAATTTACTTTTCTTTATTTTAAATGCAGTTACACATCTTATGTTATTAGAATCTATACCAATGGAATACAAATTTGAAATCTCATATATAATGTTTTTTCTTCTTTTTGTTATTATAACTTTCCATTTTAACATGTTTTACCAAAAAAAAAAAACTTTCCAATATCTATACTAAATAAAAACTATTAATTTGAAGGCTCCTAAAGTTATCCACCTAGAACAAAAAATTAACAATCAACTAAAGTGCCACATCAGCTACTCTTCCATTTTAACATACAATAGAAACTCTATAAATTAATAAACACAATAAATTAATAAATTTCTCCGGTCCCAAATTCGTTTGATTCAAAATATGATAAAAGACGATAAGATAATAAGATAATAACTTTTAAAAAATCCTATGTAAATATATGGTCCCACTAAAATTATAAATTAATAATTTATATATACACACATTTTATATAAGTATGAACCAACTATTTTATTATTTGTTTTATGTTCACAATAGAATTATTTTTATGTTTTAGTAACACTTAATATATTTTGATGATATTTAGTTAAATTATATCTAAAACCCTATTTAAATTGTATGAAACATATTTTATATACACCAAATAATATAATAAAATAAATATAAATGTTGAAATTCAAAAAATATAAATGTTGAAATTCACCTTGGAGACTATGGATTCACATTTTCTTGAAGAAAAGATAGGTCCCTTTATCTTTCTTCTTTGTGATTTTGTTTAAACTTTGTGATCTCTTTTACCCCTGAAATCAAAACCTTAAATGCTCTGATACCACTTGTTAGGAATTGTTGATTGTTAGATTGCTTAACTCTATAACAGAGATAACTTGATCACCGAGTTCCCAGCAGCCAGGTGACACCAGAAAGGGTGATGTACAGTCAGTTATGCAACTCTGTTTCTTGATCTTCTTAGTGGAAATTACATTTCTCCAAGCCATGGAAGTTATGGTTAAGATATTAAATCAGTCACTCTCTACCAAATCCTTTTTGAATATCTGTAAGATTTTTTGGACAAAAGTATATACTTCCAATTAAAAATTTACTTGTTACAAAAAAAGACACTTCGGTTTTTACATGTATTCTTAGGCGTTTAACCTCATATGGGACATGAACATTCAAATGTTGATCGATTTATGCTTGTAGGGTCTATTTTATGTTTATTCTAGAATGAAATAATATATAATATATAAGTTTATAAAATGTATGTCTAAATAACTAAAATAAACCCGTGATATCCAACCAGCTTCGGTTTGTATTCAATATGATTTTTTTTAAAATATTAGTTCAATTTAATTATTTTGATTTAGATATTTTGCTCATCCCGACATCAAGATTGAGAAGCCTTTTAATATTTTCGTCTACTTTATAATTAAAAATGAAAATGAAAAGTAATCAAATAAACATTAGTAACAAAATTATTTTAAATATTACGTGCTGTCCACTATGTAAAATCTTACATTTATTTTTTTTCTCTAAAATTTACTTGTTCTCCAAACTAGCCCATTAAAATGAAAGTAATCAAATTAATTTTCATTGAAGGTGTAAATAACAATTATATCATTTTCCTAAAAATATATTAATTGAATAACTATTTTTAAAAATAATCGTCTTTTTGAAATATTTTTGGAGAAATGATTTTTCTTCAAAAATATAGAAAAACTTCATGAATATGTATGATATTCTTGAATTTGAGTTATATATGTATATATTTAGGAAAACATTACTGAATAATTATAGTATCTTCTGTTAAGATAAATATTGATGAATATGTACAATATCTTCATACAATTTACAAAAACCATCGTAAAGGGTATTTAAAATATATTATTAAATGTGTATTTAGAAAGATTTTCATGAATATACTTACTTATGAGTACCTTATCGAATTTGAATTATATGTATTTCTAGTAAGATATTCTTGAATGTATATAACATTTCTTACTGTTTTAAGAGAAGCTAACTGAATTTGATATTTAAATTTTATAAAGATATTTTACATATTTAAAAATACTTTCATAAATTATAGAGAAATGTTATAGATTCAGTAATACTTTCCTAAATATGCATATAAATCAAATTAAGTAAGATATCATACATATTTAGGAAGACATTCATAAATATACATACATGTTATATTCCAAAAGTTTAATTACACACTTATGAAGGTATTCTTGAATTTATAAAAATAATTTACGAATCCAAAAAGATATCATATATATTCAAAATTGTCTTTCTAAACCTTTTTAAGAAGTAATGTTTCCCAAAATAATTGAAAAAAACATTTTGAAAAAATTAGGAATTTCATTTTGGGAAAAACATTTTTTCTTAATAAATGTTCCTTGCACTTTTATGAAATTCTAATTTGGTCACTTTGATATTTGTGGACTATTTAGGAAACTTAAACTAAAAAACACTATTTGAGAAATGTATTTTAATTTGTCATGAATAATATGTGATATATTCACTAAGGTGTTCGTTTGTCCATTTGTCATTTTTCATTATTTTCTTACAATCATAGTCAAATTATAACTAAAGGGTCAAAGTAGAATACCAAACCAACCAAAAATCGCTTTGATCACCATAAATTCATCCTTATTCTCACAGAATACATTTATGATATATATGTGTGTAGACACCATTGTATAAATTGACATATCTTATTTTTAAAATACATATTATCCCAAATAAAAAATTGATTAACTAAAACGATGAATCGTTTTTCGTGCTTTTTGTTTATCATGGCGTTGTCTATTAGGTTGGACGACACCAAACTGTTTGCGAAAAACTACATAGTTTTTATATATATATTTTTAATATTTATTTATTTTATTTATTTAATAAATGTTCCTTACATTTTTATGAAATTCTAATTTGGTCACTTTGATATTTATGGACTATTTAGGAAACATAAATTAAAAAAAAACTATTTGGAAAATGTATCTTAATTTGTCATGAATAATATGTGATATATCCACTAAGGTTTTTGTTTGTCCATTTGTCATATTGCATTAGTTTCTTACAGTCATAGTCAAATTATAATAAAGGGTCAAAGTAGAATACCAAACCAACCAAAAATAATTTTGATCACCATAAATTCACCCTTATCCTCACATAATACATTTATGATATATATATATGTAGACACCATTGTATAAATTGACATATCTTATTTTTAAAATACATATCATCCCTAATAAAAAAACATTGATTAACTAAAACGATGAATCGTTTCTCAAGCTTTTTATTTATCATGGCATTGTCTATTGAGTTGGGCGACGCCAAACTGTTTGCAAAAAAACACATCTACTTAACAAACTCTCTTGTTCCAGGAAACGATCTCCAAGTTTTTTGTAAATGGAATGGTGAACAGATTGGCACCTTTTTCTTAAAACCAGGAGAAACTGATGATTTTAGCTTTCAAGATAAATTTATTCCTAAGAATGAAATTGATTGTACATTTTTACAGAAACATGGACGTTCTGTAATGATTAGAGCATTTGAAGGTAGTAGTGGCGCATTTGATCATTGTAAAAAGAACTACTGAAATGCTAGAGAAGATGGGATTTATTTTACGCATGGTCAAGAAGTCCCTAAGTTAGAGTATAAATGGACCTAATATGTTTCCATAACGAACATATAAATTAATTATTACTCGTGTGGGAATGTAATTTACTTTTCTTTATTTTAAGTGCAGTTACACATCTTATGTTATTAGAATCTATACCAATGGAATACAAATTTGAAATCTTATATATAATGTTTTTTCTTCTTTTTGTTATTATAACTTTCCATTTTAACATGTTTACCAAAAAAAAAAACTTTCCAATATCTATACTAAATAAAAACTATTAATTTGAAGGCTCCTACAGTTATCCACCTAGAACAAAAAATTAACAATCAACTAAAGTGCCACATCAGCTACTCTTCCATTTTAACATACAATAGAAACTCTATAAATTAATAAACACAATAAATTAATAAATTTCTCCGGTCCCAAATTTGTTTGATTCAAAATATGATAAAAATCGATAAGATAATAAGATAATAAATTTTAAAAAATCCTATGTAAATATATGGTCCCACTAAATAATTGTTCCTTACACTTTTATGAAATTCTAATTTGGTCACTTTGATATTTGTGGACTATTTAGGAAACTTAAACTAAAAAAAACTATTTGAGAAATGTATTTTAATTTGTCATGAATAATATGCGATATATTCACTAAGGTGTTCGTTTGTCCATTTGTCATTTTGCATTAGTTTCTTACAATCATAGTCAAATTATAACTAAAGGGTCAAAGTAGAATACCAAACCAACCAAAAATCGCTTTGATCACCATAAATTCATCCTTATTCTCACAGAATACATTTATGATATATATGTGTGTAGACACCATTGTATAAATTGACATATCTTATTTTTAAAATACATATTATCCCTAATAAAAAATTGATGAACTAAAACGATGAATAGTTTTTTCGTGCTTTTTGTTTATCATGGCGTTGTCTATTAGGTTGGGCGACACCAAACTGTTTGCGAAAAACCACATATACTTTATATATATATTTTTAATATTTATTTATTTTATTTATTTAATAAATGTTCCTTACATTTTTATGAAATTCTAATTTGGTCACTTTGATATTTATAGACTATTTAGGAAACATAAATTTAAAAAAAAAAACTAATTCTAAAATGTATCTTAATTTGTCATGAATAATATGTGATATATCCACTAAGGTGTTTGTTTGTCCATTTGTCATATTGCATTAGTTTCTTACAGTCGTAGTCAAATTATAACTAAAGGGTCAAAGTAGAATACCAAACCAACCAAAAATAACTTTGATCACCATAAATTCACCCTTATCCTCACATAATACATTTATGATATATATATGTAGACACCATTGTATAAATTGACATATCTTATTTTTAAAATACATATCATCCCTAATAAAAAAACATTGATTAACTAAAACGATGAATCTTTTCTCAAGCTTTTTATTTATCATGGCATTGTCTATTGAGTTGGGCGACGCCAAACTGTTTGCGAAAAACCACATCTACTTAACAAACTCTCTTGTTCCAGGAAACGATCTCCAAGTTTTTTGTAAATGGAATGGTGAACAGATTGGCACCTTTTTCTTAAAACCAGGAGAAACTGATGATTTTAGCTTTCATGATAAATTTATTCCTAAGAATAAAATTGATTGTACGTTTTTACAGAAACATGGACGTTCTGTAATGATTAGAGCATTTGAAGGTAGTAGTGGCGCATTTGATCATGGTAAAAAGAACTACTGGAATGCTAGAGAAGATGGGATTTACTTTACGCATGGTCAAGAAGTCCCTAAGTTAGAGTATAAATGGACCTAATATGTTTCCATAACGAACATATAAATTAATTATTACTCATGTGGAATGTAATTTACTTTTCTTTATTTTAAGTGCAGTTACACATCTTATGTTATTAGAATCTATACCAATGGAATACAAATTTGAAATCTCATATATAATGTTTTTTCTTCTTTTTGTTATTATAACTTTCCATTTTAACATGTTTACCAAAAAAAAAAAAACTTTCCAATATCTATACTAAATAAAAACTATTAATTTGAAGGCTCCTAAAGTTATCCACCTAGAACAAAAAATTAACAATCAACTAAAGTGCCACATCAGCTACTCTTCCATTTTAACATACAATAGAAACTCTATAAATTAATAAACACAATAAATTAATAAATTTCTCCGGTCCCAAATTTGTTTGATTCAAAATATGATAAAAATCGATAAGATAATAAGATAATAAATTTTAAAAAATCCTATGTAAATATATGGTCCCACTAAAATTATAAATTAATAATTTATATATACACACATTTTATATAAGTATGAACCAACTATTGTATTATTTGTTTTATGTTCACAATAGAATTATTTTTATGTTTTAGTAACACTTAATATATTTTGATGATATTTAGTTAAATTGTATCTAAAACCCTATTTAAATTGTATGAAACATATTTTATATACACCAAATAATATAATAAAATAAATATAAATGTTGAAATTCAAAAAATAATTAATGTATATACAATAAAAACTTTTTCTTATTTTAGATAAAAAATATATCTTAAAACATAAAATATAAAAAAGATTTTTTATATAAATTAATGAATCTATAAATCAATAAAATACCATAATCTTAACATTATTAATTTATAGAGTTTTTACTGTATATTTAAACTTCTGATTAAATTCTTAACAACAGTAAAAATATAGCATTTAAATCAAAACTTACCAATTCCATATTTTTAAAATACGTTACCATATAAGACACATTTGTCTTTTCTTTTACATATAAAGATATATTTCACTTGAAGAGCACTTTCTTCATCTGTTTGGGAAAAACATGACGAAAATACCATGCTTTATAATAAAATATATGTTGACAAACAATTCAGACTTAATCAGAAAGTAACCATAAATAAACAAATTTAACTGAACATTTAATAGTTAAATGAAAATGTTAGTTTATAGTTTGAGAATTTTAAATCTAGGCCATCAGATCTACGTAGAAAAATTAGATTCAACATTATCCAATATATGTTAACTTAATTGTTTTTTTTTATATTATTATTCATGCACCTCATGTATCTTAATTTGTTTGTATTTCAAATTTAAAAATACAAAAACAAATATAGTTGTTATAATCAGTTGTAACTTTTTTTGTTTTTACATTTTAACATCCATATTGATATATTTTAGTACTTAAAAAGCTAATTTCTAGAGAAAACTTCAACGATGAAGAAGAATGTACGATATAGACATTATTTTTGTGGAAAATTTTTGTGTGTACAAGTAATTGGTGAACGTTGGATTTGTGGACGAGAAGTATATAGAATGATTGGTTGTGGATGTTTCAGTTCATGTGTAATGGAGTTAACAGTTTGTATGTGATGTGTGAAGAGTTTCGTGTATTAGAGGAGAATGAACTGATATTAAAGGTGGACAAATTGTGGACACCATAGTGGGATTCACATGGAAGAAGTTATAGGAACTAGTTGTGTATATTCGGATTGTGGATGGCAAGTTGTAGACACCGAGTTGTGGATGCCGTTTTTGTACGAGTTGTAGACACTAATTTGTGGATGTCGTCAGCTAAATATGTTGGCAAATCCAGATCCGAGATGAAGGTAAGTCGAATGAAAGTACTAAATATGTGAACCAATAAACAAATTAAAAGAATTCCAATTAAAGAAATCAAACCTTACATGACAAAAATCACGGTTCGTTACAAATATACCATGTGAAAAAGAGAAATTTATGATGACACTTGAAAATATATTGGATTCTCACCAAAATAGGGACAAGTGTTTCAAAATGGAATATGAATTAGATTTTTTTTTTTTAAAATAGAATTTAGCAAAGAGATAAAAAATTATTTTTGGTAAGAAATATAAATGATGTACGTGACAAGAAAGAGATAAAAAATGGTTTCTGTGAATTGGAAAATGAAGAAATAGATTAGATGTGATTGGTTAGAAATAAAGTTTAGTGGACTAATTTAGTTAGAGGATATGTCAGTAAAACCATCTTTGAAAAGTATATTTCAAGCACTATATATCTTAAAGTGAAATTGTAAAGGGAAAATGTATGAAAAATTATTTTCTTACGTTTAAGAGACTAACTTCATTAGAGAGTATGACAGTAAAACCATCTTTGAAAAGTGTTTTTCAAGCACTATGTATCTTAAAGTGAAATTGTAAAGTGAAATGTGTGTTTACACTGTAATTTTCTCTATCTTTTATGGTTTAACGATTATCTATTGACTCATCACATCAATAGGTAATCTGACAATTTAAAGAAGATTTTTATGTAATAATATTTTTATCTTCTTTAAATTGTCAGATTACCTATTGACTCATCACATCAATATCCTGTCAAGCGTCACTTTGCCTCTATCTTTGAAGTTCAAAACCCCATATGGCGAAGAAGAAGCTTAATCTTTTTTCATTAAAAAAGCTTAATCCTTTGGAAGATCTACCAGCAGCGTCATTAAGCGAGGAAGATGAAGCTTATACTTTGCCCGGAGAGGATGATGACGCTGTTGATAAAAAAATATCCAACAATTCTTGGTCAGTGGAAGAAGACGGTCTCATGCAACTCATCGTCACTCATCTAGGAAGATACGCCATTGCTTCTGGATCGCAATCATAGTCTCGAACCCTAAGGAGAAGGTGGTTTGTGGTTCACCAAAGGTGAAATCGGGGAATAAGGCGATCTAGTGAATGTTTCAGTAGACTGTGTAAAGATGGTTTATGTGGATAGAAGAAACCATTGTTTTAGAAACAATGGAGCTAACAAGATGAGATCTCTCTGCTACAAGGTATGATAGATTTTAAAGCTAATACATGTAAGATTCCGTCCAGAGATATAAATATTTTTTCTTAACTTTGAAAATGGCAGGAGAAGATTCATACAATCAGCCGTCTCTTTCTTCCGCCTTCTCCTCTCCAATACTTCTTCTTGTATGCATAACACTCCCTCTTGGTGTGTCCCTACTTCTTGCAGAACTAGCAAGTTATCCTAGACCCTGAGATCGATCTAGACTTTCCCTTATCATTCCTCACAGGATCCTTCTTCTCAGTCCTTCTTCTAAAATAATATCCTTCACCAATATCATGTGACGCCGTAGAGGACTTCAGATCCTGATCTTTAGACCTTGCTGAACTTGTCACCTCTTCCAACGACAATGCATATTTTCCGTACTTAAGCATTTCCTTGAGAGAGTTGAACCGTGAAGGAAGCAAATTCAGGAGCATAATCGCTTGTACCTCTTCTGACACAGTTACATTCATGCTTGACAGGTAATAGACAATCTTCAAGAAGTCATCGATCTTCTCATCCATACTCTGAGTATTAACCATCTTGAAGGTATATAATTTGTGCTGCAAGTGAATTATATTCGGTAGAATATTTGAAAGATATAACCTCTCCAGTGTAGACCATGTAGAAGCAGCTGACGTACACAATTCGATCTTCCGTAGCACATGATCTCCAGCATTGAGAATGATAAGATTCATCGCCTTCTCCGATCTTTCAAGCCTTTGAGATTCCTCTTTCACCGACCGCTTCCCGTAAACATTCTCTTCTTCATCGCTGAGACAAAAGGTGACTTGGACTCTTCTAATACATCCTTTAAACCATTGACAAACATATGCACTAGCATCCTCTTCTTCCACAATGAGAAGTCTCCTTTCCCACAAACCGCTCCACCTCAATTCTTGCATTCGTCATTGCGATGAACACCACCTAAGGGTCTGATACCACTTTGTTGAAATAAATCAACCACACAATGGCAAAACAGTTTAATCTGGTATCTGGATCAAACAGTCAATCTCGTGACACACTCTTTGATGAACTCGTCGACGTAGGTTAGAAAGTTAAAGTTTGTAGAATTATGGAAAATATAGAAGATGGACACAAGAAATTATTTACCCAGAGTTTACCTAGAATAGCTATGTCTCTAGGGACTTGACAAGGAAGGCAATTCACTATAATCTTAAGAACAAATATATAAAAGTTCTCTCTCTCAAGCTTACAAATCAACTTGCTTGGTCTTTTTTGGATGAGAGAGAAGAGAACACACGAGCTCCCCTTATATAGTAGGAGTCTATTACATTTAACCTAGTTGGATTAAGGCATTCGCCACTTTCCATAAATATATTGTAATATTTTCAAAATACTTCCAACTTTCATAAACCATGAAAGTAATATTTCCAGAATCCTATCAACTTCCATAACTCCATAAAAGTGATATTTTCCTTTCCTAATATGACATCCTTGTCTTTGTTTAAGTTATGCGATTTTATTTGATTTCTATCACCAAATCCTGACGAAATCCTTGATGGATTCTTTGACGTAGTCTCAGACGTAGTTCTGAATCCCAACAAACTCCACCTTGATGCCATCAAACATGATCCACTACTTAGGTTAAGCAAACTCGTGCTTTGCCAAGCGATGATGAATGCTCCTCAGTGTTCGGACATCTTAATGAAGTTCACCGCTTCCTCAAACTTATTAACCTGAACAACCTTGATTAATATATCAGCAGGATTCCCAAAAGTACATATCTTCTTCACACTTACATCACCTTGAGCGATAATATCCCTGATGAAGTGCATCTTTCTGCTGATATGGTTAGTCCTCTCATGATACACATTGTTCTTGGCTAGACACAATGCACTTTGAGAGTCACATGATATCTCCAAAATGTCTTGATTGAATCCAAGATCCTCCGCTAAGCCCCGTAACCACATTCCTTCTTTGACCGCTTCAACCAGCGCCATATACTCTGCTTCAGTCATTGACAAAGCCACTACACTTTCTAGACTTGATCTCCAGCTGATTTTATTCCCATCAGCCATGAAAACACAATTCTGAGATCGACCTTCTCTTGTCCAAATCTGAAGCAAAATCAAAATCACAAACACCTTCAACCTTAAACACTTCATTCTTCTTGAATCCCAGTTTCAGATTTTGTGTTCCTTTCAGGTATCTCAATACCCACTTAACTACAATCCAATGAACCATCCCATGCTTACTCATAAACCTTCTAACAAACCCCAATGCATACGCCATATCACACCTCGTACCTATTATAGCATACATTATGCTTCCGATAGCATTATCATATGGAATATCCTCCACACTTGTGTCTGCTTCATCATCAACTACAACATAAAATTTGAAATATGCACCAACAGGCGTTGACACACTCTTTGACTCATCCATGTTAAATACCCTGAGACCCTTCATGATATAACCATATTGAGGTAGTGTCAGAATTCTCTTTTCACAATCTCTCATAATATCCATTCCCAAAATTTGTTTTGCTGGACCGAAGTCCTTCATCTTAAATCTGCTTCTAATTAGCTGCTGAGTAGCTGCTTCACTTTCCTGATCTCTGCTGCATCCTTTAACGCAACCAACATATCATACACGTATAACAACAAATAGATGTATGTACCCTTGGTTATCTCTTTGATGTAAGCACAATGATCATATTCACTCTTCATAAATCCATGACTAACCACAAACTGATCAAAACACTTGTTTCATTGTCTTGGTGCCTGCTTTAGTCCATAAATTTCCTTATGAAGTAGACAAACGTGATTTTCTTTCCCCTTAAATCTCTTTTTTGAAGTGTACCATGAAGAAACACAGTCTTTACATCAAGTTGCTCAAACTCCAAATCCAGATTCACTGTATTTGAAAACATGAACGTTATGGACACATGTTTCACGATAGGTGAAAACACATCTTGGTAATCAATACCCTCTCTCTGAGAGTATCCCTTAGCAACTAATCGAGCCTTGAATCTAAGCTCCTCAACACCAGGTATACCAGATTTCAGTTTAAAAACGCACTTGCAGCCTATCACTTGATGCTTATTAGGCTTTCTCACAAGCTTCCAAGTTTGGTTCTTATCCACTAAAGTCATCTCTTCACAACATTCTTCATCCCACTACTTTCTCTCTTTGTTGTTAATCGCTCCATGATAGTCTTGAGGTTTCTCATCACATACGTCATCAGCTCCATATAGGGCAAACGCGGCTATATCCTCTGAGTCAAAGTACCGTGCATGTGGCACCATTCTGCTCCGAACTCTATCCCTTGCTAGCTGATATCCTTCAAGAATTTCAACTTGTTCATCATCTGCGTCAACAACTAACTCAGCTGTTTTGTCAACAGCTCCACCTGAAGTCTCAACTTCCGGTCCTGACGTAGATCTTGTCGGATCTTCTAGCATAGTCTGATTTTTTAGCTCCTCTGTGTCATCTACTTTTACCTCACGGACATTCAAATCCTTGTAGAGCTTATTTTCTGTAAATACCACATTCCTGCATATTACACATTTCTTCTCTTCAAGAAGCCAAACTTTGTATCCATTCACACCTGATGGATAACTGACGAAGATTCCTTTTTTAGCTCTGGCCTTGAGCTTTTCTTTATCTGTGACACGGTGTGTTTTGTTCTAGTAGGGTAATGAATATTCTAAACAATCAACTGTCAAATTAACCATAATCTTAACACACTCAATAATACTCTTGCCAAGATCGATCAAGTGTAGTACTTAGAGATCGAATCCACATAGAGAAAATGCACACAATATATTTCTTATTTCTAAAGACTAAGGTATGTAAATATATATACTGATAGTAAATAATCAGATTAAGGAAATATTCCTTGTCAAGTAGTAGGATGCAATATAAAAATATGTTACTAATGCAAATATGGAAATATTCTATTAGATGTGAATATGAATGTAAATATGCTAGATCTAAGGTTTCAAGCTTAATGAATTATAGACTTATAGTGGATAGGAAGCACGTAAATTTAAATATTCTAGAACTCAAATGTTAACTTTTCTGACCCTTTTAACTCCAACTCTCGTATGCGAGAAAAATGAATGACCATCGATCGACGACTAAGGTCTGATGTCGATCAACGGTGAAATCAGAAGGAAGTATGAGCGAGATTTGATAAGTCTACCAGACTTATTAGACAAGCTCTCGCATGTATCTAACAGCCTAGTTCAACAGAATCTATTCTGGCATAGAACCTACTCTCCTAGTTGTCCATGTCATATCATCGAGATCCTAGTTAGCTACTCTAGAATGCAAGCATTAAGCACTACTCAATTGATGGATATTAACTTAACCTAGCAATCCTATTTTTGGACTAATCCATGATTGTTATCATTTAACCCTAAATCTAATTAGTAACTACTTAAACATGATCTTTGTCACATAAATCATATATGAATAGAATATATATAAAATATAAAATATATAAAAACCAAAGGAGTTCCAGGAGGACTCTGAAGAAGTCTCTCCTTTCTCTCATAATAAAAAATGAATGGAACATAAATGCTCCGTGAAAACTATGTCTCTTCTTCTTGTTGTGTGGGTATCTTCTTCTTTGTCTTTCTCAAGACATAAATATAAAGCCCTAAAATTAGGTCAAAACTCGTCCACGGCATTTTCGTCTTTCTGACTTGGGCTTTGATCATCGATCGATGGCAAGTGTGCTACATCAATCACTCCCGAGCTTAGATCATCGGTCGACGCCAAGTGTGTCCCATCGATCGATGGCTTTGTCGACTCCTTGGATGATCAGCTACGGGTTCTTCTCTTCAAGATGCTTCAAAAGCTCCAAGTATCTCATATATCTTCAAAATATTCTTGGACCTGTAAATACACTAAAACATAGCCTATACACACATAATAGACTCTAAATAGAGGCTATAACATGGCCTAAAACTGATAATAAATAGGCTATATCAACTCCCCCATACTTAACCTTTTGCTTGTCCTCAAACAAACAAATCTGTGAAGGAGGTTTTGAAAAGTGGGGACTCACATAATTTCTAAGTATAACTATCACCCTACTATGTTGCAACCATATCCTATCAAGTCAATCACAGAGAAACTTTATATACTCTATCATAGTATAACAACCAAGTTCATTCTACCAACAACTTAGCAAATACTAGTTTGACTCGCCCCTCTACTGATCTCATTTCTTTGCATAAAATAAAGGTGTATGCTTTACCTTGGGAGTATCAATCAAAGGACACATGAATTCTTACCTCTGCAAGTATCTGGATCAACTAGGTACAAAGCCTTCTTTGATCCCTTTCTTCCCTTTTTTTATCTCTTCTCTTAATCTTTTTAGGATCTCAAACTTAATGGATAATGATGTCATCTTATTTTTTGATTCTCTCTCTTTTTCTTTTTCTTTTTCTTTTTTTTTGTTTCTTAGGCAAAGTTGTAGGCGAATAATGGGGTCATTGGTAATTTACCTATCCCTCGCTTCCAACAATGTGTGATCATTCCTTTGAATTAGAATAGTGTGGTCATTGGAAATGTACCTACCCCTCTGCATCTTGAGAAATTATATCAATCTTCAAAGCTTTTAAATAGATGCTGAAGAGAGAGAGAAGGGAACCAAAAGTGCAATGATTGTACTTACAGACTTGCAGAAGGAACCCAATCCAGTGTATACCAAACCCCAAAAGCAAACTGATAATGTCAGGATTAATATTGGAAATCAGCTTCGGTTTCTTCAAACTTTCTAAGCAATAATAAATTTTGATTATAATCCCTTTTTGACTCAATAAAACTTTTTTGAAAAACTTATATATATAGCAAATAAATAAAAAAAAAATCAAATAGTGTTAGCGAACCTCTCCCAGACATAAATTACATTGTCCCCAGTGTAATCCACCCCAGATTGGTTAGGAAAAATTTAAATCATAAGTAAGTAGTTTAAGTAAGAAACTCGATACCAGACTTTGTAATAGAGTGTCGATCGATGCGAGGTATGTTATGTTGATCGATGTTCGCGGTTCATTGTCGACTGATGGTGACTCTATGGTGTCGATCGATGTCTGACCTGTAAGTTTCTACTCTTTTTTTTTGTAAGTATAAAACTCAAAATAGAAAAAAATATTAGTAAACCGCCCCCAGACTTAAACAACACTATCACCAGTGTTATTCAGTACGAGATTGGTGAAGGAAATTAATCATAAGGACACAATTTAATAAAGGAAAATGGTATACCTGCTTGCTGGTGGTGACCGTCGATCGACACAGTTAAGTGCAAACTCATGTTCTTTGTTCTTTTAAAATCTTGCAATAGTATAATAAAATCCAAAACTAGACTAATACAATCAAGAAAAGTAACTAAAACTTATTAAACAGTGGGTTGCCTTCCACTCAGCGCTTGGTTATAGTCTTAAGCTCAACGTTTGAACTTTCTGACTAGTATGGAGGTGGATTAACACTTGGAAAACAAATGAAACCATGTACCAATAAAGCTCTTCATTGCTTCACCACTTCTGGTTTTCTCATTCTTTGTAACCTCTCTAGCAACCTCCATTTAATGCATTCTTCTTTGTAGGTTCTCAATACTGCTTTGTAGCATTCTAAGTCTTGAAGCTGCAGTCTCTGATATATCTTCCAACTGTTGAGAAATATCTTCCTTCATTAGGCTCAGATAAAAGGCAATCTCATCAAACCTATTTTCTAATTGTGTTTTTACTGTTGTCTTCTGCCTGTTAGCTTCAGTGTCGATCGACGGTCGTAGGGTACCGTCGATCGATGCTCGTTCGTCTGGCATAATCGCATGTTGTTTTTGTATAGTATCCAAATCTTGCTTCATCTCATCCATGCGTGTAGTAAAATTGGTAAGGCATCTGTCTATAGGATAATAGAAATCATCAAGCCTTGTGTTGAATTCATCCAGTGATATCTCTTGAGATTTGTAGACCTCATGCACAATACCATCAATCTCTGCTCTGTTGTATGTCCTTTGATTCTTCATAGACATACTGATCCTTGTTGCATGTTCTGCTAGACATATGTGGCTCTGCTCAAACATAGTAGCTCTCTCTAGAACTGCTAGGATGTCTTCAGCTTGCACATTCACTACTCTTCTGTTTGTAGCTCGTGCATTACCATTCTCATCTCTGTAGATGCCATACTCATCTTTCTTTTTCCAATGGAAAATTCTTCTGCCTTCAGCATCATAAGCTTTTATGCCATGCTCGATACAGCCGTCGATCGATGTTGGGTGTGTCCTGTCGATCGATGCTGAACTCTCCGGATAGTAGGCAGTTGAAGGACAAAGTTTGTGGAACTTCAGAAGGGTACTGTCGATCGATGCTTGTTGTCTGTTCTCGATCGATCTAAGATGTGGAGACGTGTAAGGAATATTATGGATCGGCTCGATCTTCTGCTCCTCTATGTCGATCAACGCTGAATGGGGTGCGTCGATCGATGTGCGTCTATCCACTTTCGTGCAGCTGGCTTGGTCTGATACTAGGTCATGATATTCAATCAGCTCTCCTTCTCCATCGATCGATGGTGTATGGTGGCCGTCGATCGGTTCTTGATTACCAAGTTTTTCAGACTCTGCTTCTTGATCAGTATCAATGGATGGCGAATGGTTGCCGTCGATCGATGTCAATTTCCCGAATTGATGGGAAATTTAAAAAACACCAGCTTCTTCCACTGCAGTACCACGGTACTCGATTAGCTCTTCCTCTCTGTAAATTCGTCATACTCGAGGTAGGTTGGGGTTAATTCCCATCTGCATGGCAGGTGTTGGCCGTTTCTGGGGTGAGGCCATCGATCGATAACATAGGGTAGGTGTCGACCGATTGCGGAACAACAAACGCATCGATCGGTGTTTTAGTGTTGAGTGTTAATCAATGCTCCATCCTCAGGCTCCTCGTTGAACTTATAATTGCAGAAACATGTGGCTACAAGTTTTGCATCATTAGACAACTCAATCAGGGTAGCCTTGCTCTTATTCTTAACAGGTTCATAGAAAAAGTTTTGATCAATTAGGGATAGATACAACCTGTTTTGTTTCATATCGCAGATGGCTCCCTCTGTAGCCATAAATGCTCTCTCAAATAGTAGTGAAGAGTTCCAATCAATCTGGATGTCCATCACATGGAAGTCTACTGGGACTATGGTGTTGTTGATTTGCACTGGAACATCTTTCATTATCCCTCTTGAGTTCACTTTTGAACAGTCTATAAATGTAAAATGATCATTGGAGGGTTCCACTTTCGGGTTAAGCTCTTCCGTCATAGTTTTTGGCATGATGCTTATTGATGATCCAATATCACAGAGGGCACTGGGGTATTCATTTCCTTTGACCAAACATGGCACTGCAAACTTCTCAGGGTTGCTTTTCTTCTTCAGACAAGTCCTATGTTTCATCATTTCCCTGAGGTGATTGAATATGATCTTTACATCCTCTTTTGTCTCCCTTGATTCCCTGAAAAACATCGACAACCTGTGTATAGTAAGATTTATCAAAAGGGATGTCTAAAATAATTTTGGAGATTCTTTTAACAAAACTATCCATTTTTTTCATTGGCTTCTTTGTGTTGATGTTTGGGGATCTTTTGCTTCCTCTTGGAATGGACTTCATCTTCTCTATCAAAATCCATGGCTTCAGATGTGTCAGTATTCTGTGTTGAAGCTGTCGTGGTCGCACGCAAAATCAAATTAGCATTGATGCTTGGTAGTCGAACCGGCTTCTTCATTTGTTGATCGACGCTGATTTGAGTGTGTCGATTGATGCTTCTATCTCTCTATCAGTTGACTGTTTCATGTCTGTATCGATCAACGTTGGTTGATTCACACAAAGCTATTGATGCTGCAAGAGCTGTTGTCGATCGATGCTCATTGCTTGGTGTCGATCGACACCAGTGCGAACTGCCGAATGACATAGAACTTTCCACACGAAAATCTCCTTCTTGGAGCTTTTCTCTCTTAATTTCCTGCCAAAAATCATCATCAATCAATGCGTTGACGTGTTGTTTCTGTCCAGCCTCCTTGATTCTTTGACCTGCTGCATTACACAGATGACCCTCGAGGTCATGCAGGTATCCATTCTCACCCTTAATCAGTATCAAAGTCACAACCATCTGAACTCGTTTGTGTCTGTCGATCGATGTGGGTTGGTTGATGTCAATTGATGTTGAGTGATCACTATCGGTCGACGGTGGAGTTCGGATGATGGTCGATACGCTCCGTGAAGAAGTGTCGGTCGATGCGGTACTAGTGCTGTCGATCGATGCTTGTCGTCTTTCTTTACGGATCTAGCGTTCAAGTCTGTCACGGTCAGAAGGTTATATTAGTTCTTGTCCTTTGTTGGTCATGGTGCTTCTTTGCATGTACTTGAAGGCAAAAGGAAAGAAATTATTAGTAACTTAAAAATCAGTAACAAACCTAGACTAAATCCTAGAAATTAAATCTAATAGCGATCTATGCTCCCCGGCAACGGCGCCAAATTTGACACAGTGTGTTTTGTTCTAGCAGGGTAATGAATATCCTAAACAATCAGCTGTCAAATTAACCCTAATCTTAACACACTCAATAATACTCTTGCCAAGAGAGATCATGTGTAGTACTTAGGGATCGAATCCACAGAGAGTAAAGGCACACAATAGATTTCTTATTTTTAAAGACTAAGGTAGGTAAATATATATATTGATAGTAAATAATCAGATTAAGGAAATATTCCTTGTCAAGTAGTAGGATGCAATATAAAAATATGTTACTAATGCAAATATGGAAATATTCTATTAGATGTGAATATGAATGTAAATATGCTAGATCTAAGGTTTCAAGCTTAATGAATTATAGACTTATAGTGGATAGGAAGCACGTAAATGTAAATATTTTAGAACTCAAATGTTAACTATTCTGACTTTTTTAACTCCAACTCTCGTATGCGAGCAAAAGGAAAGACCATCGATCAACGGCTAAGGCCTGATGTCGATCGACGGTAAAATCAGAAGGAAGTATGGGCGAGATTTGATAAGTCCACCAGACTTATTAGACCAGTTCTCGCATGTATCTAACAGCCTAGTTCAACAAAATCTATTCTGGCACATAACCTACTCTAGTAGTTGTCCATGCCCTATCATCAAGATCCTAGTTAGCTACTCTAGAATGCAAACGTTAAGCACAACTCAATTGATGGATATTAACTTAACGTAACAATCTTATTATTGAGCTAATCCATGATTGCTATCATTCAACCCTAAATCTAATTAGTAACTACTCAAACATGATCTTTGTCACATAAATCATAGATAAATAGAATAGATATAATGAATGGAACTAAAATGCTTTGTAAAAACTTTGTCTCTTCTTCTTGTTATGTGTGTATCTTCTTCTTTGTTTTTCTCAAGACATAAATATAAAGCCCTAAACTTAGGTAAAAAATTGTCCAGAGCATTTTCGTCTTTCTGACTTGGGCTTTGATCATCAATCGATGGCAAGTGTGCTACATCGATCGCTCTCGATCTTAGATCATCGGTCGACGCCAAGTCTGTTCCATTGATCGATGTCTTTGTCGACTCACTGGATGATCAGCTACGGGTTCTTCTCTTCAAGATGCTCCAAAAGCTCCAAGTATTTCATATATCTTCAAAACGTTCATGGACTTGAAATACTCTAAAACATAGCCTAGACACACATAATAGACTCTAAATAGAGCATATAACATGGTCTAAAATTCGTAATAAATAGGCTATATCAATCTGCATGGACGTAGATCTAAATCTTCTTAGGTGCATATAACCAGGCTTCTTACGCAATCAAAGTTCCTCCTGAATGTCCCCATCTATGGCAGAAAATGGACACTGGTTTGTCATATACGTTGACGTAGAAACTGCTTCAGCCCATAATTTTTTCTCTTGACCTGACTCAACCAGAAAGCATCTCACCTTTTCCATCAGAGTTATGTTTATACGACCAGCTACACCTTTCTGGTGTGATGTATACGCACAGGTCATGTGTCTCTTGATTTCATGGTGTTTGCAGAAGTTGTCAAACTATGTGTTACATAATTCAAGTCCATTGTCTGTTCTAAAACAACTCACCTTTTTCTTGACTTGATTCTCCACCAACTTCTTTCATTCACAGAATTTGCTAAAGGCTTCTCTTTTAGCAGCTAAGAAATATACTCATACCTTCATTGTGTAATCATCGATAATAGATAGGAAATACTTCTTTCCTGACAGACTTGGCGTCCTATTTGGAGATCCTCATAGATCAGCATGTACATATCTGAGAGCTTCACCTGTATCATATTTTCCGATGTTGAAGCTTAATCTCTTCTACTTTCCCATCGATGACCCCTTGCTAGGCAAGAACTTGTAGATTCTTCATACCATGTGCTCAAGACATCTATGCCACAATACTGTTTCATCCTTAGATGGTTTCTTCCTAACACTATTGTTTACTTCATCTAACACAGTTTCACCAACTAACATGTACAATGACCTAAACACGGTTTCCTGAAGAGCTAGTTTACCATGCTTATAAAACCTAGTCTTCCCATGTCCACCAATATGCTCAAAGCCTGATGTTGGAATCAAAATCCACACCGTCAATTTTCGTAAACTTTAGGAAGTCAAGAAACCCAAACTTTCCCAGGAGATCCCGAATAATCTGCTTTAAATCAGACACAACGCAATCAAACATGAGAACACACGAAATACAAAAGAATCGATAAAATAAAAGGAGAGCGAAATAAATCTTATTCCAAATCTGCGTTTAAGCATTTAAAATAAGGAAAGAGCCTTGACCACAAAATCTGTTGGCGAGATCCTAGTTCTAGTAACCTAAGACTGCAAATCCTTAATCAAGTAGCTTGATATCAAAAACGGAAATAAATGCCCATTGCTCTAAGTTTGCTATCAATGCTTAAAAATCTATATCTTTGTCTCAAGCCTCGCCTTCTCTTATATACTCATCTCCAATGCGGTTTTGTGCTTCTTTTTCTGCCCCTGGTCGAGTTTATCACTTCGGGAATATTCCCTTTTTCTCTCGATCTTTATGGTTATCTTTGGAAACTTTGTATTTATCTTCTGATTTCTCAATATTTAACTTTGTGTGAATAAAGATAGACCGTCTTAACACCACTAGGTTTCGTTTCATATGAAAACGTAAGTGGGCCTTTAGTCGCATTTTAGGTCTCTCAAACTGTTTTTCCGACTTTAAGCATTTTTTCAATTTCTCCGAAAGACCATCTTTGATACGATGTCGATTTTAAGCATGGGTTCAAACTTCTCGTATACCTTAGGAAACTTTGTAGTTAAGTCAAGCATTGCCGTTTTACACAATTGGTTTGACCTTTATACGAAAAAACGAGTCTTTGCGGTTTTTATCGTAAAATTCCAATGATAACTCTGATTGAGATAAAACGAAAAACATTTCGATCGCGATTTGAAGAGGAATGCAAAGGAGAGACCCATGTCTCCATATGGCGACCCAGGCTTAGATAACTGAGGTTGCCATATGGAAACCCGGTCTTTGAAGGGTTAGGTCGACAAATAGCGACCGGACACGGAGAGTCGTGGTCGCCATATGGCTACCCGGACTGGGAGAGTCTAGGTCGCCATATGGCAACCCGTAATCCTGGTGTGCAGTTCGCCATATGGTAACCCGTACCTTGCGTGTGCAGGTTGCCATATGGCGACTTGTGATCTGCGTGTGCGGGTCGCCGTACTTGCGTCTGCGGGTTGCCATATTGAAATCTATACTCTTCGTGTGCGGGTCGCCATATGGTGACCCGTGCTTTGCAAGTGAGGGTCGCCATTTGGAGCATGTGCTCTGCATGTGCGGGTCGTCATATGGTGACATGTGATTTGCAAGTGCGGGTTGCCATATGGCGACCCATGCTTCCAAGTGTAGGTCGCCATATGGCGTCCCGTGCTTGCAGTGCCATATGGCGACCCATGCTTCCCAAATGTAGGTCGCCATATGGCGACCCGTGCTTGCAGGGTGCGGGTTGCATTTGGCGATCCGTGTTTGAAAGGTGGGATTTGTCGTACGGTGACTTGCCCATTGTGCCTTGATCGTTTTTTGAAAACTTTCAAGAGACGAAGCTTTGGAAGAAGCATTTTCCAGGGACTTGAGCTGTCTATTTCGTCGTGACCGATTTTGACCCCAACAGTTAACCCCTCAGCTTGTTAGGCCATGAGCGTTTAGCGTGAGGCTCTGGCGGGCGATTAGGCTTGTTGTGCAAATTAGACTGAATCATCGGCCGAGAGTCCGAGAGTGAATAGTAATTTATTTACTTATAAGTAGGTGGAGTAAGTACTGAGATTTTACTCACTTGCTCACTTTCTCCAAGGTATAATTTTTCTCTCTCATTCTCTCTCATTGGTTTTTTTCCTTATTTTACTATTTGAAATCATGTATACCAAAAAGAGAGCTTCTAAGAAAGTCAAGATTCGTCATATTAGTCATGACGATGCTCGAAATGAAGAAGAAGTTATCCCAAAACCTGAGTTTGTTCCGCACTCGGTTGATCCTGGGGAGGCCGAGGCGTATTGGGTTGCTTCATGTTAAGGCTTGACCCCTCCATCTGAAGCGTAATTTCCTAGCAGGCCTCCCCGCCGGTGGGCCCAAAGTCTTCTGAGCAAGAGCTCGTATCCATTCCTCGACATTGTTCGAGAGTTCGGCCGTATTACAGAAAATGTGGAGTTACAGATTCCGCGACAGGACGAAAGGGCAGATGATCCCCTGGTGAGCTATTTCACCTGTTACGAGGCGCACATTGTGCGTTGCCGTCTATGGTTTCCAATCCCGGAGATCATTGTTGGTACTCTGAACCGTTTTGGATTATCGATTGGCCAAATCAAACTTACAGGTCTTCAGCACCTCCTTGGGATCTTAGTCCTAAGTTACGAGCATGGGGTGCCCCTTAGTGTTGACCATTTTGAGGCTCTTTTGAAGCTACTGGCCGTGACGGGGGGATATATCGCCTACCTTGCACCCACATGTCGATCATACGGGAGACAATCTCGAATGGTCGTGCATGGGAGAAATGCTTCTTTTTTGTCCGCGTTAATAGCGCTTTGTTGAAGAAAGCTGCATTCCTGTTTTTCGTAGTGAATGGGGCCGTTATTGTACTGCTTGGATATACGTATGTTTCTTGTTCTGTTGATATCTAACTTTCTCGTTCTTTGTTTTTGCAGAGACCAACCCTTTGCCTCCGTTCCCAGACGACGTGATCGTTGTGAGGGATCTTCTTCGGACTGGTTCGTTCTTTTTGGACTTCTTTTACTCCAAAGCAAGTTCGAAAGGCTTTGAAACATCACCAGTCGCGATCTCATCCCAAAATGGTCGTGGAAGAGGGATCTGAACCGGCAATGGATGAGCTATTGTCGAGGCACATGCCGGTGTCTCGAGGGAACGCTGGGTCTTCCAAGGGCAAAGGGGTCGAGCTAGGCGATCTCAAATTTTCCTCGGAAGACTTCTCCTTGCCTGGATGGCCTTAAAACTTTGCTTCGGGCAACGGGAGTGGGGTTAACAATTTTTCCATGTGGGATTGTAACTTTGACGACCTTTTCAAGGATCTTCCAGCCGAGTTCGATCTCCCTCCTACCGTGGATGGTCAAGCGAGGTCGAAAGCATTTGTAGAGGGTTCTAGGATGGTCAACGCGATTAGTAATTCCAACTTCGCTTATCTATGCCATATATTCTTTCGGGATATGTTTTTTTAGCTTTGAACCTGTACATGGACTGCTCTCATTCAACTCGGCTCTCGAGGCGAGCTACCGGGAGGCGAGACTCTGTCGCTTCAAGGCTGAGAGGACAAAGCAAATATTTAGAGTTAAGGAAAGAGATAATATCTCGACTCCATGTTCGTTTATGAAAACGTCTCTTATCGTTTTTCATTTCGTCCATTGATCTGCATATTTCCTTAACATCGCTTTATTTATATCGTTTGTATCATTTTCTTAAATTTGATGTTGTTCTTCCTCACAATGATGAAGCTGGGAAAATTTGTCTAGGAGGATAAGCCCATTATTCTCACGGGATTGAGAATGTGCACACTTCCGCAAGTGTTGACATATGAGTGCATTCCGATTTCATCTGCAAATGATACATTTTGGGTCGCCTCATTGACCCACTGTACTGAGTCTGCTATGAGATTCCCACGGCAAAAGAGCTCTTGAGATCACTGGACAAGAAGTACACATGTGAGGATGCTAGCTGCAATAAGTTTGTGGTTGAAAAATTTCATGGCTTCAAAGTGGTGGATTCAAAACTCATCATGGATCAGGTGGAAGTGTTCCAGCTCATCTGCCATGAAATTGTTGCTGAAGGAATGTCTATCTGTGAAACATTCACAACTCCCAACTTCATTCAAAAGCTTTCCCCAAGCTTTGCTGATTTCAAGAACTACCTGAAGTACAAAAAGAAGATAATGGGTCTCGAGGAGCTCATCATGAGGCTTCATATGGAATCCATGAACCAAAATGATGACAAAGTCTATTCTAAGGAGCATAGTGTCAACATGGCTGAGCTGAAAGGCAAAGGAGAGGCACACACCCATTCTCCTGCCAAGCCTTTCAAAACGAAAACACCACTGAAGGCTTATGGACCAAACTTCAAGAAGGAAGACATTAAAATCAATGCAAATATGGAGCAATTCAAGGGAAAATGTCACACTAATGTCACAAAGTTGGTCACATGACCACTGAGTATCGTAGCAAGATCAGAAATGAGAAGGCCCAGACAAATCTCACTGATGAGGATGTCGTTGCAGTGGTGATTGAGGTCAACATGGTTGAAAGCAACAACTCCAAGGAATGGTGGTATGACATAAGGGCAACCACCCACATTTGAACTGATAAGGCGATGTTCAACACTTATCAGAAAAGCAAGACTCATGAGAAGTTGTTCTTTACCGCGGTTTCTAAAATTGAAGGCTGTGGCAATGTGGATATGAAGATGAAATCTGGACGTGAAATCACTCTGACGAATGTGAAGCATGTGCCTGACATAAGGAAGAATCTGGTCTCGAGAACCTTGCTCAGCAAGAATGGATTCGCCACAACTCTTGAAGCAGACAAGCTCGTGATTAGGAATAATGGGATGTATTTGGGAAAGGGGTATGTTAAGAATGGACTTGTCAAGATGAATGTAATGACAGTCCCTCTGAAAATTGTAGCTTCAAAAGTTTCAATGAATAAGGAAGAGTCAATTGCTTATTTGGTTGAATCTTTTAATATATGGGATGAAATATTAGGCCATGTAAACTACAAATCTATAAAAGATTAATGAATTCAAATCTAATTCCTAAATATAAAACAAGTAAATAAAAATGTAAAGTATGCGCACATGCTAAGCTCACAAAAACATCTTCACTTCATGTTGAAAGAACTAACAAACCTCTAGATTTAAATCACTCTCATTTTATATGATTTAAAATACATACAAACTAGTGGTCGGAAAAAGTACTTTGTAATTTTCATAGATGATTGCACAAAATATTGTTATGTATATTTATTACATAGCAAAGATGAAATCTTAGAAAAATTCAAAGAATTTAAATTTGATGTCGAAAATCAGCTTAAAACAACTATTAAGGTAGTTAGAAGCGATAGAAGAGGCAAGTATGATAGTCCATTTAATACATTTTGTAAAGAACATGGAATAATCCATCAAACTACAACTCTTTATTCACCAGAATCTAATGGAGTTGCTGAACGCAAAAATCAAATTCTAAAAGAGATGAGGAATGCAATTTTGCAGGAATCTGGGTTACCCCAGAACATATGGGGGAAGCGTTGTTTACCACTAATATATCCTCAACAAAATTCCACACAAAGTAACTGGCAAAACTCCATATGAATTATAGAAAGGTAATTTATCTTCGTATAAATACCTCAAAGTTGCGGTACCACCATTAAAGAAAGTCATAATTAGACCTAAAACAGTAGATTGCATCTTCATCGGATATGCAAATAATACAAAAGAATTGATAAAAAAAAGCGAAAAAAATCCTATTCTGAATCTGCGTTTAAGCGTTTAGAAGAAGGAAAGAGTCTTGGCCACAAGAGTTGTTGGCGAGATCCTAGTTCTAGTAACCTAAGACTGCAAATCCCTAATCGAGTATCTAGATATTAAAACTGAAAAATAAATGCCTATTGCTCTAAGTTTGCTATGAATGCTAAAAAAATTATATCTGTCTCCAGACTCGCCTTCTCTTATATACTCGTCTTCAAGGCAGTTTTGCGCTTCCTTTTCTGCCCCTGGTCGAATTTATCACTTTGAAAATATTCCTTTTTCTAGTTTTTATGGTTATCTTCGAAAACATTGCATTTATCTTCTAATTGCTCAATATTTATCTTTGTGTGAATAAAGATAGACCGTCATAAAACCATTGGGCTTGGTTTCGTATGAAAGCGTAAGCAGGCCTTTAGTCGCGTTTTAGGTCTCTCGAGCCATTTTTCTGACTTTGGGCATTTTTTTGATTTCTCCGAAAGATCGTCTTTGATACGACGTCGATTTTAAGCATGGGTTCAAATTTTTTGTATAGCTTAGGCAACTTTGGAGTTAAGCCAATTGTTGCCGTTTTACACGATCGGTTTGAACTTTATACGAAAAATGTGTCTTCGCGGTTTTCGTTGTAAAATTCCAACGTTAACGCTGATTGAGACGAAACAAAAAAAAACATTTCGATCGCAATTAGAAGAGGAATGCAAAGGAGAGACACAGGTCGCCTTATGGCGACCCAGGATTTGAGAGCTAAGGTCGCCATATGGTGACCCGATCTTTAAAGGGTTAGGTCGCCATATGGCAACCCAGACTGGGAGAAGCTATGTCTCCATATGGCAACCTGGACTGGGAGAGGCTATGTCACCATATAGCGACCCGTAATCCTGGTGGGCAGGTCGCCATATGGCGACCCGTACCTTGCGTGTGCAGGTCACCATATGGCGACCTGGGATCTGCGTGTGTGGATCGCCATATGCTGACACGTGCTTTGCGTGTGCAGGTTGCCATATGGTGACACGTGATTTGCGAGTGCGAGTTGTCATATGCCAACCTGTGTTTTGCGTGTGCGGGTCACCATATGGCGACCCGTGCTTTGCGAATGCGGGTCGCCATATGGCGAACCGTTCTTGTAGGGTGCGGATCACCATATGGCGACCCATGCTTCCCAGTGCAAGTCGCTATATGGCGACCCGTGCTTGCAGGGTACAGGTCGCCATATGGCGACCCATGCTTACCAAGTGCAGGTCTCCATATGGCGACCCATTCTTGTAGGGTGCGGGTCGCCAAATGGCAACCCATGCTTCCCAAGTGCAAGTCGCCATATGGCGACCCGTGCTTGCAGGGTGCGGATCGCCATATGTCGATCTGTGTTTGCAAGGTGGGACTCGCCGTACGGTTACTTGCTCCTTGTGGCTTGATCCTTTTTTGAAAACTTTCGAAAGCCGAAGCTTCAGAAGAAGAATTTCCGGGGACTTGAGCGGTTGATTTTGTCGTGACCAATTTTGACCTGAACACCTGATATATCCAAAGTTCTAGTAGATATCAAGTTCCTTCTTAATTCTGGACATTCGTGAGTGTCTTGACATAACCTCCATAAGCTTTGATGTTGATTGTACCAATCCCTTGCACTCCAACCGCACAATCATTACCAAAAAGAACTTGTTCCGACTTCAGCTCTTCAAACATGTGAACCAATCCCTCCTACACGTCATGTGGTAGGAACATCCAGAATCAATCACCCACTTATCATGATGCCACTTAACTGAAACCGATTTTGCATCATCCTCTTACTCATGATCTATCACAACCGCTGCCTCAGCTTCGTCTTCTCCTCATACTTCTTCTTGTATGCATAACACTTCCTCTTGGTTTGTCCCTGCTTCTTGCAGAATCATCAAGTTGTCCTAGACCATGAGATCGATCTAGACTTGCCCTTATCATTCCTCACAGGATCCTTCTTCTTAGTCTTTCTTCTAGAATAATATCCTTCACAAAAATCAAGAGACGCCGAAGAGGACTTCAGATCCTGATATTTAGAAGAGCATCAGCCGGTGATCCACGTGGCCAGAATTTGAGAGGCGTTCAGGAACACTGAGTTTCTTTACTATATTATATACTGTTAACACAATTTTTTTAACACAAAATTTCTTAAATCTTCTTTACAACAAATTGTCAGGTCTTGAGCTCTCTAGAACGCTTTGAATCATGCTTGAGTGATTATATAGCTGTAATATTATACTATTAGTCTGTCAAATGCTATATATTGTCAAAAATCTTGTGTTTAGTGATTGTAAGTTTTTCTATATGTTCTGGCTATTGGCAGTTCTCCATTTATCCAGTTCTGGTTAGGTTGTTCAGAACAACTGCAATAACACTAAATATTGCACATATGATCTCTTGTGTGTTGACATGAATTAATAAATAACAAGAGAAGAGAGTTCATAGAGTTCAAGAGGATTCTGGTAGAAGAATATTGTTAAAGTAAACATTAATTTGGTGAACAGTAACTCTATGAACAATAAATCCGTAAACAATAACTATGTGAACAGTAACTCCATGAATAATAACTCTGATTGTTTTGTTTTCTCTAAAAGAATAAAAATACGAATAATCTTGTAGCGACCATTGAAAATAGTAAAGAAATCATCTTTCTTCATTTCCTTATTCTCTTTGTTGAAATCTCTCATCGCTCTCTTTTGTTCTTAGAAGTTCTTCATGTCTTTCTTTTAAACTCTCATAATTCTATCAAATCTCATATAGTATCAGAGCATCTCAGCTCTTGAGACTTTTTTATCATCACTCCCTTCTATTACTTCCGCAAATCTTGTTTTTTCTACTTTGATTTTTTCTCTTTTGAATTTTTTTTTTATCCACTGGATACTAGTTGTTCAGAAATGGAAAACTAAAATGTGGTGATTCCAGTTTACTCAAGGGAGTTAACTATCTCTTGTAGTCAAGACTGGTCAAGACTTCGTTAGGGGACTTTGGTCATATGTGACAGATGACAAACCTTCAAAGAAAATCATCCTAGGAAAGGATGGTAAAAAAGTGGTGCTGGCTAGCGATGGAAAATGGGATCAGGAGGATCTCATGGTATTGTCCATCATTCAAAGCAGCTTTGAGGCATTAATCCTGGAAGCTTACTCCTACTGTGAAATTTCAAAAGAGTTGTGGAACACTCTTCAAAAGGTGTATGATAATATTTCAAATTTGAGCAGAGTGTTTGAAGTTAAGAGAGCTATCATCACCCTCTATCAAGAAGACACATATTTTAACAAGCATTTAGCAAGTTCGGGGCCTTGTGGGCTGAGTTGGTTTTGAGGCCGTATACTGTTGAGACTAGTTTGTTGAATGAGACGTGGAGCAAGATAAAGTCTTTGACATGCTTCTCACTGTAAACTCAGGTTATAATGACCTGATTTAGAACATTTTAAGGGCACATAAATTACTAACCTTGGAAGAAATGTGTGCTCAAATCTAGAAGGATCAAGGTTCAGTGGGTCTCTTTGGAGGCAAATGAGAACTGGTGTTGGCAAATCAAGTTGAGGGTGTTGCAAACAAGGGTGCCTACAAACTTGAAGACAATAAGATATGGGGTTGTGATCATTGCAAGAAGAAGGGGTATGGCAAATACAAGTGATGGATACTCCACCCTCACCTCAAGCCACTGAAGTTCAAAACACCATACAATGATGCAATGGCACACTTCTCTAGTGAAATGAGTGAACCATCCACTCCAATGACCATACACTTCTCAAATGTGGCTGGCGAAAGAAAAGCTTTGACATCCAGCAGTTACTCTATCTTAAGGACCACTCAAGATGAAACCATCAAGAGGTCTGACTTTGATGCTCTCATCAAAGTCCTCTAGGAAAACTCTGGTAACAATTTTGGTATTTCTTTAAATCACCATATGATCAGTGAACTAAATTTGATTAGTAGCATAGTCCATGTTCTAAGAAACATCATGATAGCTAATGGAGAAAGAATACCAATTAAAGAAGTAGGTGATCTTAGGTTGTTTGATAAAAAATCCAAAACTTTATATATGCATACTTTCACCTCAAACATGTTATCTGTTAAAAGAGCAATTACTGATTTAAATTGCAATATCTACTTGTAGGATATTGATTATAGTAGGTTATTAGCAAATGTGTAACCAAGAGAGACTTGTACTTATTTGAGGACACCAAGCTTCATTTGGTTTATTTGTTGCTTTAAATTTTATTTCTAATTTCCCTAAAGAAGCAATGTGGCATGCTAGACTAGGTATCCCCATTCTCATGGATTAAATATCAATTTGTTTAGCATTTCTTTTAAGAATGATTGTGAGGTTTGTATCTAAGGAAAATATTGCAAGTCTGTATTTCTTAAATCTACTAATATCTATGAAAATTGATTTGATTTAGTGCATTATGATGTGTGGACTGCTCCATGTGTATCTAGAGAAAAATATAAATACTTTTTAACATTCATAGATGAGATATCAGAATACACTTGGATCACACTGCTGCAATCAAAGAATATCGTGTTAAAAGAATTTATAAACTTTCAAACATATGTCACTAACCATTATCATGCCATGATAAAAAAATTTAGATCAGATAATGAAGGAGAATACACCAACAATGCATTCAAAGAGCACCTAGAAAAGCATAGGGTGAACCATCAAATCAGCTGCCCATACACCCCATGGAAAAATGTCGTGGTTGAGAGAAAGAACAGACACCTCATGGAGGTTGCAAGGAGCATGGTATTCCATACAAATATACCAAAGAGGTTTTGGGGAGATGTTGTGATGACAACTTGTTACTTGATCAACAAGATACTCAACCTAATCCTTTATGATAAATCTCCACATGAGGTATTGAATATGAACTGCCATTCTATAGATCATTTACATGTGTTTGGGTGCATGTGTTTTGTTTTGGTTCCAGGTGAGCAGAGAAACAAATTAGAATCTAAAATTACAAGAGCAATGTTCCTTGAGTGTTCTCCTCATCAGAAGGGTTATAAGTTTTATGCACCAGAGACTAGAAGAGTCTCAATCTCTAAGGATGTAAAGTTTGTAGAATCCAGAGGCTATTATGATGAAAAGAGTTTGGATAAGCTGAAAAATCTATCCCAATCATCCTCAGATTGAGCAAACAACCTGAGAATCATCTTGGAAAACCTTGGAACCAGCCAACCTAAGGAGAGTGAGGAAACCATGAGACATTCTACTCTTCAAGAAGCTGAAGAAGCTTTAGTAGCAGTCCATCATGATCATGAGGGGGAAAATAACCATGAATCACAAGTTGTCCATGATTCAGCTATCCATGATTTGATTGTCTACGATTCAGCTGTCTACAATCGACTGTCGACGATTCGACTGTCCATGATTCAGCTATGCACGATTTGAATGTGCATAATTTGACTGTCCATGATTCAACTGTCCATGATTCAGTTGTCCATGATTCAGTTGTCCATTATCAAGATGGAATGCAAGAAGAAGTACAACCATTAAGGAGGAGTAAAAGGGTGAGGAAACCATCCAAATGGATAAACACCAAAGTATACTTCAACAACAATGCAGTTGCTCACCCTATACAAGCTACATGCTCATTGGTACACTACCCTCAAGAACACATTGCTTTTATTGATGAACTGGATCATGAGTATGTCTCAAGGTCATATGAAGAAGCAATTGAACATGAAAAGTGGATAGAATATGTTGAAAATGAAACCAATGCTATGATAGTCAATGATACTTAGTATGGGGCTGAACTTCCAAAGGGCAAGAAGGTAGTATGAGACTCATCCCAGAAGTAGTGTTGTGCATCCTTTAGGAACTTACTCCTTTCATTACCAGTAAACTCCATTGGTTCTTTTTTAGCAGCTAAGAAGTTGGCATTTTCTCCAAACCATGGGAGGTTAGGATATCTCTTCTTGATCGCGACAACAAGATGTTCATAGTTTTTCTGGAGTAGTTTGTGTAGAGCGGTTGATCGCCTGTTCTTCCCAGATCAATCGAGTAAACGTGTTCCATTGGAAGATTTTCGTCAAGAGCGGTTTGTTCATCAATCTTCATCCTGGAAAGGTGATCTGCAACTCCATTCTCTATCCTCTTCTTGTTCTTGATTTCAAGATCAAATTCTTGGAGTAGGAGAATCCACCGCAACAATCGTGGCTTCGCATCTTTCTTTGTCACCAAGTAAATCAAAGATGTGTGATCAGTACGCACTACAACATTAGAACCCACCAGGTAGGATCTAAACTTCTCAAAGGGAAAAAACAATTACTAGTAGCTCTTTCTCAGTTGTGTCATAGCGACATTGCGCTTTATCTAAGGTCATGCTCGCATAGTAGATCACGTACAGTTTTTTTATCTTTCTGTTGACCCAACACTGGTTCTACTGCGAAATCACTTACGTCGGTCATGATCTCAAATGGGAGATCCCAGTTTGGTGGTTTCACAATTGGGACACTAACTAAAGCTCCATTGATCGGGTGGAAGGCAGCCAAGCAATCACTGTCGAACTCGAACTTGGTCTCTTTGTAGAGCAGCCTAGTGGGTGGTCTTGCGATTTTGGAGAAATCTTTGATGAACCTCCTGTAGAATCCAACATGTCTCAGGAAGCTTATGTTTCCCTTGACTGATTTTGGCGGTTGTAAGCTCATCATCACCTTGATCTTTGCCTTGTCAACCTTGACCCCTTTCTCTGAAATATTTTGACCAAGCTCGATCTTATCTCTGACAATCAAGTGGCACTTCTCCCAGTTTGAAACCAAGTGTTTTTCTTCATACCGCTTCAATACCCTGCACAAGTTTGACAAATATACAATAAAGGAGTTTCCATAGACACTGAAATCGTCCATGAAAACCTCTATTATGTCCTCTATCAGATCAGTAAAAATGGACATCATACAACGTTGGAAGGTCATAGGGGCACTGCACGGGCCGACTAGCTTCCTCCTATAGGCGAATGTGCCATAAGGTAATGTGAACATCGTCTTCTCCTGATCATCTGAATGGATGGATATCTGAAAGAAACCTAAATAACCATATAAAAGCAGTTGTATGGGTCGGTAGCCAATCTCTCAAGCATTTGATCAATAAATAAAAGTGGAAAGTGATCCTTGCGAGTAGCATCATTTAATTTGCGAAAATCAATGCACATGCGATGACCAATTACAGTCCTAGTAGATATCAATTCATTCTTATCATTTGTTATCATAGTGATTCCACCTTTCTTAGAAACTACATGAACAAGACTAACCCATTTGCTACCGGAGATCGTCTAGATCACATCAGCCTCTAGGAGTTTTATTATCTTTTTATTTACAACATCTTTTAGATTTGGGTTAAACCTCCTTTGATGTTGTATAAAAATCATCGATTCATCTTCTATATGTATTTTATGCATGCACAAGTCAGGTGAGATGCCATGAATATCTTCTAGTGAATACCCACTGCCTTGCAATACTTTCTCAGTACACAAAAGAGTTTAGCAGTTTCCACATTATTAAGCTCAGAATTCAATATGATAGGTTATGTGGAATTAGGTCAAAGGAACACATATATGAGATCTGTGGACAGAGATTTGAGTTTAATCTTGGGGGCTTTGAGCTCGCTCCATGAGTTGTCGAGCAGGCTGGTAGCTGCAGTCGCTCTTTTAGGAGCGGTTGTTCCGGCTGTTTTAGCCTGATCTCTCTCTCCTTTCTCGCCTAAACTCAAGTAGACGACCATCTTCTCCATAATTCTGGATAAGTCAAGCATCTTGGCATACCCATCCACATCTATATTTAGAACATTTTGTTCTCCCTCAGCCCTGATCAAGGCGACTTCCAATGGATCAACGACAATGATTTCCTCGATCATGCTTTCTCGAGGTTCCAGAGCATCGTCTCCATCAATTGTGAAAGTCTGGCCATCCAACATCGGCCTCTAGAACAGCTTGTCCATTTCAAACTTCATCACGATGTCTCCCAACTGGAGATCGATTCTACCATTTCTGACATCGATGATTGCTCCAACTGTGCACATGAAGGGCCGGCCCAAGATGAGTGGGTCCCTTGGTTCTTCATCAAGCTCTAGAACCAAAAAGTCAGCTGGAACCATAGTGTTTCTGATCTAGACATGGAGATCTGCAAAAACGCCAACTCAAAGTTTGACTGATCTGTTTGCGCATACCAAGGAGATCCTGGTTAATTTGAAATTAGTGAAAGCCAGTCGCTTGGCTACATAGTAAGGCATCAGGTTGATGCTTGATCTAAGATCGCATAGAGAGCATGCGAAAAAAATAATCCCAATCTGCACTAAAAGGACGAATTTTCCTGGATCACCCAACTTTTTGATTACCTTGTTCTCAAGTACAGGGATACATTCCTTGGAAATCATCATAACATCATTGTCTCCTGAGATTTTTCCTTAGACCAACCCTTTCATTAGGCTGCGCATAGAAGGGATCATTTGGATCGCGTCAACTGGAGGTAGCTTGATAGTCAAGTCTTCAAGCATATTTTACATTTCATCTCCTCGCGTTCCTTGCGAGACTTCTTCGCTGGAACATGGTAAGGTACCTTAGGCGTGTAAACTCGAGCATGAGCAGGCTCAACAGGGGTTGTAAGAACAGCTGGTTCAACTTCAGTAGGATGTTCTGAATCATCTATCGCATCAGGAGCGTCCTCAGAAAGTGGTTGCTATGATTCTTTATGCTTTCCTTTCTCTTCTGTCGTGAACCTCTCTTGAACTGGCTCAGCGAGTTGTCTTCCACTTCTTAGTTCCACAACACTACAGTCTCTAGGGTTTGTCTCAGGTTTTCCAGGGAGAGTTCCTTGTTGTCTCTTGACACTTTAAGCCGTTTGAGCAAGCTGGATGTTGTTCCTTCGTATGTGACTATTGATATTGTCGTACTTGGTGTTCAGCTCGGTGAACATGTTTTCTATCTTGGTGTTGATGTCTGTAGTAACCTAGTTCAAAGCCTTGACTTGAACTTGCTGGCTCAGGAGCATCTGCTGCATCATAGCGTTGAGATTTTTCAGCTCATCTTGCAGACCGCTCACAGCAGCTGGAGCAACTTGTTGATCGTTATGTTACTTCTGCTGATTTTAGGTTTGATTCTAATTTTGACCTACAAACTGGTTATGTGCTGGACTGAAAATGAAGGTGTTACCCTAGAAGTTTTACAGGAAGTTTTTCTGATACACAAATCCTTATGCATGGTTGTTCTACACTTGAACACCTGAGTTCTCCATGTTGTTGCTTTTGTACAAGAACAACTGCAGGTTGTTCCAGACGTTGGGGTTTTGATTGTAATTCTGGGTTTGCACATTCCATGCCCATTGATGTAACTAATTTCTTACTGCTCTTCATCCTTTTTATCAGCTTATGGAGCAGCTTCTTGAGTGTTTTGAATCTTCTTAGCGGTAGCATCCTCCATGTTGAAGAGTTTCCCTTGGTTGCTTTTCAGAGTTAAATCAACCTTTTCAGTTAACTTGTCTCTCCACTTTGTGTCGACACTGTTGATATATCTTGGAGCAGTCATTTTCCTGGTTCTTATTAGGTGAGATGGTGGCCATGTTTTCAATCAGCTCAAACACTCCATCAGTGGTCTGAGTCAGGAAGTCTCCATTGCTTGTAGAGTTATGAAGACTTATGTATTCCTAGTCAACTCCATCATAGAAAATACATAGGAGGTAATCATTATCAATTTCTTGGTGGGGGAATTCTCGGCGGTAATCATTGAACCGCTCTCATGCATCGCAAAAGGGTTCATAGGTGAGCTGCCTGAAGGAAGAGATTTTGTTCCTTAATGCAACTATTTTCACTTTCGTGTAAAAAATGATTAGGAATGCTGATATGACCTGCTCCCACGAAGTAAGTGAGCCAGGAGGGAGCTACATTAACCATTGTGCATCCTTTCCATCAAGAAAGGATGGAAATTACATGCACTTTATGTAGTCAAATGGTACTCTATTTATAAGAGTGAAACTGCGGACTTCTTCGAAGCTCTCGATGTGTTTCATTGGAATTTATGCAGGAGGTCCATGGAACACTTTCCTCTGTACAAGAGAAATTGAAGCGGGCTTGATTTCAGAGTCTTGTCGATTACATGGTGGGGGAATAATGACAGAGAGCGTGTTAAAGAAGTTACCCGGTAGGTTTCTCTGCTCAATCGAAGCAGCTTGTTCATGTTACTGCTGTTGTGCAACGAGTACAGAAGCTTCTTATTGTGCTTGAATGGTCTGATGTATCTCATGTTGCATATGCTGCATTGCGGCAGCAAGATCATCTTGGTTGCCATAATCATCCATAGTGGCGTTGGTCGGTCTTGGTTGCTGAAAGTTTGTTCTTTCTAACCTTGCGAGCTCCTGATTGGTAAGTGTTACTAGCTGTCCCGATGCATTTTTTCGAGTATGCCTACTGGTCATGTACATGGAGGATTAGCTGCAACAAAAAAAAGACAAAGCAAGTTAGAAGTTTTAGACTAAAATATAACAAAAAATAAAGGTAAAAAGTTGGTCTCCGTCGCAACGGTGCCAAAACTTGATACACTAAAAATTGGATATTTGCTACTGTCAAGTTAACAGTAGTTGTTGTAATATTTTAGATTCAATTCCAGAGGACCAGTTTACACTTTACTCATATGAGATCAATATCAAGATAAAACAAATAAGAGTTTTTAAGCTAAGAAAATTGTAAGAACAAAAAACATATTCATCTAGGTTTTCAGATTGATGAGAAGCTAATCTAGGGTGATTTAATCGGGTGTTTAAACAGACATGAGCCAAAAAATTATTCAACTTCAATTATAGTCCAAGTCTAGAAATCAGAACACACAACAAGATCAACCCACTTTCGTGGTGTCTCTCCTGTCATCGATCAGCTTCAACCCTAAGCTATCGCTTGGGCTCAAATAGTGACAATGAACATTAACGTTCAAGTCCAATTGGTTCACATAACACCCTAGTTTCTACTTTCGCTGAGTAGGGATGCAATGCTCATTCATAACAAATCTAGCAATCTATTACACGGTTAATTAACAGGTTAAACCTAGGATCAAATATTTAGTGATCAATTTAATGCAAGCATTAGAAACAATATGAATAAAGATAACCGAGAGATGCTTATCTATGTTTATCTCAAGATCAATTAAAACCCTAACACCGTAGGTTAACTAAGCCGACTGCTCAGTCATGAAATAAGAAAACACAGATAATGAAACTGAATAATATATCACTGTGATTAAAAGAGATATAATAGGGTTCAGAGAACTCTTCTCCAATGAGAGATGAAGCCTTCTCCCTTACAAATAGCAAGTAGTAAATCAAAATTCTTAAAATCTAGAGTCTCGATTCTTAAGAAAAAATAGTGTGTAAATAAAGAGAGATAGATAGGTTATTTATATGGAGGCGCCGTTACGTCAAAAGGAAAGATAAGGAAACTAAGCTAAATCCCAAATAACTTGGTGGTTTCCATAAAAGTCACGAGTAGCAGAGGGGCTGCTCTGTTTAGGATCACCCATCAGGTTGTTCTGTCTGGCTGCTCCGCAGGAAACTCCAATTTTCACACATTTCTTCATGTGTTTCTCCAAGAGCTCCCCAACTTATTTCAGACCTGAAATGACTCGAAAATGATTAGAAAAACTCAATAAATACTTGAAAACCATTTGAAAGATATATATACAAGATGCAAAAACATCATATATATGTTGGATCAATTAATAGCCATTAGGCTTTAATTAAAGTTTGAAAAGAAATGATTGGGCTTAAGAGTCTAATAGCCCAATTTGAATGTTATGATGTGTACTTACGAAAGTCACACATCGGCAACAAATGGATAAGTTGAACAATATTTAAATGACCATGTGTTATCATGGTTCAAATGAGTCAGAGGAAAAGATGGCCCTCCACGCGCGCGCCGCTGCTGCCGTCCAGCCGGCTCGGCTCGGCTCGGCTTGGCATGGGCGTGGGCGTGGGTGTGGATGTGGGCTTGGACTTGGGTTTGGGCTTGGTCTTGGATCTTGGGTCTTAGATCTTGGGTCCCGAAAACATCATGACGTTTGAGTGTAAACGACGCATAGTTCGTTTGAAAACAACGCGAAGTTTATATGTTTGCCAAAAGATCATAACGAGTTAAATAGAGAAAATCTTGTGAACAAAGTTTCTCAACTCTCCACTCCAGATATTTTAGAGAGATCTTTGCTAACGTGCTTCGCCAGTTACGAAATTCAAACTCTCATCTCTTCTTTTATCGTCCTCCTTCATTTCTTAAGTTTTCACAAAAATCAAAATCCAACAGTAAAAAATCCCACAGTGTAAGTCTAGAGTGTGTTTCGTAGCGATTATAGTTCGTTAGAGCATTCACGAGTGAAGCGTGAAGCGTCTTCCATGGTTGTATCCTGGAACTCTATATACGTACAGTCTCGTCTCACCACAGAGCAAATATTTAGAGTTAAGGAAAGAGATAATATATCGACTCCATGTTCGTTTATGAAAACTTCTCTTATCGGTTTTTCGTTTCGTCAATTGATCTGCATATTTCCTTAACATCTCTTTATTTATATCGTTTGTATCATTTTCTTAAATTTGATGTTGTTCTTCCTCACAATGATGAAGCTGGACAAATACGTCTAGGAGGATAAGCCCATTATCCTCACGGGATTGAGAATGTGCACACTTTCGCAAGTGTTGACATATGAGTGCATTCCGATTTCATATGCAAATGATACATTTTGGGTCTGCTATGAGATTCCCACGGCAAAAGAGCTCTTGAGATCACTGGACAAGAAGTATACAGGTGAGGATGCTAGCTGCAATAAGTTTGTAGTTGCAAAATTTCCTGACTTCAAAGTGGTGGATTCAAAACTCATCATGGATCAGGTGGAAGTGTTCCAGCTCATCTGCCAAGAAATTGTTGCTGAAGGAATGTATATCTGTGAGACATTCACAACTCTCAACTTCATTGAAAAGCTTTCCTCAAGCTATGCGGATTTCAAGAACTACCTGAAGTACAAAAAGAAGATAATGGGTCTCAAGGAGCTCATCATGAGGCTTCAGATGGAATTCATGAACCAAAATGATGATAAAGTCTATTCTAAGGAGCATAGTGTCAACATGGCTGAGCTGAAAGGCAAAGGAGAGGCACACACCCACTCTCCTGCCAAGCCTTTCAAAACGACAACACCACTGAACGCTTATGGACCAAACTTCAAGAAGGAAGACATTAAAATCAATGCAAATATGGAGAAATTCAAGGAAAAATGTCACTAATGTCACAAAGTTGGTCACATGACCACTGAGTATCGCAACAAGATCAGAAATGAGAAGGCCCAGACAAATTTCACTGAAGAGGATGTCGTTGCAGTGGTGATTGAGGTCAACATGGTTGAAAGCAACAACTCCAAAGAATGATGGTATGACATAAGGGCAACCACCCACATTTGAACTGATAAGGCGATGTTCAACACTTATCAAAAAAGCAAGACTCATGAGAAGTTGTTCATGGGAACACCGCGGTCTCTAAAATTGAAGGCTGCGACAATGTGGATCTGAAGATGAAATCTGGACGTGAAATCACTCTGACGAATGTGAAGCATGTGCCTGGCATAAGGAAGAATCTGGTCTCGAGAACCTTGCTCAGCAAGAATGGATTCGCCACAACTCTTGAAGCAGACAAGCTCGTGATTAGGAATAATTGGATGTATTTGGGAAAGGGGTATGTTAAGAATGGACTTGTCAAGATGAATGTAATGACAGTCCCTCTGAAAATTATAGTTCCAAAAGTTTCAATGAATAAGGAAGAGTCAATTGCTTATTTGGTTGAACCTTTTAATATATGACATGAAATATTAGGCCATGTAAACTACAAATCTATAAAAGATTAATGAATTCAAATCTAATTCATAAATATAAAACAAATAAATAAAAATGTAAAGTATGCGCACATGCTAAGCTCACAAAAAATCTCCAATTCATGTTGAAAGAACTAACAAACCTCTAGATTTAATTCACTATGATTTATATGATTTAAAATCTATACAAACTAGTGGTAGGAAAAAGTACTTTGTAATTTTCATAGATGATTGCACAAAATATTGTTTGTATATCTATTACATAGCAAAGATGAAATCTTAGAAAAATTCAAAGAATTTAAATTCGATGTCGAAAGTCAGCTTAGAACAACTATAGTAGTTAGAAGCGATAGAAGAGGCGAGTATGATGGCTCATTTAATGCATTTTGTAAAGAACATGGATAATCCATCAAACTACAACTCTTTATTCACCAAAATCTAATGGAGTTGCTGAACGCAAAAATCAAACTCTAAAAGAGATGAGGAATGCAATTTTGCAGGAATTTGGGTTACCCCAAAACATATGGGAGAAGCGTTGCTTACCACTAATTATATCCTCAACAAAATTCTACACAAAGTAACAGGCAAAACTCCATATAAATTATAGAAAGGTAATTTATCTTCGTATAAATACCTCAAAGTTGTGGTACCACCACTAAAGAAAGTCATAATTAGACCTAAAACAGTAGATTGCATCTTCATCGAATATGCAAATAATAGTAGTGCTTATCGATTTCTGGTACATAAATCTGAAATATCAGATATCCACGTAAATACAGTCATGGAATCAAGAAATACATTTTTCTTCGAAAATAAATTTCTTTGCAAGGAAATACAGGATTCAAAACGAACAATAAAAGAAAGAGACAACGACAATGACTTAGAAATTGACACAAACGTCGATACTTCTGCATATGATATTTTAGAAAATGAAAAAGAAGATGAACCTAGAAGGAGTAAAAGAGCTCGAAAGAAAAAATCTTTTGGTGGAGATTTTTTAATGGCATTTTAGTAGAAAATGATCCAAAAACTTTGGCAGAAGCCATATCTTCACCAGACACTCTATTTTGGAATGAAGCCGCCAAAAGTGAATTTGATACTATCATGCAAAATTATATATGGTATATAATGGATTTACCACCAGGTTGTAAAGCATTAGGGAATAAGTAGATTTTAAAGCAAAAACTAAATTCTGATGGAACACCTGGTAAATACAAAGCTAGGCTTGTAGTTCAAGAATTCCAACAAAAGGAAGGTTTTGACTATTTTGATTCATATTCTCCAGTAACAAAAATAACATCAATAAGGCTGATGATAGTAATCACAGTCTTAAGAGACCTAGAAATCTATTAAATGGATTTAAAACCGCCTTTCTAAATGGTGATTTAGAAGAGTAAATTTACATGAAACAACCTGAGGATTTTTTCATTCCTGGACAGGAAGACAAACTAAGTCGACTTGTTAAGTCACTTTATAGGCTTAAACAAGCTCCTAAACAATAGCACAAAAATTTGACTATACATTGCTGTCAAATGATTTCAAAATTAATGAATGTGATAAATGCATATACTACAAAACTACAAAAAATGCATATGGTTTACTATGTCTATATGTAGATGATATGCTCATTATTGGAAGCAATAGAGATATTATCAATTAAACAAAGAACATGCTCAAAGAGAAATTTGAGATGAAATATTTTATGATTAGCAGATGTTATTCTCGGGGTAAAGTCACAAGAAATTCAAATGGAATTATCTTAACTCAATCTTATTATGCTCAAACAATATTAGAAAATTTTAAAAATTACTCTAATAGTACTACAAAAACTTTGTTAGATCTCCAAATGCACTTGATAAACAATTCAGGGGAAGCGGTTTCACAAAACGAGTATGCACGTGTGATCGAAAGTCTCATGTACTTGACCAGTGGTATTAGACCAATTGTACTAGACAAGATCTAGTGCATACAGTAAACATACTTAGTCGATATACAAGTAATCCAGGTCATACACACTAGAAAGCTATAACGAGAGTACCCAATTACTTGCGCTACACCAAAGATATTGGGCTTCACTATGGTAAAGAACCATCAGTTTTAGAAGGATACATGAACGCTAACTGGATATCAGATTCTAAAAACTCAAAATCCACAAGTGGATATGTTTTTACACTAGGAGGAGCAGCAACATCTTGGAAATCTACCAAACAAACAGTGTTAGCTATATCCACAATGAAATATGAGTTCATAGCCTTAGACAAAGAAGCAGGAGACGTTGAATGGCTGAGAAACTTTTTGGAAGATATTTCCATGTGATAAACCTGTATTAGCTATATGCATACATTGTGACAGTCAATCAGCTATAGCCCGGGCTCATAATAATCTCTACAATGGTAAATCTTGTCACATCAGAAGATGACATAAAACCATTAGATAACTTATCTCAAATGGTGTAATCACAATAAACTACTTTAAACCGGCTGACAACCTAGCGGATCAATTTACTAAAGGTTTGCCACGAGATATGGTTGCTAAATCATCAAAAGGAATGGGTTTAAAGCCTAAAACGGATGAAGATGCTTGACTGCAACCCTACCTATCATGACTGGAGATCCTAAAACGTAGGTTCAAAGGGAAAACAAAATATAAAAAAAACTACCAAAAGCACTTCGAGACTAGTGGTCTCTTTCTAGCTCTTAAGATGATAAAAAGTACTAACGAATGTGAGAAGGATAAGCATATGTTTTTTAATGATTACATAGCTTCTAAAGCGGAGTATTGCTCAATACTTTTCATCGTCAATCACCTAAATGAGTGTGAAATAGAGCCGTTTCTAGGAGAATGAATGCAAAGCTATATTCTCTAAGTTCACTCATTAAAACCAGGAATAGTTCAGGGCCAAATGAACACAATAAAGAACTAAGTTCTACGAGAAAATGAAGTTGCGTTATGCATGTTGTCTCTATCTACATAAAACACCGGTTGGTTCAAGACATCATGCTTACCTTCTGGTAAAGTAAACCCGACAAATATTAACTATGAGTGGTTCAAAGCTTAAAAATACCACCAACTCAAACACAGTGAATTTTTCGCAAACACTCTCGAAGTCAGTCTGTCTAGTCAATAGTTTAAGTCTATTCAGAAAAGTTTGTAGAGTTTTTAGAGTCTATCGAGTCTGCATTTAGTTTTCATATGTTTAGAGTTAATTTTATTCATGTCAGATTATTGGACCAATTAATAGCCATTGGACTTTAGTTGAAGTTTGAAAAGAAATGATTGGGCTTAAGTGTCTAATAGCCCAATCTAAATGTTATGATGTGTACTTATGAAAGTTCCACATCGACAACAAAGGGAGAAATGGAGAAATATATATATATATATATATATATATGACCATGTGTTATGATAGTTCAAATAAGTCAGAGGAAGAGATGGCTCCCCACGCGTGCGCTGCCGCCGTCATCTGGTCTGCTCGGCTCAGCATGAGCTTGGGCTTAGGCTTTTGAGTTTGGGTTTGGGCCTTGGGTCTTGGATCTTGGTAGAGGACCTCCGGCCCAATAAGATTCTTTTTGGACCAAGTTAAGATCAACATTTTGCTTATTTAATTCCCATAAATAGCATGACGTTTGTGTGTAAACAAGGCTAATTCGTTTGAAAACAACACGAAGTTTATATGTTTGCCAAAAGATCAAAACGAGTCAATCGAAAAAATCTTGCGGAAAAAGTTTCTCAACTCTCCACTTCCGAGATTTCCAAGAGATCTTCTCTAATGTGCTTCACCAGTTACGAAATTTGAACTATCATCTCTTCTTTAAATACTCGTCTCGTTCTCCTTCATCTCTTATGTTTTCACAAAAATCAAAATCCAACAGTAAAAAATCCCACAACATAAGTCTAGAGAGTGTTTCGTAGAGATTATAGTTCGTTAGGGCATTCACAAGTGAAATGTGAATCGTCTTCTATGGTTGTATCCTGAGACTCTATATTTGTACAATTTTATCTCACTACAAAGCGAATATTTAGAGTTAAGAAAAGATATAGTATATCGACTCCATGTCCGTTTATGAAAACATTTTATTATCGGATTTTTTCATTTTGTCATTAGATATATATATATTTTCTTAACATTCCTTTATTTATATCGTTTGTATCATTTCGATTTTCTGACTTCTACAATATCAAGAGCTCTTGCATAAGCTTCTCCTTTTGTCTCTCAGCTTCGGAGTTCATAGTAAAAGGCTGTGAACCGCCTGTAAGCTGTTGTGTTATCAGCGATAGCTTCTCTTTAGCTTGCTAGCCTAGTCTTCTTGTCTTACCTCCTTGGTTTTTTGTTGGTTAGGCTGATTAGATTAGAGTTTGCTTAGGTTGTTCGTTTTGTAGTTAGTTAAGCATATGCTACTAGTATCGTTTGTAACTTCTCTCTCAAACAGAAAATGGTAATAATATTTAACATGTTGACAAAAAAGAGATTGAAATTATAATGAAAATGGAAAAATGAGAACTATGAGCTGGTGCCGAACTTTTTTATAATGTTACCGTCTTCTTGGTTGCAGCCATCTCTTGTTCCGAGACATTGGCCCCGCTAATGGCAGTATTAGCACTCTTGTACTTGACGCACTTTCCAGGCTTTTTAGTTAGGTTTATTCACCAGCTTTCAGTGGAAACTTCGGACAAAAAGAGAATGCTGCCCAATCTATGTAAGCCACGTGTCATATTTCAGTGTACCCACGTGCTTGGCCGGTTGTTTGATCCTATCCTTCGTTCTTCCTCAGTCTTTATATTCGTGTACGTATAGTTTTTTTTTTTTTTGCTAAACTTCGTGTACGTATAGATATATCAAGAAAACTAATGTCATACAAATTAGATCAATTCTCTCAAAAAAACATTAAAATAGATATTTTCACAAAAAAACAAAAAATAGAAATATAACCAAAAATTGTTTTATTAAAAAAATTTTTAAAAAAATTTTATTTTATAAATATATAAATATTATTTTAATAGATAATAAAAATAAAATACAATTTTTATATTATTTTCGAATAAGATGTCTTTGAATTTAATTTTTTTGGAATAATATGTCTTTGAGTTTAGATATATTATTATTGAATAATATATCTGTGAGTTTAAAATTTTTTATTTTACTTTTCCAATTTTTTCTTTAACTTTTTCCAATTTTTTCTGAAAACCAAAATTTCTTTTTAAAAATATTTTGAAATTTTTTAGTTTACTGTAATCATATAGTTTTCTCTATATAGAATAATTCTCTCGAAAATATATTAAAGCAAGTTTTTCTCAAAAAACGTATAAATTTTTTTAATCTTATTTCATAGATAACTAAATATAAATAATTATTTGAATAAATAATTAAATATATTATTCTGAATTTAAATTTGATTTTTTTTCTTTTAGTTTTTTGAATTTTTCAAACACTTTTCTTTTCAAAAATTTATTTTAAAAACTGAAAATTATTTTATGAAACTATTTTTAAATATTTATTTTAAATTTAAATATTTATTTTAAAATTTTAAATTACATCCCTATTAATCTCAACTTCAAATCAAAATAATAAATTTAAATTATTTAATCATATAGGTATAACTGTTTGTTTATCTCTTTAATAAAACACTTCTGAAAAAAAATTCAATTCTAACAAGTTTATAGCACTTTTCAAATTTACCATTAATGAATGACTATTTTCATAAATAACCTAAATTTGTAATAAAAACATTAAACTAATTTTTAAATATTTATAAAATATTTACAAACTCAATCTCATGATCCTAATATAGAACCTAAATAATAATCATTTTATTCTAAATCCAATATCAGTATATTTTTATTAAGAATATTTTTGTAAATGATATTTAACTTGTACTATTTTAAGAAATTTCTCAACATTTTGATCATTTTGACTTTAAATAAATAATTAAAAATATATAAAATATAAAATATTTTTTTATTATTTTTGTACAATATGTTTTTTAGTTCAATTTTTCTAAATTTTATTTTCAAATATGAAAATTCTTTTTGAGATTATTTTAAAAAAATATTTAAATTTTAAATATTATTTAATATTTTAAAAAATATTTTTTAAAAAATCTTAAACGTCTCAAAACTCAACCATTCAAATCTTAACTTTTAATAAAACATTTTAATCATTTTGATTTTTGTGCATTATATTTATGATAAAAAAAAAATAGGTCTGGGCAAATAAACCGAAACCCGAACCGAATCCGATCCGATAAAAATAAATCCGAACCGATCCGAATCCGACATAAATAGCGAATAGATCTTGTTTTATGGTATTTTGGGTTATGGGTATTATCCGAACCGAGCCCGATCTTAAATGGATATCTGATAGAACCCAAAACATTTAAAACCCTAAAAGATCTTGTACCAAACATTATCTCAATTCCTAATATGTATGTGAAATACACTAAGATATTAAATATCTAAAATAATTATCTATTACATAAATAGTGGTGGTTCTATTATATGAAAGTTGATGTTTGAAGATGGCGGTTGAAGCTTAAAGTTTTTAGATTTTGGTTTTGTTTTCGCTGAACAATGTTTCTCATTTTATGAGAACTTGGTTTTTGTTTTATTCTTTCATTTATTTAGTTTTTTTATAAATAAATATATTTACATTTCATTTGATTTTGAATGATCATGTTTGATATTTCTTTCTTATTTTTGAATCAATTTTACTTACTTTTTAGTTATAAAATAGTTACAAATCATGTATTTTAAAATCGAAGAACCGATTTATTTATGTTTTGGTTATAAAATATGTACAAATCATGTATTTTTAAATCAAAAAAAATCGATTGGAACCCGAATCCGAAAGTACATCGGGTTGTACCGGTTCTTCAAAGATTTATTAACCCCGACCCGAATCCGATAGAACCCAAACCGGTCCCGAACCGAGCTTTCATATAATCCGAATGGGGCTGATTTTGATAAACCCGAAAAACCCAAAACCCGATTAGACAAAACCGAAACCCGATTGGGATCCCGAATGCCCATGCCTAAAAAAAAAAAATGTTATTCTCAAAATTTCTCTTCAACTTAATGTTACCTAATAATTTTGTTAATTACAAATCAAAATATAATTCTTTTACATAATATTAAATGCTTTGATTCAATAACTACTTTTAATTGCATTAATTTGTGTAATATGGAAAGTCCATGTAACGATTTTCAGATATTATATTACATTTCTCTAGAATTTAAACAGTTTGTAACTGAAATTTTATATTAAAGGAGAAACAAAAAAATATCTACAAAAGAATGTCGTTTTCGTAATTATCAGACTTTCTAAATAAAAATTTATTTTTCTAAAAAAAAAAGAAAAGAAGTAAGAGAGGCTCCTGCATCAAACATACATAACGTATTGCTTCATCTTCTTCCTCTTCTCTTAACATTCCCCAGTATGGGTCTCACCACTTCCTAACTCTTTCTTTTATATCTTCTTGATAAGTATGAAGAAGCCATCTCAATTCAGATCCAATCATACCCTTCTCTTCTTTCTCTGATCACCAACCAAACAAAACACACAACCAACAACAATGATTCAGCTTCCGTAATTACAACCTTGGTATGTCCAAATCTTCTGTCTTTTTGTCTGTTCGTTGCTTGTTTTAACTGTTAATTTTGTAATACTACTTTTGAGGTATGATTAGGCTGAAAGTTCGCTTCTTTTTTCTTCTTCTGGGGAGTAGTAAGATTGATAGCTAAGTACAGGAAAATATTTTTAAATAAAAGATTGAAACTTTTCAAGAATTTGTGTAAACCCTTTTCGAAAATTTCTTCAATTTAAGGAAAAATAAAGATTGAGAATTTGGGTTTTTGGTTGAGTTTAGGAACAAGAAGCATGGCGATATTAGTTGAACCACCAAATGGGATCAAACAAGAAGGGAAACATTACTACTCGATGTGGCAAACACTGTTCGAAATCGACACTAAGTATGTTCCCATTAAACCCATTGGAAGAGGAGCTTACGGTGTGGTTTGTTCTTCCATCAACCGTGAGACCAACGAGAGGGTCGCTATCAAAAAGATTCACAATGTCTTTGAGAATCGAGTTGATGCCTTGAGGACGTTGAGAGAACTCAAGCTTCTTAGGCATGTGAGGCATGATAATGTGATAGCGCTTAAAGATGTTATGTTGCCTACGAATAGATCGAGTTTCAAAGATGTGTACTTGGTTTATGAGCTGATGGATACTGATCTTCATCAGATCATCAAATCCTCTCAGTCTCTTTCAGATGATCACTGCAAGTACTTCTTGTTTCAGGTAATGTAACTCTTCTTAAGTATTATCGGTTAGTTATCGATATTGGTTTTGTTTTGTTTAGCTGCTAAGAGGATTGAAGTATCTTCACTCTGCAAACATCCTTCACCGCGATTTGAAGCCAGGGAACCTCTTAGTCAACGCTAACTGCGATCTAAAGATTTGTGACTTTGGGTTGGCTAGAACGAGCCAAGGCAATGAACAGTTCATGACAGAGTATGTGGTTACACGTTGGTACCGAGCACCTGAGCTTCTTCTCTGTTGTGACAACTATGGAACTTCCATTGATGTCTGGTCAGTTGGATGCATATTCGCCGAGATTCTTGGTCGAAAACCGATATTCCAGGGGACAGAATGCCTTAATCAGCTTAAGCTAATCATCAATGTTGTTGGTAGCCAGCAAGAATCTGATATTCGGTTTATAGACAATCCGAAAGCTCGAAGGTTCATAAAGTCTCTTCCTTTATCAAGGGGTACACATCTCTCCAATCTCTACCCGCAAGCCAATCCTCTAGCTATTGATTTGCTACAGAGGATGCTTGTGTTTGATCCAACCAAGAGAATCTCTGTAACTGATGCACTCTTGCACCCGTACATAGCGAGACTGTTTGACCCTGGTTCTAATCCACCTGCGCATGTCCCTATCTCTCTGGACATAGATGAGAACATGGAAGAACGAATGATCAGAGAGATGATGTGGGACGAGATTCTTTATTACCACCCTGGAGATGAAACTGCAAACCCCTAATCATCATCCAGTTATCATTTTCCTTTTAAAAATGCACCTTTGATGTTATGTTATATAGTGAGTGAGTGAGTGAGTGAGTGAGTGAGTAGTAGCAACATAATTTGAAGAACTGATTAGTATCTCTTTTCAACTTTGTAAATGTGAATCGTGTGAGACTGTTTTTAAGTTTAAGGCTTGTTCCTCTTCATTGTCTTTGAGCTGATGAGTTTACTTCATATTTTCAGACCAAACCCCTCTGTATTGTTTTAAGAAAGTGAAACAAGTCTTTGAATACTACAAGATTTATCAAAGAGAGGTTATATATTAGGGTCTGCTAGTTTGGGACAAGCATCATCGGCTATAGAGATGGCAAGGCTTTGTTGTCGACAATTCAAAATGTATGAAGCAAAGGATATACAAAGGTTTGGTTTGACGGAGATTGTTAAGTGTTGATAGATATATCACAACGTTTAATCACACGACATTAATTGATGGGGAAATTCTCTTAAATAGTTATTTTTAAGTTTTTGTCACAAAAATAGTCCTCGAAAAAATAAAATAATTAAAATAGTTTTTTTCTTTATTTTGAATTTTTTAATTTATTTTTTGAAATTTGAAACCCTATCTCCAAACCCACCCCTTAACTCTAAACTCTAAGTCTAAATTAGTTAACCCTAGCGGTATAAATACATTTTTAGCTTCTAAAAAATATATTTTAGTCATTTTCTTCTTTAAAAACTATTTTTGTGAAAACAAACTAAAAGAGACTATCTAAGGAAATTTCTCTAATTGATGTCACAAATCTCTGTAAATACAAAGACGAGCTTCTTTCACATCACACGATTCGGAACTTTAATCAAGCTATATAAAGGGGCGAAGGCAGTGTGTTGAGAGGAGGGCAGTTGACCCTATGAAATTTAGAAAATTAGTTTAATTATCATTAAATATTCTATATTGACCCCAATCCAAAAAAAAATATTGACTTAGAAACTTTTTGGAATATATTTCCATATGGAAGGAACATGTGCCATTTATTTGCATACATTGTGATAGTCAATCAATTATAATTCATGCTTAAAATAATATTTACAATGGTAAATTTCATCACACCAGAAGATGACATAAAACATTAGACAACTTATCTCAAATGGTGTAATCATAACAGACTACATCAAATCGGCTGACAACCTAATGGATCCATTCACTAAAGATTTGCCATGAAATGTTGTTGCTAAATCATCAAAAGGAATAGGTTTAAAGCCTATAACAAATGAAGATGCTTGATTGCAACCTTATCTATCATGACTGAAGATCCCAAGGCGTAGGTTCAAAGGAAAAACATAATCAAACAAAATACACCAAGAGCCCTTTGAGACAGTGTAGTCTCTTCCCAGCTCTTAAGATGATAGAAATGCTAAAAGATGTAAGAAGGATAAGCATAAGATTTTAAGGATTTCATAGCTTATAAAGTGGAGTATTACTCAATACTCTTCATGATCAATCACCTAATGAGTGTGAAATTATGCCGTTTCTAGAAAAATGAATGTAAGACTATATTCTCTAAGTTCACTCATTGAAACCAGAAATAGTTCTGAGCCACAATGAACACAATAGAGAACTAAGTTCTACGAGAAAATGAAGTTGTGTTATGTATGTTGTTTCGGACTACATAAAACATCGGTTGGTTCAAGACATCATGTTCACCTCCTAGTAAAGTAAACCTGACATATAATAACTATGAATGGTTCAAGGCTTAAAAATGCCACCAACTCAGACATAGTAAAATTTTTGCAAGCACTCTTGATAAATCTGTCTAGTTTAGTCTAGTCAGAATTAAAATAACTATAGTAACTAGAGTCTGTCGAGTATGCATTTAGTTTGCATATTTTTAAAGTTATTTATGTTCATTTGGGAGATTGTTGGAACTCTGTTTTTGAAGAAAAATACAAGGCTGATTTTTTGAAAAATTTTCCGATGGCTTTTCCAGTCAAACCAGTGGTCATTCCAATCAGTTCATCAGCCGTTTGTAAAGCTTGTAATGAGTACTACAATCTGGTATATTCAAAAACAGATTTAATTTGAATGAGAAATGAAGCTTTGAAGTTTCTAAGTTGATGTGATGAAAACTCAAAAATCCCAACAAACTCAACCAATTTGGAGTAGTATAAATATGTCCTCACTCCCATCTTGTTTCAAAGGCTTGTGAGAGAGATAGAAGGCTTCGCCCCACGTGCGCCACCACCGTCAGGCAGCTCGGCTGGCTCGGCTCGTCTTGGGCTTGGGCTTGGGAGAATGTGGCCCCAGAACCACTAAAAGATGTTATTTTGGACCCAATTAAGCCAAACGTTTTTGACCCACTTAATTTTCAAAAACAACATGCATTTCATTTTAAAAAGAAAAGTAGTTTGTCTAGAAAATAAAAAACGCCATGCATTTTATCATGTCAAGATATTTAAAAGAGATAAGAAAGTCTTAGGGAGTAAGTTTTTCGAAACTCAACTTCATTTGATCTCCGTGAGGTTTTTATCCCACGTGCAGCAGCTGTTACATAAAGTGGCTCTCGTTCTTCTTTTTAAATAAACCCGACTATCCTCATTCATTCGATAACTTTTACAGCAAGAGAAAAACCAACGAAACCTCCAAGCGTAAGTTTCTTTAGAGAGTGTTTCGTAGTTCTATAGTTCGTAGTGGCTGTTCACGAGTGTCGTGTGATAGTCTATCATGGTTTTATTCTGGGACTCCTATTCGTTATGATCCATCGCACATACGGAGCGAATATAAAGAGTTAAGGAAAGAGATAATATCTCGACTCCATTGTCATGTTTTCGAAAATAGTTTCCCAAATCATGTTTTTAAACGTCGATTCGGTTTTTCGGCTTCAATACTAATGTTGGTCTCATGATAAACCTCCAACTACTCTGTAGAGAACAACCGTGTGTCTTTGTGTGTTTGGTATGGTTGCAGGTCAGATACATCTGAAATTAGAGGCATTGGTTATGGAGCCTAAATGTATTGTTGCCACAAACATAAACCCTAAATTAATAGGAGGTGAGCATCGTCTGTTTTCAATAGTGATTTAAAACATTCTTATCACACCAGTTTCAATTATTTTCTCGTGTTTGATTTCAGATGGTGTCATCTCTTGTTCAAAGTGCTACCGGAAACTGCAGTGTGGATTCACATCTTTCAACTGCGCATGCTGCAATGACGACAATGCAGTTGTTTTTTCCCCTTCCGTTTCCAAGAAAGCTTCAATGTCTAAGAAGGTCAATCACACCTAAGGGATCTATCCAATGAGTTTAAGTGCTAGGAACAGATTATAGTTGGGCGAAAAAGTTCCTCACATTGGTTATTTAACACCATAAATCAGAGTCATATTAAAACCTTCTTGTTTATTTGAAGCTGACGATGACTGGATTCATAAATTGAATTTCACATCTATCTACTCCGTGTAGTTGAGCCGGAGTAGTGTAAAATATTGTGAGCCGTAAACACTGTAATAAGAATTTTACAAATATATATACTTTTGTAATTTAATAATTTTTTAACTCAATAGTAGTGTATCACTTTTAAATACGCAGAATAAATCATGAAGTAAATCATTTATATAGTTATATTGTATTTGTTAAACTATATATTAAGAAATTTCATGAAAGGTATTTAAAATATACAAACACGGAAAAGTAACAATACAAAATATTTCTTATATAAATAAATTATATTTTATTCTTTATTTATTCAAAAAACCTTTAAAATGAAACTATAAATATTTCTAATATTTTTCCTTAACAAATTAATAACAATTATACAAAACGCAAGAATAAATATTAATTATACTTGAGGTCATGGTAATCTGTGATTTAAATTAAAACTATTATTTTTTTCTTAATATACTGATATTTATATTTTCAAACATAGATATCTATACTGATATCTATATTTTTTTAATTTTTATCCATGTTTTCAAACACTTTTCAAAAGTACTTCTACTTTAATAAGATAGATGCGAGAGTATGATTTCTTTCTCGTAATGACAAAATAATCCTTATTGAAAGTTATACATTTGCATTAATTAGTCCATTTTAGACATAGTTACCCTCCGAATAACGAAAATGATTATTAAAAAAATCTATAGAGTTCAGAAAAATATGAAAAAATCAATACAATCATAAGATTTTTTTTATTTTTTTTTGAAACACAAACTTACTTTCATTCAACCTCAAAGTTCTGCGATACAATAATAAGAGGGAATAAACCATCCTCTTTGGCAGTAACCATAAACTACAACAGATAAATAAACTAAGCATGATAAGTCTTCAATCGAAGATGACAACGGATTCAAAACGATGCTTGAATGCGTCGAAAGAGTCTTCACGACAGAGTCGGGCAGCAGGAGAATAGTCACATAAGGTGACGTTGAGGTCCAGATTTCATCTACGAGAACCACCAAAGTGATTTTGATTGCATCTTCAGGTCCCGTAGAAACCGCTACACAAGAATACAAACCGATGGAAGAGCTGAAGCAGACACTCAGCAACGAGTCCGAGGAAACACCTATTTTCATAGGAAAGTGATATGATGGTAGAAACTTCTCCGCAAAAGATTAATAAGGTCAGATTAGAACTAAGCCTGGTAACTCTACCAGTAAATACTTCACACAAGCAGAAAATACTATCCGCACGAATAGGATCCCGGTGAACCCACCGGAAATCCTTGACACCAAAGGCAAAACCACACTCAAATATTCTATCATTACTAACTTGGATTCTAGTGGAATTTTGACTTTGCACCTGATTTGAGTCTTCTTAAACGACCAGGCCTCGGAAAAGAAACACTCGCCGAATGATAGCGAGCAAAGTTATTTTGACTTTGCACCTGATTTTGACTTTGCACCTGATTTATTCTATTTATTATTCTATCATATATCATAGATAAAATAACTAATTCTTACATTTATGCTATCATCTAAACACGTTAGAACTAATTCCCAATTGAATTTTCATTGATAACCTTGTTAAAATACATGGTGGAATACTGATGTTGGCGGAACACATGAACTTCTCCGAGAACTACTCCCACAAAAGGGAAACAAAAGTCTAAGAAACAGACCACTAATGACCAACTGAAACATTAAGTTATAAACTGAAATCCTTCGACTAAACTAAGACCGATCAAGACATAAAAAGACCAGACTTAATCATCTTACTTAGCCGGATATCTTGCCAAACACAAGGCAAGGAAGCATAAACCATAGAAGTACTGCAAGAGAGCAAGGACTATCACTTGAACCACCCGTTCACGATGACCACAAACAACCTCTTAAATGAAACCATGAAGAACCAACACCATGGAGAACCCACTACTCAACCGCACCTTCATCCAGGATCCTTAAAACCTCAACCTCTTTCTAAAGCTTCACCACGAGAAGCCAATGAGGAAAACCAGAGACCAAGGACCGACCAGAAGACACACTTATTCAAAGGGCAGGAGGAGGACTCTTCTGAAACTGGGAGATGGAATGGTTACCTGAAACCTACACTTCTTCTCAACAAACCTTCAACTGCTCTCCATACACCACTACTGATCTGCTAGACCGTTGCTACACAAAGACAAACTAAGCCAATCTAATAATTCCCTGACAGAATAGTCGAGAACAATCGCAGAAGACTAGCCAAGGAACACAAACTAGACGAAACTTTAGGGAGGAAGAGAATCAAAGACCCACAAGAGGGTAGATACCACACAACCAGAAGAGACAGAGGATACATACTCTTAAATCTCAATACCAGCGACATGACAAGTAGATCTACGAATCATAGGAGAAGCAAACTCTGATGCCGGCGAGAAACAACCAACACACGTCTTCAACATCTAGGAAAACACCAGTCTCTAGTCGCTGGACACTAAAATCGATTTCACGCGCCACCACGCTCCTCCAGGCTGAGACCTTCACACCCAACAACCAAGTCCAATTTTCCCCACTCCTTCAGAGAATAACAAGAGCACACAAGAATAGAGGAATAAAATTCGACTCCGGTGCTGTGAGAGCCACCGGAGTCGACCACCGACGATAACCTAGATCTACTTTTTTTTAGAGAGAAGGCGGAGGAAACAATGTGCCCTCTATATCTCTATCTTATTCAATGTGTATTTTTATTTTAAAGTTAAATAGCTTTATTTGTTCAATTAGAGAGTTAATTTCGTATTTTAAGAAATCAAAGGTATATTTAGATAAACTTATAAACTTAAAGGTATAATAAGACAAATTTATTCTCAATATGGTCCAATTAGCCAATTTTTCCTTTAAAATTGGTAGGTTCTTCCTTGAAAAATAACAAGGAGTAAATTTTTTGATAGTACCAAAGGAATTAAAAATATTTTATTACTTTTAAAATTTTATTTCCAAGTTAATATCTACTATGAATTTTTTTTTCAACAATTAAAGTACTCTATAAAAATTTCCAATTTGGTAAAAGACATATATTTTGATTCAAAACTAGTAGTTGAATAACAAATCATTGCAGTTTAAATTTCAGAATAAGTGAATGACACAAGATTATAATTAGAATTTTGGAATCAGAGATTTATTAACATAAGATTTGGCAACAAAAAAGATTGAGCAACATTCATTAAGTTATGTATAAAAATATACACCAAATGTTAAATTTAATATATACCACTTAAAAATGTAATGTATGAAAAAGTTTGAGATAATCAAATATATTGGTTTTTTTTTGTTAAAAGATAATCAAATATATTATTACGATTTGATCATATATTATTACGATTTGATCTCATATTACAGGTAACAAACCAACATCAATTTCTTCGGCCAACACGTAATACAAATAATTTCAACCGAATATTTTTTATAACTTTTTATAGATGCAGAGAATCAAATCACTTTTAACGGAAGCACATGACCTGTAAGATCTTCTTGAAAATATGTACAATAAAGCTATTTTGGCTCTTTGAAGGAGGCTTTGCTTACTGGTGAAGTAGTAGTCAATTTGTAGTTCCTTTGTTTTTCTGGTGTTATACTTATTTAATTCTCTTATAGACAAAACATCTGAATCATTAATATTGTTGGGCTTTTTACAAAACTAACCTATTTTTTTGATAAAATGCAAATTTAATCTTTTTAAAAAAGTATTTCAATATTTTATCTTAACATAAAATTATTCACGAAAATACTATTATATTTTTTTGTTTTTCAAAAATACATTGATAAAAAAATATATCAATATACCAAAAATCCTCATTATTTTTACTGTTACAAAAATATTATTGTCACCAACCAAAAAAACAAACTCTACATGCTTTTAAATTTGATTTTCATTTTAGTACACACAAAACTCATTTATCTTGCACTTCTTCTCGTAGTTCATCTGAAAATTTTCATACTTTTGATATGAAAACACATTTTCAGTAAAATTTCTCAAATTTTAGGATAATTGGTTCTTAACGAGTGGACTTCTTTTATTTAGCTTAAATTAGCAATACAGGGTTCTTGTAAAAACTTAATATGAACTCTCAACAGATGTACATAATTATTCATTTGATTTTTGAAATTTTTAGATATGTTTTGCAAAAATAGATTTTAGGTGAAGTCTACTCATCTGAGCATATTTCAGGTGACATCTTATGCTCAATATATATTTTAGTTTTGCAATTGTTTATTTGTAATTTTTTAGAAAACTTGACGTTAACTCTACTAATGTTCTTTTGTAAAAAAATTGAGCAGACTTCATGCAATATCTTCGTAAAAGCAAAGTTAGTTTGGTATTTTAGCGAGATTTTATAGAAAGTTGAAATTTCTTAAAACATATATGTTGAAACATTTAATCAAAAAAAAAATATTAGCAGATTTGAAGTAAATTTTCTTATTTTTGAAAATTGAGAAGACTTCACTTGAAGTCTATTATCAATTTATTTTAAGATTTCAGTTAAATGTCTAGTTCTGAAAGCATACTTTAGGTGAAATCTGCTCACCAGAGGGTTTTACTGAAATCTACTCATAAAAATTCAAACATGATCAGTTGTAAAGCTGATCCGAGCATACTTCTTATGACACCGCAAAGATTTCAGGTCACATGTAAGAGATTTCAGGTGACATACAAGAAGACTTTAGGTGTATTCTCCTTCATAGCAGCCTTGGTGAAATCTGCTATGGAAAAATCCATTTCTATAAAATTTTGGTCGAATGCAAAACTAACATGTTGATGATGATCAGAGAAGACATCGAGTGAAACCTGCTCTGAAAAACTCAAAAAAAAAACATACAAAATTAATCCAAAATTTTACATAGAAAAATTTCACTTAAAGTATGCTTATTGAGCATACATTGGTTAAACTCTTTCTTTGTACATTTAATTGCAAAAATAACCTAAAAGTACCTTGGCTTATGAAGTCTTCTCTGAGAACCATCCGCCTGAAGTCTGAAGCCTTCGCCTTTAGTCTTATTTAGGAAGACTTTGTCTAAAGTCTGCTCTAGAAAAACTTCGTATGAAATTTCCTCTATGATTTTCTGTTAATTTAATAAACTTGCATTTTCTATATTAAAAATAAATTTTTAAGATTTTTTTATTCATTCATGTGGATTTGATATTTTTAGAGTCTATGAATGAATTTATTTCTTAATGTTTTATAATAATGAGCATAGCAATATTCTTGTTTTTGTATGTTTATAGTTAAAGAGAGCAAACTTCACCCAAAATCTGCTCTCCTAATTTTTTTAAACATGATTCATCTATTTTTGCTTATGGGTTTTGTGTATTTTTATGTTCAACTTTTGTTAAGTTATTTTGAATTTTAATTATTTTGAACTTATGAACACAAAATTCTTTTATGTTGAATTTATGTGAAATTATGTTTTGAAAATGTGTAATGTTTGAAATTATAATATAAAAAATTCCATATAACTATAACTTGTTTATTATAATTTGTTTGTTTAAATTACTTAAAACTTAATATAAGTCAGAAATCCTAAACTGCTTTATCTTCGGCAATAGTCATATAATAGAACATATAAAGCTTACACAGTTAAAAATTAAAATAATCAAAATACACATAAAATTTAAATTAATATTGCATCAAGAATAATTTACAATCAAATAATTTTTGAAAAAGGCATTAGTGAAGTTTGCTGTGGATGAAGTGTGTTGATGAAGCATGTTGATGGAGTCTAATGATGAAGTTTGCTGATGTAGCCTTTGCATCAGATTCAGATTTTGAAAATCTAAAAACCTTGCATATCCAAAAAATGTTTAAAACAACATCAAATCTGAAAATACAGTTTGAAAGTAAGTATTAACAAAATTATGTATAATCAAATTGAGTTTGAATTTATAATTTTATTTGGATTAAACACACAAAAAGAAATAAAACATCAAAAGTCTAAAATCTTTATTTTACTTTTTGAGAGAGAAGGATGAACCTTGAAAAATATAAATTTTAAAATAAAATAATAAGGAAAAATCACAAAGTTGAATCCTTAACTTTATTCATATACAACACACAAAAATAAAATTGGTGAAAAATGAAATCTTGTCCATTTTTTGCAGTTATTTGAGAGAAAAGAAAAGAAAATGTGCATAACTTCATTATATAAAAAGAAAAGAAAATTTTAGTTAGGTTCCAAAATTTGATGCATAAGACATCAAATGAAGTCTAGTCTACTCAAATCAACCTCATATGAAGTTTTCTAGCCTATGAATTTTAAGTAAATTCTGGTTGGTTAAAATTTTATTGGTTTAATTTTGGTATATTCAAATTGAAAGTAAAACTCACAATTAAACAAATAATATTTGGTTTGGCAAACTCCTTTATGAATTCTTTTAATCTAATGAACAAATATGATTTACAAACTATGTTTTTTCTATTTCATAGTATTCAAAATTATTAATATTTTATTTACATGATTCTGAATTATTTGTATTTACATGATTTCAATTTATTTCCAACAAATATTATTTTCTCAATTTTATGATTTAGTTATAAGATTCAGTTAAGATACCAATTTATTGGAGAAGTGTGCTCAGAAGAACTTCATTGTTTCATGCAGACTTTTCAATATATCATAAACGTAATTCAAATTTTTATTTGGTCATAAATGACACTTATAATTTTATCAGTCGTTTAAGTTATTTTTACATTTGACTGAATATAAAATATATAGATTTGCATTCAAAATCAAATTAGAAAATATTTTTGGTAAATCTCTCAAATACTTTTTTTATATAAAACAATTACTCTTCAAGTTGTAAAAGATCATTTTCTGAAAAGAAAACTTGAATCTCTTTTATTTTTATATATTGATTATTATGGCAAGTTTAATAATATTGTAACATTTCTCATAGAATTCAGAAATATTTAAGAGATAATACAGCCACTAGCCAATAAAAAAATCAACTTTTATTCATGTAAATCTTCCTTTTTTGTCAAAAATAAACTAACTAGTCAGAACTAATTCCTACTTTACCAACATAATATATATCGAATTTTGAGTACCTCGTATAAATTTATCTGTTATTGTATTTTTCTTTTAGAATATATCGGATCAAAAACTTGGGAAAGAACATCTTTCATTGTTGAATTTTCTCTATGTGGGATGCTTTTTATGTTGTAGACATTATTTTCACCAGTTGAGAACAATCTTTTACAAACATTATCTTTGAAAAATGCATGGTCGTCGTGCACTCTATTGCCCAAATCAAAACTTCACATTATGTTTGTAAAGGTAAAAAAATTTGTCGGATGTTCATTGACCCCATGATCTTTTTATTAGAATCTCTTATAGAGGAAAACCATCCTTATGCTGAAAACTTGCCTTGTTCTCTCCATAATATATCTATATAACATCATCGCACATCCTTATCTTGCTGACTCTGTTGCGGGGGAAGACAATCAGGCTAGCTTGGCATTGTCCAAAACATCCATCCAAAAATATTTTTTCCTATCCTGACTTTAATAGGGCTATAGGTTTTTCGAAATTTCTAGCATTTTTGGAATAATTTAATATAATGTTGTATCTGTATGTTTCACCATTTTAAATTATCTAAGTTTGTAAAAAATAGTTTCAATTTTTATATTAAAATATATAGTCAGTTTTAATTTTTGTTCTTTTGCAAAAGTGTTTTTTCATAAGCTTTAAAACCATATTATAAACAAACTTAAATTTAAAAACAAAATTTAAATAGTCAATTTCAAATTACAGTTAAGTATATAAGAGAAACTTATTCTAAACGCAAAAATGTTACACATTTTATATTTTGAAAAAAAAAACATGTTCTATACAAAGAAGAAAATACATTTATTGCGTTCAGAATGTGAGTTTTATAATGGTCAACCAATAAAGCACATTCACATTTTCATTTTTTCTATAGTTTAGATCAAAAATATTAAAATAATATGTTCATATTAGTAATAGGTCCAATCGCAAGAATGATACTATTCAAAGTAAAATGTAAATATTGTTTTTTCAAGTCTATACTAATTCAAATGAGCATCAATCTAAAACATGTAAAGTTGATATGGATTTAGCCTGAAATATCTAGTTTTTGAACTTATATAACTAAGTTCAAGCCCATCAATTTATAGAGTTGAACAAATTCGGACTCCGCGAAGTGAATATGTCTAAACCACACTTTTAATTATTTGATCTATATCTAAAGTATGTTTTCATGACAAGCTAAAATATATATAGAAAAAGCTTTGGAGAGTAATTGTTAATTTGCCGAAATTGCTGACTTACAAGTTTTTTTTAATATTATCAAATTCAATTATCAAAAGGCAAGTGACCTCATTGATCTGTCCATTACATGTTTAAACTTTTAGAAAGAGGTTCAATGAATATAAAACAATCTTTGTTTGGGAATATTCCTCATCAATTACATCATTGAGATATATATTATAACTTCAAATTAAAGTGAAACTAATTCTATTTGACATCTCTTTGTTACTAATTTTAAACTAATTGAGAAGAAAATTAAGGAATTGTCCAATTTGAGGTCTGACCTATGGGCTGTGGTTGCATGCACTGACTTTGCTTTCTAATTTATTAACAGTTACTTTTCTCCTCATCTTTCCAATATACTATTTGCTTTCTCAAAGTTGGAGCCAGCCTCTTTGGGACTCATTTAGCAGCACAAGTTTGTACATTTTTTAATATCAAATTTCTATATAGGAGTAATGTTTTTTTTCCTAATTGAAATCTGTTAATAAAGATCGTGTGTCTCTCCGTTAAATCAACTATTAGACTGAAAACAAAATTACTTATGTATCTGCTTATTCATGGCTATTGTAGATTATTAACTTGATGGTAACTTTTTTTTTTGAAACACTAACTTGATGGTAACTAGAGATTTTGATTATAACAAAATTGAAAGTGGATATGCTGCTTGCTTTTCGACATACGGAGTATAATTTTTTAAAAAAAAAAAATCGAAACAAAATGAGAGTAGGGCCATATTTTGATGGGTCCTTTCAACCTAACTTTGCATTTTCTTTTCTCATTATCTTTAAAAAAATTTGTTATATATTTTCGTAGTTAATACATGACACGTAAACCGGGACATCATTCGTGAAAGCAATACACTTAAATTTGAAATTAATAACGATATACTATAATTTTATGCTTTTTTAAAAATGTATATATATTTTGCCAAAAGGATCCTCAATACATAGTGGAGAATTAAATCAAAGGACGTTCTAAAAATACATTTTTTGCTGATCCCCCCTAAAGATACCAAAACTATTTATAAGTTATTTCTAAAATTTTATATAGTTTTCTTTAATATAATATTAGGAGAATTTTTAAAATTGTAATATTCTAGAAAATGAAGTTATTAGAATATTCCTCTTAATAAAACTAATTTTCTTTAGTAACCTACATATCGTTCTAAATAACTTATTAGATATAGATTTCAATTAACTTTAACTAGGAATGGGCACGGATCGAATATTTAAGTTTGAAGGTGTTTGTGATCTAATCCGTTCTGACTGAATAATTAATTATTTGATGATCTTATCTGATTTGATTTATAGTTATTTAGATATTCGGTGTTTCATATATCTGGAATTTTATATTTTAACCGGATATTCGATTTAATCCGTATGTATTAAATAAAAATTAAAAATAAATATAATCCAAAATAATATTTATTACAAAATAAATTTATTTACTTTTTCAATTCTATTAACTAATATAGTAAAGTAAATAAGTAAATATTGTAAAACTTAAATAAATATAATATTGTATAATTATACATATAATTCTTTAAATTTATGTGTATATATACATATAAGTGATAAATTAAATATTCATTTTTAAATATATTAATATTTTTGATTTGTTTTATTTTTTATGGATATTGAATATTAATATTTGTTTTGTTTTATAGAGTTATAGATATCCTGATTTTTTATTTGAATCGAGACGGATAATAATTCGAATGAAAAACGACGGATAATTTGGCTAGCCGAACCCTATTGCGTCAGTTAGTCCTCATTTGATCTCTGATTGAAGACTGTTTTAATTTTTATACATAATTAATACTCCCTCTGTTTCATAATAAGTGTCATTTTAGAGTTGTGCACACGGATTAAGAAAACATTTAATTTTGCATATTTTTCATATAAAAACATCATTACCCATACACCTAACCATATTTCAACCAATAGAAAATTAAATTAGAAAATAAAGTTAATAAATTATGCATTGAAAGTAGAAAACGACACTTTTTATGAAACAAAAATAAAACCTCAAAACGACACTCTTTGCGAAACAGAGGGAGTAGTTTATACAATAGAAAATGTTATGACGTTCCAGAAAAAGTGAGCTATGGACCCATGTGATTATTGTCCCCTGCCTCTGCTTAGAGGTTAAGTATATTGTTTTCTAAGTATTTTTTCATCCAAATAATTTCGTTTAATTTAAATTTGAACTTTGATGTATATTAAGAGCCGCTCGTTAAGAACATGGACTGTGCAATGCACGTGGTTTCGTACGGTGCAGATCTACAAAGAGATTCCGTCATAAACGGCGTCGTGCACTGTAGTAGCAGTGAATGATTAACCAATAATTAACTACCAACTGTAGCTCAAATTAGCAATACGAGGTGAAAATGAAATTATTAAAAGGTTGGTCAAGTCGTCTCAGTGAGTCTGAAGGCACCTAAATATAATTTGGTAAACATGTGGTTATAAAATCATCCGTTTGGTTAGGGTAACTGTTTTGCGTCAATTTTTTTAACCGTATGTTTTATTCATTTTCATTTTTTTCTTTCTGTAAATATGTTTTATTTATTTTCATGGTCAATTTTTATTTATCATCTAACTATAGCACACAAAGAAAAAGTCTTTTTTGTAGTTTTTATTCGTTTGGCTAAAGTAGTATGAAAATAGTTTTTATCACAAAATAACTTTTATAATAATATATAATCCACAAAAAATAACTAAATTAACATTTACTAAAAAGTATAAAAACACATATATCCCTTAGATTAACTATTTTTATGATGATTAATTAGTTAAGAATTAAGGTTTAGATTTTTTGGAGTAATAGTTTAAGGTTTAAAGGTTAGGATTTAAGATTTAGGATAAAATTTAAAATATTTATGTCTTGGGTAATAAGTTTGTTTTGATATTTAATACTTTCTTTGTTTTATAATAAATATCACTTAATTTTTTATTATGTAAGTTTATACATTAAATCTGTTTTTTACCCTTTTAAATAACTAATTATTTATACATTAAACATGTGTATATTAGTTTATTATATAATTTTTTAAAATCTCTGTGAAAAGTGTCACAGATACTTATTCTGAAATGGAAAGAATATGTTATTGAAACAAGTTTTAAACAGTGCTAGCAGTAAATTTACAAGCTTTTAAATGTAAATTTTTTGCCAACTTCATAGTTGTTAATGTGATTTTCTCAATTTTCTAATATAGATGCAATTTTCAAGACATTGACTGTTTTTCCTTTTTATATGCAACTTTCAAGACATTTGACTGTTTTTCCTTTTTATCTTGATTTCTGGTCAACATTAACCTACCTATGTAGCATTAATCACACTATTACATCACACAAAAATCTACAGTTGCCATTAATAAATTTTCTATTTCCAAAATAGTGTTAAGAAAACAAAGTACACCCACCTACCGATTCCGCGATTAAATAAAATCATTTCAATTTGTACAAAATGATAAAACAATGGGCGGTCTTCCAGAACCACCATCCATTATTTGATATAGAAAAATAAATAAAACAAACAAATGAAAAATAAAAATCAAGTGGATGCATGAGACTTGGCTTCTATATAATCCACATCAAACCCTTCATCAAAAACCTCTTTCCCCTTCACACATCTTCTCTTCCTTATCTCCAAAGTCTTTACGTGTTTTTTGTTTCTGTTCTTTATATTTAGAAATCTCCTCTGTCTCTTTTATTTTTCCTCTGTTTCTTCTCGACAACATATCAAACACAAAACTCAGACCCTTTAATGATTGGACACTGATGACTCCGGTTCTCTGCGAAATCTTGCTCTCTGGGCTCACGGTTAAATCTGCTCTCTGCCGTAGAACCCATCTCGTTCAGTCTTTCTCCGTCGTCTTCCTCTACTGGTTTTACAACGTTTCATGAATTGTTGAAAACTCCCAAAGCTAATCCTTAATTACAAAATATATTCATTGCTTTTCAGACAAATCTAAGAAACCATCAAAGCAAATCTGTACTTAAACTTTTTTAGTTCTTGTAATATTTTTCTTTGTAAACATTTTCCGGCGGAATAAAATGGCGTCATCCAGCAGCACATACCGGAGCTCCAGCTCTTCCGAAGGCGGAAACCCATCTGATTCCGTCGTCGCCGTTGACGACCGAAAGCGTAAGAGAATGCTATCGAACCGTGAATCTGCACGTAGATCAAGGATGCGTAAACAGAAACACGTCGACGATCTAACGGCACAGATCAATCAGCTTTCGAACGACAACCGTCAGATCTTGACGAGTCTCACAGTAACAACTCAGCTTTACATGAAGATCCAAGCGGAGAACTCTATCTTGACCGCTCAGATGTCGGAGCTGAGCACCAGACTCGAGTCGTTGAACGAGATCGTCGATCTCGTCACTACCACCAACGGTGGTGGTGTCGATCAGATCGACGGCTGTGGATTCGATGATCGTACGGTCGGGATTAATTGCGACGGATATTACGATGATATGATGAGCGGCGTTAATCCTTGGGGTGGTTCGGTTTACTCTAACCAACCAATCATGGCTAATGAAATGATGAATATGTATTAAATTATAATTAATTATAAAAACTAGTACTATTGCCCCCCTTTTTTATTTCATTTTTAAGTTTAGCTTTTGCGTTTGGGTTGGTGTGGAGATGTAACTATAGTACATGCATCTTGATTGGTTGGAGGATAAATAAACATATACATTCGGGGCCTATGTATAAGATACCCTTTGTCATGTATTGCTGTGCTTTTTTGTTAATTAATAATATAAATTTTATGATCAATACCTCTGTTAGTTTTAGTGATATTTTGTTGTTCAAAATGTAAATATTTCTAACATTTCTAAGGACTTCTTTAATTGCTGGGTTATTTATGATTTTTTTAATTATATTTAATCTATTTACTAAATGATAAAAAAATTTAAAATAATAATTTTTAATCTTGATGTTTTTAACTAAAACTACTTTTATATTTTAAAACGTTCTTAGGAAAAATTAAATCTAAATAATATAATCTGAACCAATTAAACTTTATTTTTCCTATTTTTTCTTCACAAGTTAACTAATTTTATTTTTATTATTTTGTTTATAGATCAACAATTTTTTTAAGTATAATTTTTTTGCTCGGTACGAAGCTGTAGCTTTTCATTTTTAATTACTAAAATGACACAACAAACATATTTTAAGTTTTATGAATATAAATCATATATATAGTGTTTATTAATATGGCTTATAAATTTCTCTATATATATTATATAAATCATAATTATATTACAATATATTAAATAATATAGTTATGATTTATATAAATATTTATTTTTATTTGATATTCAAATTTATTTTTATATCAAAAGTAATTTATATCAAATAATAATTATTTATTATTGATAATTTTATTTTTAAAATAACCATAAGAAAAATCTTATAATTACATCCAAAATCTTACAACTACATACAATCAGGCCCGAAACAATATTTTTGTAGACCCCGAGCCAAACAAAAAATTATGAGAGTAAAGTAAATAATTTGTAGAAAATGGGTTTCAGTTTTTTAAAAAATGAACCCTAAAATCTAGCTTGAAAGTTTGCAAAAGAGTTTAAACCCAGTAAAAATACACCTTAGGCACATGCCATGGGCCGGGCTTGCATACAAGATTGCTATAAATAAAGTTTTACTGTAAAAAAAAAATTATATATAAGGTTGAGCCAATCATCATCTTTATTATCATCATTTTTTCTTCTCTTTTCCACTGAATTTTACTTTCTGTTTGACGAAAATATCAATGTTCAAGGAATTGATAGGTGGTAACTAGGCATTTCGTACACTAGTGAACAAAAAAATTATTTGGAGCCTAGACGTCATAAATATTGTAGAAGCATTATGACCTAATTTTGAGATTTAAAGGTTTTTATACCTAGATAAGGGTTCGAATCTCATACAATACAATTTTTTTTTGCAGATTATAGGATGCAAAGATTATCGGAGATTTCAGAATATTACCGACAGGGCTGTTCGTTGTGGTCGTCAACTGCAGAAAAATCATGTCCATCGAGGATATATTACATGCAGAACCGTCCGTCGATCCAAATGTTTCGAGAAGAGTTTCATCATCGAATCATTGTATTTGGAGTTATTCATCCTTATCGCATATATTAAAGGTAATTCATCATCATATGTAACATAATTATAGATTATATGATGATATAATTGTTACACAGTGTTAAAAAATAAGCTAAACATTAACAAATTATTGTTTTATTTTTTCTTATATATTTTACATTAGATATCTTAGTTTTTGAATTTAATTATAAAAATAGTTTAATGAATTATAAAAATTATACTAATATTATTGCTTAATTAAAAATAGACATATTTAAAATGATTTAAACTATTTTTAACTGATTTAAAATGGTTTAAACTTATCTGAATTGCATAAATTAGATTTTAAGAAAGTTAAGTTGCTATGACCAATTTGTTACCTAAACGCCGGCTAAACCAATTTTTAGAACATTAGAAATATTATAGTGAATCCTTTTTAATCAACATGAATTATCTTTAAAACAATATTTAATGTGATTTTAAAATTAATTAGCGGCATTTATACTAAACTATATATCATTTGCTTAGAATGTTTCATGGAAATCATTTTTAGATTGGTAACAAAACTCATATTTTGGAGAATTTCTTATTTAATTATTTAGTTTAATATTATCCCCCAAAAAATATTTTCTAGCTTTATGTTTTAGGTCATTTTAATTAATGGTTTTTATATATAAGCAGGAAATTTATAGATTTTTCAGTTAAAATGCATATATGAATTCTTAGGTGTACCAGCAATAATCATTTAGAAATCAATAAAACTTTCTTGACTCAATTATATTTGCAATCATGCTTACAAAAGGACAGACATTCAATCAATTATCAAAGAAATTTGAAAATTCAATGCCTATATTAAGGTTTATTGTACATGCTCAGAACATTTATTACACATTGGTATCTTGAAGATCTATATGTGGCCATAATGATGCTTAAGGTCTATATCTTGTAGTTGCTTTTGCATTTGTCTTCTCTAAATACTTGACAAATTCATTTGTATACTTGGATCGTTGTGAGTGAACAAGGCAAAGGTTTTATCTCACTTTTTTGCTTTTTAATTCCATTTATAATTATGAAATTGTTGGTCTTGTTGTGTCTTTACGATTTGAGTGTTAACTTTAATATTGGCGAGAAAAAAGATATTATGTTGTCATATACTCAAAAGCACCGCCTATATAAATATGAAAACGAAACACAAACATCAACAAAAAATTAATTATCCTACTATCGGCTGTCCTATTCTACCCGTATATGTGAACGGAACCTACACTTGTTCAAAATCATTTTCTATTGGCTGTTTCTTCCGATTTGTTTAATTTGAGACAAATATAATAGAAAAATACGATCTCATCACTAACGGTCGGCTATTATTTTCGTACATGACATGATACAATTATTAGTTTTGACTATTTATAAACATGTGTGTGTGTTTTCTTTTCTGAAGATCTATAAAAGGTATATTTCTTTTCTAAAGATCTATAAAACATGTTCGTTTCAGTCACGCAACAACAGCGACAACGTCTAAAATTTCTTCACCATTGATAGCTTTTGTGTGAAAATTTAAAATGCAACGATAAAAAGTTAAAGGAATCCAGTGACGCCAGTGACGCAACAGAAAACAACGATTACTTTTGACTCATTTCTCTTTCCTCAACGTCTTTCTTTTTCCTTCTAAGCTATGCAAATCTGCAATTTCCTTCCATTTTCTTGTTTTTTGCTGTTATGTTTTGTGTCCCTGATTCTTAACGCCGCGTTTGACTAATGAACAGGGTCATTGTTGCTTATACATGTGAGTGCATGTGTATGCATATCATATTCTTCGTCCTAATCAGTATAAAACCACTATTGAAGATTTCCAGCCATTTTGAAGATTGAAGTATATAATTCAAACTCGGGTATTCCGCATTGTTATTCTTGAAGACTTGAAATATATAGTTCCAACTTGGATGAGAATTTAGCCTATTTCGACTCTAACAATTTTGATCGTGCTAAATACAATCCAAAAAATTAGTTAATGCGAAATACGATTCAAACATGATTAAAATTCAAATTCCCTATCTGTACTTATCTATATAACTTAAAATTTTATATTGAAATAATAGATCATTAGTCAACTATTAAAATAGACAAATGGTTGAACCCGAGAATAGGAAGTCTACTTACCAAGCACAATAACCAATAGCCTAAGTTATATTACATGTATTATCAACTTAACATGTGCAGTGCAGGCCCGACTCTTGACCATGAGACAAAGACTGTTGCCCTAGGTCCATGAATCCTCAAAACTTTTAGTGCTATTTTATTAGTTACTCCCTCCGTTTCACAAAGAGTGTCACTTAGACATTTTCACACAAATTAAGAAACTGATTGAAATGCGTTTATGTTTTCATTAATGTCATCTATTTAATCAATAGCATTTTAGATAAATAAATTTCTTTATAAGATCAATGCATTTTGTAATTAATATTAAGCTAAAAGTAAGTATAAATTACATTGGAGTTGTAAAACGACACTCTTTATGTAACAAAAAAATATATTAAAGTGACACTTAATATGAAACAGATGGAGTATAACTTATAAGGATTTATTTCAAATTATTAAATAATTATTAAATATGACTAAATATTTAATTAGTTTATAATAAATTCCTACAGTTAACTAAAACTAACTTATATATAATAAAACAAAACTTAAAAAAATTTATACGCTTTCACAAAAATATAACAAAAAAAGTTAAAAAATATTTATGAAAATACCCATATTTAATATTTTGCCTAAGGCTATTAAATTGTTTAAGACGGCATAACGTTTCAGTTTCACCGGGAACAAATCCCATCTTCTTCTTCCTTTGGTTTCAGTTACGCGGCCGTTAATATCCAACAATACATCCAATCATCATCTAGCAGTTTTTCAACACAGCGGAGCCAACTGGAACCACCGAAGCTCTCTTCACATGTATCAGGACGCATCACCACCGTTAATCACGTCGGCCAATCTAATCCTACAAATTGCCGCTTACAAAACCTTCTCTGAATCCTCTCAGTTTCTCGGATCTGCCATGTTCATAGTGAATCAATCCATTCTCGAGTCATGCAATGACAAGTTAGGCTTTGATGGGATCCACATTGTGGTTTTCGATGTCTGATATAAAGGACAATATTGGTCATATTTAATGCAAGAACTTGCAAGAAATAGAGCATCATCCCTGAAACTAACAGTTTTGCTCTTCCTTCCAAAAAAGTCTTCGATAAATTCCAGCAAATTTATTACAGCCACTTTATTATAGGTATATAGAAGCAATAACGTGGGTGAGTGGTTGTGTTTGATTTACTATCCAAACCATGGTTTGAATCTCTTAGGCCGAATATTTTATTTTAAATTTTGTTTTGTATTTACAAAATAAAACAAATTTAAAGGTTGACTAATGGATTGTTAGTCAAAGTAAGATTTTGAGTTATGTAGATAAGTTCATATAGGAAATTTAAACTTTAATCACATCTGAATCTTAGTTAGCACGAAAGAATTTGTTTGGGTCGAAATAGATCTTTTTCTCCAACTAGAATATTCTTCTTTGAGATTCAAAGCCTTCTTAAACACTATTATTAGCATCATACAGTCCATATTATTCTAAGCCTAATTTGCTTAAGTTTCAAATGCTTAGCCATTTAATTATCGCTGGCCCATTTCTTAAAATAGTCTCGGTATGTAGGTATGCTTCACCAATTTTAATGGGGCTGGATGTAAGTGCAATTAGATGAATCCCAACATTTAGATAAACACATAAGAGATTCCTAACGATGATTGCAAAATTACCTCTATTCATTGTCGTGAAGAGATCTTCCTTGGATGATATCCATAATGAAAGATGATTTTTTTTGAAAGTAGGTGATTAGGTGTCTCTCTTTTCCAATCAACATTATGTGTCGTTTTTCAAGTCTTATTAGACAAATACTTATAGGTGAAGATGACATAAACCATCATTATAATTCTATCATTTAATCTCAATTATTCAGACACCCATAAATAAATTAAGAATTACTCTTTTATTTCTGATTTAACTGATCACCAAATACATTAGAGAATAACAAATTAAATTAAAGCTACATTATAGAGAGAAAATTATTCCTTAAACATAATTATTGTAAGTTTGTTAGGACACCAGCAAATCTCTGAAGTTTATCCTTCTAGGGCTATCATTTTTCCTAGCTCTTCAACCCTTTTCTCCATTGTTGGTACCTGGCAGGAAATAATATTTAGGAAGATTGTTTAGCTTTCTACATGTTGGTAAAAGATTTAACGACCACTTCTGATGCAGCATGGATAATACTTTCCTTTTCGGTCATGGATTTCTATTCTATTCTTCCTGCGATTTTGAATTCATTTTAGTTTCCTTTTTATTAAGAGATTAGGAATAAGACTTATGGATAAGTGTTAGATTATAATCCTTAAGGATTTAGGACTTGTCCTACTAGTTTAATGCATTCAAGTTCGTAGACTCTTTTGGGCATTCTTAGACTAAACAATTGAAACTACACCTATTGGTTACTATCAGCTACTGTATCAGTTGGTATCAAAATCCAGGCGTTTGATTTCTCAATCAAACAAATCGATCATGGCACCACAAAAACTATGACGGACAAACAACAGGAGGAGGTACACCTTATGTTCGAAACGTTTACCACAAACCTTCAAGGAGCGCTGCAGACAGCAGTTCAAAACGCCCTTACCACAGTTCTTCAGGATCAACGCACTCGACACAAATCTCAAGGAGATCAACACGGTCCACGACTTCGGCAACATGATGCTCAAAATAACGTATTCGATGATGATGAGATCGATGGAAACGGTTTTGCTGAGTAGAGACTTGAACAACATCAACAACGTGGTAATCAAAAAGCAAATCTATATCAATGGGAAGACCAGGACCGACAAGCAAACAGTCAATGGGAATCTATTTTTCGTTCAGATATTCTGGAGTTCCTTAGAACACTAAACGCAGAAGACTTCATCGATTGTCTTAATACAGTGGAAGAAATTCTTGAGTTTAGACTAGTTCCCGATGACGTAGGAGTTCCTCTTGTCGCAACTCGCTTCAAAGGAAGATCTATGGCATGGTGGCAACAACTCAAAGAATCACGCCGACAGGACAACAAACCGCGTATTGATTCATGGACTCGTTTAACAAAACATATACGTCGCACCTTCCTTCCATATAATAACAAACGCACCCTATACAATAAACTGCAAAACTTACGGCAGGGTGCATGTACTGTGGAGGAATATGCTACATAATTCTTTTTCATGACAGCTCGGATGACTGTAGGCGAAACCGAGAAGCAACTAATTTTGGAATTTATCAGAGGATTATGTTCTCAACTCCAAATAGCTCTGGCACAGTTCAGTCCAATGTCACTATATGAAGCATACCAACGTGAGGTCTCCATGAAGTTGCAGCTACGGTCGTCTTAGACTTCTTCGTCACAATCTCGTTTTCCACCTTCAACAACGAATGAAACTTCTACACTAGGTACATAAGGGGCACCACAATGCTCGGAATCGGCAAAAACATGCCTCAATACCGACTCTATTGCCTCGTCAATACCAGCACATACCAACGCCCTGTGATGTTTTTCGTGTGGGGAACATGGACACATCCAACCCTCTTGTCCCAAACAGACAAAGTGCGGGCTCATGGTTCATGAACAAGAAGATATTGAACCACTGTATGATGACTACGATGCTACTGATGACGAAAATATATATATTATTCAGGGCGACACGGGTCTTAACTTAGTACTCCGTCATAATTTCTTCCTTCCAAAAGCATCTCAAGAATAATGGCTCCGCACCAACCTGTTTCGCTCAACATGCACAATCAACGGCCGGGTCTGCAAACTCATTATAGACTCAGGGAGTTGCACTAACATTATGTCATATGAAGCGACTCAGAAACTTGGCCTCACCGTCACACCTCATCCATCACCTTATCCGCTTGCATGGCTCAACAACGGCACTGAAATCAATGTCTCCAAAAAATTTCTCGTCTCCTTCTCCATAGGAAATTACAAAAATTCAGTGACTTGCGATGTTATTCCTATGGACGCTTGCCACTTACTCCTAGGACGACCTTGGCAGTTTGATCGTGATGCTATTCATCGTGGTAAAGCAAACACTTATAGTTTTGTGTTTGACTATTACACTGGTCCTTCTAAGGAGCAAAACGAACCAATCACTCGGTCAACCAGCGCTCCTCACAACAACAACACACCGTTGGAAAATCACTCTTAACACTTCCCAAAGGAGTCTTTGAGAAGCAGATTCATGGTGCTGATGTTCTTTGGGCTCTTGTCGCTTCCCCAGTCACATCAACTACCATTTGCGAACCATTTCCATTATTCACCATGTTGCTAAATGAATTTCATGACGTCTTTCCGGTCGAACTCCCTAGTGACTCGCCACCATTGAGAGATATCCATCATCATATAAATTTGGTTCCTAATGCAGTTCTTCCCAACAGACCGCATTATCGAATGAGCCCTCAGGAACATGATGAACTAAGTTGTAAGGATGAAGAACTCCTTCAAAAGGGCCACGTGCGTGAAAGTTTGAGTCCCACTGCTGTTCTCGCTTTACTCATTCCAAAAAGATGGGTCATGGCGAATGTGTGTTGATAGTCGTGCAATCAACAAGATAACGGTTCGTTATAGGTTTCCAATACCATGCCTTGATGATCTTCTTGATCAAATCGGCAAGGCGACAATCTTTACAAAACTAGACTTGAAAAGCGGCTATCATCAAATTTGTATCCGTCCTGGAGATGAATGGAAGACAACTTTCAAAACACGTGAAGGTCTTTTCGAATGGACAGTCATGCCATTTGGACTTTCCAATGCACCAAGTACGTTTATGAGAGTAATGAATCAAGCACTTCGGTCGTTCATTGGATAATATGTTGTCGTCTACTTTGATGACATCTTTATCTTTGGGTCACGAGCTTTTATAGCTCTGATACCAAATAATACATGCTGGAAGCTGGGCAATGAGATGGATGGGCGATGGGATGATCTTATCGGGGAAGATGAAAATCAAATGGGAAAATAGAGGGGATGACCGACTTGTTGTCTTGTTCAATCCAATCTAACCTGTTAACAACGGAAAACAATGAGAATATGAATGATAAAAATAGTAACAGGAACTAAAAGATAAAGGAATGGAATGGTTGGTGGATAGATGTTGGATGATCGATATGAAGATGGAGATGGATAGATGATGATTGACTCTCTCAATCCTTGAGTTTGATTGACTCTCTCAATCTATGATATTCAAGACTCCTGAATCACACAAAGAACCAATGGACCACAAATCAATAGGACAACAAGAATCTCTCTTGAATCCTAAAGATAAATAGATTTTATTCAAAGACAAACTTTGATAAAAACTAAACAAACTTTTATAATTTCTTAAGATCGAGGGTGATTTGTACAGTGGCTGTCTAAGAGCTTATATAATGCTCTGGAAACTGATCCTAACGTTCATAAGAAGAAAATAAAGAAAACAAATCAAATGCAAAACAAAATCGGAAACTAACCGTTGGAGAGATCATTGGGATTTTGGCTTGCAAAAGAGGGAGCTTGAGTTATCTTGAACCGGGACGGTTTCAAAGGATAGCTGAGCTTCCTGAGAATCTTCTTGGTTGCTTGTAATGTGCTGATCACGTCCATAAACTCAATGGAATATAGCTGTTGGAGTTTAAATGCTATAGACTCCAAATTAGGCAAGTGTAGGCAAGAATAGATCCTCCTGATCCTATGCTTGCTGGCCCATGGTAGGATGAATGTATCACTTCTAGAATGGTTAGATTGATTTTATGGATGTCTTGGTTTAGGCCAATTGTCTTCTGGTCAGAGTTGGTTGGCTTGGAGAAGATCAAACCGAAAGATTGCCAAATTTTCCACAATCGGCTGTGGTTTGGTTGGATGTATTCTTCAAGGATCCATCTGATCCAGTGTGGTCTTATGCTTCTTATGAAATTGTGGAGTGCTTCTAAATGTTGTACCAAGTCGCCTGGTTCCCACTCTTTATTTTGGTTTAATGCCAAAATTGGATCTCCCATATATGGCAAGTAGGCTGGTTTGGCATTGTTTGGGAATTTGATCATATCTTCAATTCCACTCGGTCTATTCTCCTCATTCCGGGATTTTTGGAAAGCTAAGAAACCCATATTGAATTCCAGGATTTGTTTTTGGTCGGATTGCTTCTTCATTGGGATTGAAATAGTTTCTAAACTCGGATCCTCGCAGATGGACGGGCTGGCAAACCTCCAGTTTGAAAAATTCATATCTTTCTGTTCCGGATAGATTTTGGGCTGATTTCAAATGGTATTAGACTCTATTTGAGTGTAGAATCCATGAAGATTGGTTTCATGGTGATATCCCTCTGGGTTAGGAATATATGGCATTTTTAGTGCACATACATCCTGGTTGGCGCCTAGACTGGTTGAATAAGATGCTGGCTCGACCTCAGGTTCAGCTGATGATTTGATAGCTGCATCAGAGACTGACAAGCCGCATCGAAGCACTCAACATGTTCATCTCAAGGTCGACCGAAAAATACATGCCCTTTTACCAACTGCTCTGAGCGAACAAGCGGTTCATCTGGGAAAAAGTTTGCGAGAAAGGCCTTCGCCGAACTCAAAGAATACCTAACCTTACCACCGGTCCTCTCTAAGACAGAAGAAGGAGAAACATTATACTTATACATCTCAGTCACTGGAACGTGGGTAACAAAGATTGATCTTCTACATCAGCAAAACCCTGGATGACGCCAAGTCAAGATACCCAACTTTAGAAAAACTAGTGCGTGCAGTAGTAATATCAGCGAGGAAGCTCCACCCATATTTCCAATTGTTGAAATGAAGGAGGGAATGACCAGTAGAAGAAGCTGGTTCATGATCTAAGCATTGATCTGAGAAATAAAGAAGACAAAGAGAAGAAGAGATACTTGAAAAGAGTTTGGTCTGTATAACCTTGCTACACAAGGCAGTCCGTACAGTCTTGGCTTCCAAGTAACCAAAACTTAACCTAGAGTTACTTAGAAGGCAAGGCAGGTGGGAAACTCGTCTAGCTTAATATTCTGAAGCAGATTTGAAGTTTAAATGGAGTATCAGACTGTTGGAGAGAGCTGAGGCAAGTGGGGATTTAATTAGAATAAAAGTCACATGTCTTGATTAAGCCAAAGAGTTGTTGGTGTCATATCACTATCAAGCCATTCTGAACGTGCCCATCCTGCACTGAACTCTGATTTACCCCACAATAGTATTGTTTATTCATTGCAGCATGCTTGTAACTCATTGCAAACCAAGGAGAGGAAGACTCTCTCTTCACCTATTCTTGTTACTAAAACTCTTATCCTCTCATACTCCCACGGCCTCACTCCCTACAATACTCAAGAACACTCATACTCTCTTAATCTCTCATTATTCTCACTGATTCTCAACCATACTTTCACTACAATCTTCATTCTCCCACAAACTCTCTCCTTTACTCTAATCAGAGAAACTCTCACACTGGTTCTTCATATCATATCACCATTTAATCTCTATTCTCACACCAATCACAATCAATTGTGGTATGACGACGCAACCTCTGCAAAACATCCTCCACACAGCCCGTGTCAATCAAGGATAATGGCCAAATGGGCGGTCGACCTCAGCGAGTACGATATCGAGTACAAAAATAGGACATGCGCCAAATCCCAGGTGCTTGCTGACTTCCTTATCGAGCTAGCACCGGAGCTTGAAACTAGCATACCGAACCCAAACGCCACCTGGACCCTTTATGTTGACGGGTAGTCGTCATGACATGGAAACAGAATCAGCATACACCTGGAATCCCCTAACAAGGAAGTTATGGAGCAATCTTTTCGCCTCGCTTTCCTCGCATCAAACAATGAAGCAAAATACGAAGCCTTAATCGCTGGACTCAGACTTGCTAAAGCCATCGGAGCACGAAAATAGACTCCTTTTGCAACACGTAGTTTGTGGCAATGTAGTTCAGCGAGGAATACAAAGCCAAAAACGAATGAATAGACGCTTACCTAAAGATCGTCAAAAACCTCGCGGAAGAGTTCACTAAGTTCACCTTAACCAAAATATCAAGATGGGACAACACTTCAGCTGACGCTTTAGCCGCCCTGGCTTCAAACTCGGACCTGATGCACCGACGCATGATCCTAGTGGAAAGAATCGACACCCCCAACATCAAAACCCTGTCGAATCTATGCTTGATCAACCATCAAATCACAAACCAAGAAGACGACGAAGCGCAAGACAAATCACCAGGTGACGAGGAACCACATGTTGATTGTAGAACCGAGATCCTACTCTATATCAAAGATGGAGAAGTCCCTGAAGACAAGTGGGCCGCCAGACACCTCGAGGCTCGATGCACAAATTACATGCACCTCGACGGAAATCTCTTTTGAAGAAATGCAACCAGGGTGCGCCTGAGCTGTTTTGACGGCACAGAGGTTGACAGCTTCATGAGAGAAACTCACGAAGAAGCAAGAGGAAACTATTCGGGAGGAAGGGCCTTGGCTCTTAAGATGAAGAAACTCGACTTCTACTGACCCACGATAAGAGTCTCATTTACTTCTCTTGGTGGTAAATGTGATTAATCATTCCCAAACGGACGAGGACCAAAAAAAATGTTTTAATTACAAGGTGAAAAAATATCAGTTAATGGGTAGTGTAAAACCCGACGATGGAGACTCGGCCAAATTCTTGCAGCTTTACATTGTGAACATGGAAAATGAGATAGATAACAAAGCATATATTATCTGGTATTGTTTCATAACATACAAATTATATATATACATGTTTATAAAATAAATTCATACACAATGTAGATCAATATTTAAAAAGATATATATATGTACATGAAGTTCAAGAAATCAGGTGAAAATGCTAAAAAGGAACGGATACGGAAGCAAGTCATAGAGAAGACAGTAAATATGTTGAACGAAGTTAATCCATATGTTCATCAGTTTAGATAAGCCAGAGATAGATTTTATAGTAATTCAGTGAAAACCTTTAATATGTGAATTGTTAGAAATTGAGAGAAGGACGAAGGAATTATAATACACCTACTGCATCTGAAGTAGCATCATTAATTCCAAGAGATTTTAATATGAAAATAGATAAATATATATTGTTATATAAGAGAAGCAAACATGTTATCTTAAGAGGATAAGTGAATTCATCCTTCTTATCTAGCACTTCAATATCTGCTTATCTTTACATATGGTGAGGATGGATTTAGACTTGATATAAAAAAAAAGAGCAACATATGCTACTGCAAAGTTGAAGAGAACTGTTTTCACATCCTTAGTATGAGGCAGTGGTTTGCTAATCGGATTCAGGAATGAGAGAATGAATGTCATACTCTTCTCCACTCTAAAGGTTGTTCCAACAACATTTTGTTGATTTGTATACAACTATCAAAGCTAATAGGTTGTCTTACCTGAGGATGAACCATTAATGACAGATCGGATATTTATGATTATATTAAGCAGTCTGGGCAAGTTAGAAAAATAGATATGCATTATCAAAGAAGTCATTATTTGCTAGCCGCTTTATTCGCTGGAAGACCAAGATACATGAAGAACATGTATTTAGATGCAGTGGAGATATGCAAGAGATTTTGGGTTTCCTAATATGTTTGTAACTTGTACATGAAATTCTAAGTGACTTGAAATTACCAAGTATCTACAACCACAAAATCTTACGGCTGATGATAGACCATATATTCTTTGCAGGGTTTTCAAGTGTAAATTGGATTCTCTTATAAGTGACGTAACAAATGAAGTGTTACTAGGAAAGATAGTTGCATGTGAGTTTTATATTTCATAGCTTAGCCTCATTTAATAAGGTTGCGTCGTGTGTATTACTAATTTCATGTTTTTTGAAAATGCAGCAATTTATACAATTTCATGTTTTTGAAAATACAACAATTTATACAATTTCATGTTTTTTGAAAATGCATCAATTTATACAATTGAATTTCAAAAACATGGTCTACCACATGGTCACATTATGATATTCATGCATCCACAAAACAAGTTTCCTACAACTGATGACATTGATAAGATCATCTCAACAAAAACTCAAGACAAAGAGAAAGAACCAGATTTATTTGAAGTCATAAAGGATATGATGATTCATGGTCCATGTGATGCAATTAACATGAATTCGCCATGCATGGAAAATGGTAAATATTCAAAACTTTATCCTAAGGATAATGTTCAAAACACTACTATCAACAAATAAGGTTTTTTGGTTCATAGAAGACGAGATCTCCATGAATGCTTCATAGAGAAAATAGTTTCAAATGCGATAACATATATGTCATACCATATAACAAGGAATTAGTCCTTCATTGTCGAGCTCACATTAATGTACAATGGTGTAATCAAACATGTTTTATTAAATACTTATTTAAGTATATTAATAAAGGTTCAGACCGTCTAACTGGTTATTGCTGAGTCGCCAGAAAAAGGAGCACCCTAAGAAAATCTCTCTAAAGATGGAGGTGTAAAAAATAAAAACAAGATAAAAGACTCCTTTAATTGTAGGTATGTCTCGGCATGTGAATCTTCATGGATGACTTTTTCCTTCCCGGTACACTATCGATCAACGTCTGTTGAGAGACTGCAGTTTCTTCTCCTTGGAAAGCAGATTATTATTTTCAAATGTGATGACACTTATGTAGAATTAATGAGTCGGAAGCTTATTGAAAATACAATGTTCATGGGATGGTTTGAACTAGAGAAGGCCATTGTTGTTGCCAGGAAGCTGACCCTAGCTGAAATACCAACATTATTCACTTAGAATAAAAAGGAAAGAAAGTTTCATGATAATAAGAAAGGATTCATCATTGGTATGATCAACTATGCCCCAAAGAAGATTGAAGAAGCTTTCTACTTGCATATTTTACTAAACATTGTTAGAGGTCCAACAAGTTTTGAAGATATTAAAACATTTAATAATGTTATGTACGAGTCATACAAGGAGACAAGTTCTGCAAGGGGATTGTTAGAAAATAATCATGAGTATATTGACAATATTGTGAGGATGAATTTACAAGATCAACATCGTATAAGCATCATGCTTTTTGTGGTAATGATCATGTTTGGTAGTTTGTCAAAGGCAGAGGTTGTTTGGGAAAATACATGAGAGTTTCTTTTTGAAGATATTGAATGCATACAGAGGAAGCTATTAAACATACCCGGTTGAATATAAAATATATGTTTATATGGTAACACATTATAAACATAGTATATTTAGAGTACTATATTTCTGTTTTCCATAGATATCTATTAAGTGATGATGAAAAAAACAGTTTGATCATCTCGAGATCAAGAAGATTCTAAAGAGTAATGAAACTTCTTTAGATCAATATAAGTCTATGCCAAAGCCAGTTCCAGAGATTGGTGAGAATGACAATGTGTTGATTTTAGATGAGTTGAGTTACAATAGGGATGCACTGAAAGCTGAAGGAACATTGAAAAATTGACAAAGGAGCAAAACAAGATATATGATGAGATTGTTGATGCAATCGTTAATGAAAATGGAGGTGTGTTCTCCGTTTATGGATTTGGTGGAATTGGTAAAACCTTCTTGTGAATATTGTTTTCTGCAACTATCAAATACAAGAGATTAATATGTATGAATGATGCGTCTAGTGGGATAGTTTCTTTGTTGTTTCCACTTGCATACTTTTTCCAGGAAGTGAGCAAGTTAATTTGGTGAAAATAACTTCTCTTATAATTTGGGATGAAGCGCCAATGATGAGCTGATATGAGTATGAAAAACGTATTAGGGAACAATGACAACATACCTTTTTATTAGGAAAGTGGTTGTCTTTGGAGGCGAATTTAGACAAATATTGCCTATCATACATAATGCTGGAATGGTCAAAATTATACGGGATTCTCTAAATTATTCATACTTATGGAAACATGTAAAAGTATTGCAGCTAACAAATAATATGAGGCTACTTTCATATAATTTGTTTGCTCAAGATGCGAAAGGCCTAAAGGAGTTTTCAGAGTAGATTATGGATGTTAGAGATGGAAAGATTGGTGAAGAGAATGATGGCGAAGTAGTAATCAATATTCAAGATCAGTTTCTTATTACTAATGTAGATGATCCAATAGAATCCATTAGCAATGCAGTATATGGGGATGTTGTTTCTTTGCAACATAATAAAGAGACAAATATTTTTCAAGAAAGAGCAATTTGTGTCCTACCAATGAGGATGTCAACATGATTAGTCAATACATGTTGGATAAACTAAAAGATATTATGAATTGCTAATGTTTACAAGTAGACTACGAAAGTAGCTAATTAGATTTAGTTCATTTATGTAGTTGTTGTTTATATGCATGTTAGGAAAGAATTTTCTAAACTTCGACTCTATAGATGCTTCTGATAGATTATCTCTTAACGACCAATGATAAGTTACCCTAGATCTGTTACCATGCTAAGATCTCGTAAGGTTTGTGTTGTATTTTATCAGCCGAGAGGAAATCATATTTATACAAGTCTAAGTCTCCCACAATATAGGAGATATACATGAATCTAAGATATAAACAAATCTATCGTATTAATCTTGTGTTTATCCTAATAACGAAGCACTCACTCCCGACTTTCTAAATATAATCAAGGCTTTTGGTTTGCCAAATCATTGTCTTCGATTAAAATTCAGGTGTTCTGTGATGTTGCTTAGAAACATTGATCATACCAATTGAGTAATAAATGACATAAGACTCCAGATAAAAAAGATGTATGATTTCATGGTAAAAGCGAAAGTGATTACATAACAAAAGGTGGGTTGAATTTTGTAATTCCTACACTTTCTATGACACCTTCAGATAAGAACTTGCCTTTCAAAATAATGAGAAAGTTCCTATTACAGTTGCAATTGCTATTATAATCAATGAGATTCAAGGTCAACCACTATCACAAATTGTTTTGTATCTTCCAAGAGATGTGTTCTCTCATGGACATCTATATGTGGTTGTCTCCAGGGTAACTTCAAAAAATGGGTTGAAGATTTTAATTGCTGACAAGGAAGGCAAGCCTCAAAATTAAACAAAGAATGTAGTTTTCAAAGAGATTTTCCAGAATCACTGATTACATTATGTGTTTTATTGTATTTGTTACTTATAACTCTCTATTTATGTTGGAATCGTTGTTATTTGCTTACATTCATTTTTCATAATAGTTGGTTATATTAACATGGTTTTCATTCAAATCAATACATGTTAGGTCAACATATAAAGCAAACTCTAGCTTATTACCTAAATACGTGATAAGTTGACCAATTTTCTACACTTTATTTTTCACTTTCTTGTTTAAAAAATGGCTACTATCCAACATTAGGTTTCTATAGGGCCTTCAATATAATCGATCAATTTAGTGGGATTTATAATAATATATTTTTTGGACTGTAATATCATATATGACCCAAATGTAATTACCAAAGAGTCGTTGTCATAAATCACAAAAGACATAACTCTACAATTTTAATATATAAGTACACAAACCGACACACTTTTTGCAAACCATAATATTTTGTACATTTGCTTTGTCGTCTCTTCAACATCTATATTTTGTAAGTGTTTCTCATGTAATTCTTATATCACTAGAAGTAATTGTTTGTTATGTATTCTTATATCAATACAAGTAATCTTTTCATGCTAATAATGTTATAGCTCTTGGTAAACATTATTTTGATATGTAGTCATTTTTCTTTTATATAAACCTTTAACAATTAACGATAAAAATTGTTTTGATATGTAATCGTTTGTCTTTTATATAATGTTATAACTAATGATAAAATTTGTTTTAATACTCCCTCCGTTCCATTAAGATAGAAGTTTTAGACATTTCACATAGATTAAAAATACCTTTACAATACCAAAAATAACATTTGTCTCTTGTTATAATTACAAAACAAATAAAATTATTTAATGTTTTTTAATAGTTAATAAGGGTAATATGGGTAAACAAATACAAAAATTGTATTGGAAACTACAAACTTCTATCTTCATGAAACCAAAAAAAAATCTCAAAACTTTCATCTTAATGGAACGGAGGGAGTAGCAAATATGTTTTGATAAGTAACCTTTTGTCTTTAATATGTAATCGTTTGTTTTGTAGTTCATATATCATGTATTCCTATTTTAAACCGATATTGTGTGATGAAAATGTAGAAGAAAGAACAGGTTTAAATGGCTAACAAGATCGACTTGAAAATGAAACGCCCCTTGGAAGAAGAGTACGGCTCAACTCCACAAGAAGGTTATAAAAATGCCAAAAAGAAAACTCAAGCGCGTTATAGGGATTTGCTCACTATGTTGAAGGACCAAATCAAAGCCAAAGATGCAAAGCATGATGCCATGCTTGAAGTCAACGCTATTACTGCCAAACTCGAGTTACTAGACGACTTCATCGAAGCATATGTCCTAACATCTGAGAAGGATAAAGTACTTGAACCAAATTTACTTGGAATAATATTTTTTTGTTTGTTTTTGTCTAAAACATGGTTGGGAGTATTTTACGGTTGTTAAAAACCGGTTTTTACTCTTTTTGTTTCTGGATATTATCTAAAAATTTAAGTCTTATAAGTTATACTTTGTTTTTTCTATTGCATTCATCTTTGCATGTCTCAGCTGAATGCTTGATTATTTGTTGTGGTTCATTATTGATTTATTTTGCTTGCGTTTGTGAACCCTAACTTTGTTATACATGACGTGTTTGAGTGTAATAAGTCATCTAGGGACAAATTTTGAAGTTTCTAATATTTAAAAATATTTGTTCTTTATGAATAATTAAGAGTCTTGTTGTGTTGGATATGTGCTTTAATGATAACTTAGGTTTTATAGTATTGATCTTATAGCTTTTAAATAATGATTGTTACACTTTAGGGTTAGACTACAATGATGTACTATTAATAATGTATGAAGACGTAACCAATATAAGATTCAAGGCTTCTCTTCTTAGACTTGATTGAAATGGGCTTGTGATAATGTTTTAAATATTTTATGAAATATAAATTAGTGGTTGTGAATTGTCTGAATTTTCTCTCGAAACCTTAAAGAACAAGTTGTTTATTTGCTCGAGGTGTGTAATCATGATAACTTTAGAATAGCTGATTTTGTGTAAGACTATTGACTGAATTTATACTATTATTTACGAAGTGTTTTTTTGCATCCGAGCTCTTATGTAAAAGTTAGAGCGGTCAATATCGTTGTTACCCTTAATGAATTATTAATTTATATGATTTTTGTATAATTATTAGAACAATTAATTTTGTTGATATTCTTAATAAATTAATATTATCTATATAATTTTGATAATATAACTAATTATTATTTTATCTATACTATTAATTTCCATTGAATCAAATATCAATCTTCTGGTCAACGAGTCACCTGGTGGTTATAAGAAAAAGAAACCGAGCTCGCTAAAATCTTCAGTAACCCTAAATGAATAATTGGATTATTTGTTTAACGATATTAGACGCAATATCATAATTCTTAAATATTTGTTGCAATCATATATATATATACTAAACTAACTAATCATCCGCAAACAGCTAAACAATATATTTTCTTTCTAAAATAAGAAAAATGAATATGCCTTCCAGGATTAAAATACATAGCTTCAGCCAAAGAATGATAAAGGTTTCTCAAAACCAAAAATACAAAATAATAAAGCTCAGACAACTCATATTGATTAATAACCAAACGGTTCACAAATAACCAAATTCATAAGTAACCCAAACCATACATGTTAATAAATTTGTCAAAAAAACAACTCACATTTTGAAAATGCATGTTAAAATCTAGTTTTCTTTTAAAATAATATAATATCTTATTTAAAATGATCATTTCTACACATAACACATGAAAACTCTAATTTGGCCAAGCAACTTATTATCTTTAAGTTAATGCGATTACTTTTGATATCCTCACAAGATTTGGAGGTGTATATAATATTTTATTTATTATCATAAATTATATTTTATTAACTCATTTTCGTTGGAACAAAATCTTCTTCTTCTTTTTGAATAAGGAACAAAATCTTTTACGAAGCATTTACAAAGAATATACTTCAATATAGTCTTATATATATCAATCACATCATAACAAACATTTACAGAGTACAAAATATTAGCAATTTTGTAACAAAAAATATTCAGCATGGGATATCGTTTAGCACTCGTTTGCTCCGCTATCGTGTTGCTAAGCATCTCCTGCTTAAGCCATGCCGGAGTCACCAGTAACTACACCAGAGTAGCTGAACCTTCTGAAGAGATGCCACTCGAAACCTTCCCTCCTCCTGCCGGCTTAAACGCTCCAGAACAAGTTCTTTCAAATTTATCTATATTTAATCAATTTTTTTTTTACTTTTTTTATTACTTGAGACTTACGAACACTCTCTCTCCTTTCTCAGGTTCATATAACGCAGGGAGATCACAACGGTCGAGGTATGATAATCTCGTGGGTGACGCCAATAAACGATGATGGTTCTAACATCGTTAAATACTGGATCGCGGATAGTGATGAGAGTACAAAGAAGAGCGCTGAAGCATCCACATCGTCTTACACATACTACGACTACACCTCTGGTTTTTTACATCACGCCACTATTAATGGGCTTGAGGTTTAAATTTTCTGTCACGCACTAAAGTAATCAGTCTATTTAAATAGGGTTCTTGAATAAATATATGAACCTTTGTCTTCTTAATTCCTTGTAGTACGATACTAAGTACTTCTACGAGCTTGGAACCGGTCGTTCTACTAGACGATTCTCCTTCATGACTCCTCCCAAAGCCGGTCCTGATGTTCCCTACACATTTGGCGTCATTGGTAATCCACAGATTCATTAAAAAAAAAAATGGAATTTTAGGGTTTTGAATATAATTTCATATACTCTAATAAGCTCTTTTGTTTTTATAGGTGATCTAGGGCAAACCTATGCCTCTAACCAGACATTGTATCATTACATGTCGAACCCTAAAGGCCAAGCGGTGCTTTTTGTCGGAGACTTGTCGTACGCAGATGACCACCCGAACCACGACCAAAGAAAATGGGATTCTTATGGCCGATTCGTTGAACCAAGTGCTGCTTATCAGCCTTGGATATGGGCTGCAGGGAACCACGAAATAGATTATGCACCATCAATAGTAAGATCTAATATATATATTTTTTTCATAAAAGAAAATAAAATCTTAGTTTTTATTGTAAAAATCATTTAAATGTTTTTCAGGGCGAGACTCAGGCTTTCAAGCCATACAAAAACCGTTACCACGTTCCTTACAGAGCCTCGAAGAGCACTTCTCCACTTTGGTACTCAATAAAACGAGCCTCAGCTTACATCATCGTACTCTCCTCTTACTCAGCTTTTGGTAACAGTCTACGACTCTCACACTAGAATATTCCAATTTTGACTATTTAATTACCACCTAATGTTCTTCGTCTGTGAAACTGTACCACAGACAAGTATACACCGCAAAACTCGTGGCTCGAGAGTGAGCTCAAGAAAGTAAACAGAGAAGAGACTCCATGGTTGATTGTTCTTGTTCACTCGCCGTGGTACAACAGCAACGGTTATCACTATATGGAAGGTGAAAGCATGAGAGTCACGTTCGAGCCATGGTTCGTAGAAAACAAAGTCGATATTGTCTTCGCTGGTCATGTTCATGCCTACGAGAGATCAGAGCGTGTCTCCAACATCAAGTACAATATCACTGATGGTTTGAGTTCGCCAGTGAAAAATCCATCTGCTCCGATTTACATCACCATTGGAGATGGAGGCAACATAGAAGGAATCGCCAACGAGTAATAAAAATAAACCATATAATTAAGCTTTTTTTATTTGTCTTGTTTGATTAAGATGGTTTGTTTTTTTCATGCAGTTACACGTACCCGCAACCGAAATACTCAGCTTATAGGGAAGCTAGTTTCGGACATGCTCTTCTAGAGATAAAGAACAGGACTCACGCCCTTTACACTTGGCATAGGAACCAAGATGACGAGCCAGTTATAGCCGACTCTCTGTGGGTGAAGAATAGACACTTCTTGCCGGAGGAGGAGGAGGAGACACTTTCGGGCAACTCGAGTGCCTGATTTGCTTTTGTTTTTTCTAATTTTAATTTTCATTCTTTTCTTCTTAGGATTTTTTCTCTCTTTTTAAAAAGTAATAAGGTTAGTTAGTGTTCTTTGAACTTTGGTATGTTTTGTTAGTTTTGTAAGTTTTGTTCAAGAATAATAATTCCAACATCGTACAATACTTCAGATTTCATAAAGACAACAACATAAACTTTCTGTGCATATCCTTTTGACAAAACCTTAACGACACACAATATAAAATAAAATAGGGAAAAAATGGAAAAAAATAATAATTACATTGTCACATTAGGCTAATCCCAAATTTGTACCATTTTTTCTATATTGCCATTTTTATTTATACAAATAAATAAAATAAATAGTTCACAAATAAAAATTAGATGTATTTTTTCAGTTGTAAAAATATTTAAATCAAAATTTAAGATTTTGTTCTACAAACAACATTAGAATACATCATCTAGGTAAATAATAGTTATCTAAAAATATTTAGAATATACATTATGCGCTTAACCTATTACTCTAAAACTTGTAAAACCCATAATTTACACATTACTAAAAATTTAAAATCGATTGAAATTGAGTGCAAACATGTTTATTGTACTCTACATATCATGCATTCTACGGATAAGTATGAACAATTCCAAAAATATGAAAAAAATATTTGGAAATATTCAGTTTTTATATTTGAAAAATGGATTTTTGGTCCAAAAATATTTGAAAATATTAAATTTCCACATTTGATGATTTTTGATTTTTTTGTATAATTTTAATTAATTTAATTATTAACTTATATTTTTATATTTTTATATTTCACAATTAGTTTTTAATTATATTTTCGAGGGTAAAATTGACATTTTGAAGAAAAAAATCTTAATGGGACAATTATAAGTTGGGATTAACTTTATGGGACCATGCATGTTAATGTTTTTTTTAACTTAAAAAACAATTTTCCAACAAAATAATAACAAATCAACCTAATTGATAATCAATTACCAAAATTTAAACAGTGAGATTCAGTATATTCCAATTAATATATACCAAAATATTGTTAAGATTTTGTTTGGAGATTCAACTAAAGTCAAATTGATGATAATATATATGTATATATATAACGGAAATTGGACCCACTAAATAAAAAAGTATAATAAAATCTAACTGAAAATAAGAATCTCCATTGTTATTACAACTATGTAAGGAATTCACACGACTCATTTTTTATATGAATCTTTGTTAGATAGAAACACACTATTATATCATTTCTGGAAGTCCATACAAAAAATGTCAAATGCTTTCTAACTTTACAATATATAATTTAGGTTTAATTAAATTTATGTGTTTAATTTTTTTCCTCAAATTTATGTGTTTAATTATAAAGATGATTCTCTTCAATCTAACGGTTAAACCATTATTCTTATTAAACATGAAAGTCACATGCCCCTCTCCCCTGTTCGATTCCCCATGGAATCTGAACGTTTTATGTTTTTTTTTAATTGAATAAAAGTTATTGATTATATTGTTTTAATTACATCAACAAATAGTTATAACACCCTTAACCTAATGGCCGCACATTATAATACAATTTCTTAGAGTTTTTGGGTTCAAATAGTGTAAGATGTAAATTTTTTCCTTATCTTTGTTTTCTCAAAATTTTAAATCACAATTTGAAATCCTTAGTTTTTTTATATCATTTCATTTTAATTGATTCTCTTTTTGTCTTGGAAGATTGTGAGCCAAACACTCAAATGAACATGTCTAGAGGTGGGAGATCAACTAAACCAACCCAAAAATTCAGGAAATGGAGTGGACAAGGTTAAAGGAAGAAGGAAGCATGTTCCAAGAGGACACGGCAACCATCACTACTAACTTTCTGTTTGCTTTGTTTTGCTTTAGCCTTATGTGTTATTAGGCTCGCTAGATTGCAACTAATGTTGTAACTCTTTATAAAAAACTATATGGTTATTGCCATAGCGGTTACATTTAATTTTATGTAAGAGATAGTGAAAAAAAGCTATAAATAAATATAAATAAATCATGAAAAGTGCTAGGTTTTAGAGAGTGTTTCGGAAAACAGGGTACGGGTTGTCGAGTTCGAGTCTTTCCAGGATTTGCTGAGTTTTCCATAAGTAAGATGAATGACCTTCCACCATATCGGTTACATCCACCTGCAAAGTTAAATTTCCTATATCACAATATTCATTCTTACAAATAAATGATGACATGACTTATAAAAAAAATGACGTGACATCAAACTAATTTTCATAGATAATTTTATTTACGTAAATTTATATTTTTGATAATTTTTCTAAAATATAGTAATAACTCATATATTATTATAACATAAATAAAATTATATAACAATATTCCCAGAGCTATAAAATATATAAAAGTTTCATAAGTATTATTTGAAAACTGATTTACTTATATGTCATCATTATATTCATTTTCACAAAAGATAACATAACTTCTAAAAAATATAACATGATATCAAAACTTAATGTGACAGAAAATTACGTTGATGTAAATTTATATCATTATTAATCAAGTAAAAAACATGTAGGTAGTTAAATGTTTGAAATTTTAACCAAATCAGTTAAATTGTGTACAGAAATTAATTTAAGTTTCTATCAATCTTCTTACATTGAATCATGATAAAACATCTAAATTGAATGATTAATTTTATCAGTTTAATGTATCTTTTATAAAGAAAACAAAATCATAGTTATTATATTTAGATATCAAATAGCCATTAAATATAATGTAATTGTTATTTTTAGAAAGTATAAATTAAATATTTATTGAAATTCATTAAATCAAAAAAATATATTGAAATAGTTAAATCAAATTACAATTAATTATTAAATTAATTAAATTAAAATTTTAAAATTGTTATATTCAAAATTGATTAAAATAAAAATTATTATTTTGAAAATTGTTATAACTGAAGCCCTCCTAGTTAACATGAATTAGAAAATATATAAATAATGAGAGGAAAAGAGATTTACATCCTCAATCCCCGGGATACAAACCGGCTGGATTCCAGCTAATCCTTGAGTCAACAGACTGCGCAAAATTGGAATTGTAGGTGAAACTGAAGAACAAAGTGACAAAGGAAAGGAAGATAAGTACCTTGCACGGAAAGCAACCCCGAGGGTCCAATCATTTGTGGCGTAAACGTTGATGAATCTTCCGGCCACCATCTAGGTAACCAATAAAAGGACACGTAAAGACAGAACACACAACGTATTTGTTTCCTACGATCTATTATTACCTTTCTTACGTCTCGCCAGTTCTCGTTATTGATTGATATTGGGGCTCCAAGAAGAACAACTCTTTCCACAATCTCAGCTGTTGTGAAATAATGTGTTATGACAGGATAAAGAAACAGAGATATGCGAGCGCTGAGATATATACCGTTTTTCTCTGTCTCGCTCAGAGCCTGGAGGCACTTGAAGACGACACGAGCACCAAGCGAGAAACCCACGAGAGTCACTGGTCTGATATCAACAAAAGATTTCAACCCGCTGACGTTTTTAAAAGGGCAATTCTCTTAAATAACCCTTTTTTAAGTTTTTATCACAAAAATAGCTCTAGAAAAATAAAATGACCAAAATAGACTCTTTTTTTTTGAAATTTTGATTTTTTTAATTTTTTTTTGAAATTTGAAACCCAACCCCAAACCCACCCCTTAACTCTAAACCCTAAAATGCAAATTAGTTAACCCTAAGGGTATAAATGCATATAAATGATTTTTTTAGCTTCTAAAAAAAACATTTTGGTAATTTTCTTCCTTAAAAACTATTTTTGTGACAAACAAACTAAAAGAGGCTATCCAAGGGAATTTCTCTTTTAAAAATTTTGTATATCTTCCTAACAAACAAATTTGATACCTATTTCCTTGTAAACCTTTTCGAAGCGCTTCAGCAAGAAGTCTTCCTGCTTTGTCTGACCTGAAACAGGATCACAATACGATAATAATAGTTACAAACTTTAGTTGCAGTACTGGTTGTTGTTGTATCATAGTTCGAATTTCCATTCACTAGATATTCTATTTTTTACCTGTCAATGGCGATACTCCATTTACTATCTATGAAATCAGCAGCTACTAAGATCGTTGCCGGCCATGCCATTGCTGCTAGAAGCGAGCTTAGGACTGTATACATTGCACCTTGTCTCATCAACTCCATAGCAACTCCTGCAACAATTTCATGTCTCTGTTACTATATATATTCTCACTGGAATAACAAAAACGGGTAGATTTACATGGTTACGCGTAATGGATGAAACTATATATATTACTTGAAGTAAGCCAATCCTGAATTGCAGTGCTCACTGCAATAATATTCTTGGATTCCCATTGCACCGTGTACCTAGCAAGCAATTATAGCAAACATATGACTCTTCCGAGATAGTAGGACCAGCCATAAAAAATGTACACAACCTCAACTCATGTTAATACCTTTCTAAGTTGCTAGTTAAACCTTCCCAGGGCTTTACAAAGTCTTCTTCCTTAAAAACAAAGCCAGCAACTAAGATCTCCACTGCTAATCGCTAATTACAGCCGGATAGTGCCAAGCAAAGAGATTTCAACATGAAACAGAGATTATAAATGATTAGTCCCAACGTAAAACTATCGTTGCAGTGATCTAGTAGCAGAAATAAATCGAAACTCACTCCTTGATTATGATTTTCACCAATAGCTTTAAACTCGAACTCTTCAATTTCCCCAGTTCGCCTCGCCATCTTAAACCCAGCGAGCCCAGCTCCAGCAGCTATTCATGAACACATTTAGATGCAAAGCTTAAGATAAATCTGATACATGACCAACACTTTTTATCCATTTTTTTTTTCTTTGATTAAGCCAGAAAAAATTGTGGTATAGTCTCTACTTTACCTCCAAAAGATGCTGCAACAGCAACAGAACCAGTAAGAGTTCCAGCTGCACTAGCAGCTGCAGCAAACCCACTGGCTCCAATTACAGGAACCAGAGTGCCTAGTGTTGGTGCCAATGCACCAAACCCTGCAGCTATTGCTGGAGCAGCCAATCCTGTTTCATATAATATGTAAATCAAAAACAAGTGAAGACATTGCATTTTCTAAATCCAAACTCTTAGCAGTTTCCAAAAACGTGGGAATGGATGTTAACAGTTAGAAGACAACGTACCACCAGTGATAGCCATCAGAGTACCCCCTGTTAAAGCCGCCGCTCCAACAATGCCTCCACGCTTCCATTTATCCCATTCACTCTCTGGAGACAAAGACTCTTCTTCCTTATCGCCTGACTTCTGCAATGCCATGGCAGAGCATGCAGCCATTGTCTCAACTCCTTCCTAGAAATTACCACAATATGAAATAGGGAATCCATGGTTGGAAGTTAGAGCATATTATAACCTCTCATACATGAAAATGTAAATACTCAATGAAGGTATATAGAAAATTTGAGTTTACTATGTTATATGTAGTAGCATAAATTTTTACAAAATTTAGCTTAATATGAAACTTGAAAGGGTTTAATGCAAGCAAACCATTTGGATCCACTGAATATCAAGCCAAGTTGCAAGTAAGCGTAGAGCAACATGGTGACGCGCATCATAGCCTTTCCTACTCCGTGTACATTCATCCTTATCCTCATGTTTATCTGCCAAGCAAGCAGAAAGTAGCTCGTAAAGAACACTTATCTTCCTCTCATGGCTAAGCAATGCTGCTTCCTCGACAGGCTTCCCATCTTCAACAACGTCAGGATTGTGGCCACTACTATCTTTAGCTACTTCCTCCCCGTGACTCTCTGTTTCCTTATCCGCAGCACCAGACTGAGCCTCAGGAAGGGAATACTTCTCACGGCATTCGTTTTCGTATTCCAAATGTTTCTCCTTCTTAGCTTCCACAGATACAGAACCTCGCTGAATGCCTTGAACCATAGCTTCAGCAGCTTTAGCTAAAGCGGTCTCTTTCTCCACCATATCACTAGAACCGTCATCATCCGAGATTAACTTGATGAGCTACAAATATTCACACACAATAAAGAAGACGACCTCATCAACTAGCCCTGGGCACTAAAAAAAAACAAAACCTATACCGAACCAATGTATCTTTAGAACCGAAAATCCAAAACCAAACTAGATCAAATCTAAATATCTAAAATACATTTTATATATCTGAAGTATTAATTATATTTAGCTCTAAAATAATCAATGCCCTAAAAACAATATTTATAAATGGAATTATCATAAAATAAAAAGAAGAAAAATTTCCTAGGATAACTTTTTAGTTTATTTTCACAAAAATAATTTAAAGAAAATGATCAAAATATTTCATTAAAGAGATAAATATATATATTTATAACTCTAAGGTTAACTAATCTACATTGGGAATTTTGGTGGTAAGGTTTTATACATATCTGAACGGGTTTATGTAGAACCAAAAAAACACCAAAAACTGAAACTGACCCAGAACAGAAACGAAACCGAAAACCTAACGACCAGTGTAATCGAAAGATACGAGATGAGGGGGAAATTGGTCATACCGCACCGATGTGATGCTTAGCCGGAGAAGAAGCAGCAATTTCCTCGATGCCATGCCAAGCTGGGGAATCAATCTGAAGACATCTGAAATAGGCGATTGCTTATGGTTTCGTCGTGATCATATACACACAGAAAAATGGCAAAAAAAAAGGTGCTGTTTTGGAGGCAATCACCTGAAAACGGGTCGGAGTAAGCCAGAAACCTCGTGGACCCATAGATCCTCGTCTTGGGAGATTGAATCACCGCCGGCGGTTAAGCGATTCTCAGACTCTCCGTTATCTCCGCCGTGATCGGTTGGGGAGATGCCGAGTGGCTTTGTCTGGCTGATCTGCGCTTGGTTGAGTGCGATCGCGAACAATGTACTTGCCGCGTATCTCTGCGACGGCGTTAAATTCGACGTAGCTTCCACCATCAAATCAGAAAAAATGTAATTTTCAATCGGAAAAAACAATCAACAAAAAGTTTCTAAATACGTGAAAGATCAATCGAAGAGAGCGAGCGAGTTCCTCTTGTGCAGTTGTTCTTTCCATCTCTATTGATTCAAAAATAAAACGACGACCGTTTGATCAATCAAGTAAGCTCTCTAGCCTACACTTGTCAGAAAGGAAAGAACTAAAACGACTCCGTGTGATCAAGTAAATAAGCTCAAGTCTCAAAAACAAATAAAAAAACATGTGGCATCACATTTTTTTTTTGCTTGACCATATCTTCTTCATATGCACCACTCTTTCTTTTCTTTCTGATGATCGCGTAAGATTCACTCACTTATTTATGTTCCGTAATAATCCTGCAAAAAAAGAGACGCAAGAGGGCACTGTCCACCATCCATCAGATGATGTATGCTAACTTGTGCCCTGATTATGATTCTCTCTAATATTTGAACCTATACATGATCGGCTAAAAGTCGACGGGGTGTCGTTAGTTCGTAAATGCATTTGCAGATCGTTTGTTAAGCTCATGGAGTCACCTTTGCTTACATCAAGCGCTGGGCTATGCCCTTCATCAGGACTGAAGCTATCGTTAATGGATTGGCGGGTTGATTTTCCAGGACAACGGTATGTGGAAGTAGGAGAAGGAAGACGCTTTTGGGACTCCATGGCTTCAACTTCCGCCAAAAGGTCTGAGACTGACTCGTCACACTCGTCAGGTCCAGTCACAATGAGTTGCCACTCTGTGGTATTAGACGCAAAGTTGAATTTAAAGGTAGGACTAAAGAGATCTAGGAAGTAGATTTCTTGATTTTCTGTAAGAGACACCACACCTGAGTTTGAATCCCACACATTTGAAGCACTGTTTGGAGTAGCAGAATTCCAGTTTTGCCCACATGATTGAACTGTAGTCATAACATGTTTATCACCCGCACCACTAAGGCCAACATCGTTTTGATTGCAAGCTCTCTTTATTGTGTTCCTATCTGCCACTGTATGACCAACATTCAATATTTCCTGTTGCGGCAGAGTATAGTTTGAGTTTGAGTTTCCGGGAAATGTAGACAGCGAAAGTGAACAGCTTATAGGCCTTTGTCTAGGCGAAGGACTTTCAACTTTCAATTCGTTAGAAAGAGTAAAATCCAACGGCACGGTGTGGCTGAAAATGTTTTCGCTTATGTTGCTCGCATCGGAGCTCCTAGTGATGACACTGTTACTGCTAGAAATAACACTCTGGTCGGTGGACACTGAGTTGGGGCTAAAGTCAAGTACTCTACTCTCTAGTCTAGCAACAGCTACACTCCTGTTTTGATCGTTAGCTAGAGCAGCTGTCTCTTCCTGCTTCGTGATAGAATGATTCTGAAACGATTCTGTTTTATGGAACTGACCATTTAATGCGTCGGTCAAAAGTATGGAGCTCTTCTGCTGTTCACCCAACCTCCATATTCTCAGCTCAGGCGGGAAATGGCCACTCGAACTCCATTGTCGCAGGTTCAACAATGAAAACGGTCCATGAATCTTCCCTTTTGGATCTCCATATAACCATATCATATTCAAATCCAACTCATCGATTGGCTTATTGTACAGAGCGGCACGTGTTTCCGACTTTACAACGGCATGGTTTCTGCTATCAGATCTTTGTGACTCTCCTTCTTGATGTTGTTCAGAGGTATTCAACCTATCATCGACCTGGAAGGACATAGTTTCAGTGACTCCTCCGGCTGAGGTATCTGTAACATGAGACTTTTCTTGATCCAGGAAGTGAGAATCAAGAATCTTTAACATTTCCAAGTGATCCACTCGCTCCTTTCCGAACAATCTCATAAGCCTAGGGTCACACACTATTTCCGAATCCTGAGAAGCGTTTTGTATATTATTCCGTCTCACATACTCTAGCACGAGAGTTTGGACATCATACTTTGACAAGACGCAAACATCACCGTTTTTCATATACCTTACAAAGTCCAAGAGCTCATTTGTTGCCCACGCAGAAACACTAGTCAATGGTGGATGTCTATCACCCAGACAAGTGTTCGAATCCAAATCAGAAGCCAATTTAGTAGCCGGAATAGCTTCCATATTCCTTAGCTTAGCACGACTTAACTTCCAAACCCCAGGAGAATTAGCATCATCCTTTTCATGAAGTTGACTAGTAATTCTTCTCTTAGACGGTTTCCATGGATTTTTTGCTTTGGTAAGATCATCTAATGACAAAGATAGCTTTTCTTTAAGAGAGACCCAGTAGATCTTAAAAAGATACTCCCAGCTGCCTTGATCATCAAAGTCGACCTGAACCTGGACAAAAAGAACATGCTAAATAAATTGCAGAGCCAAAAGTGACATTGCAAGTAACAAAAGTAGTGACGGGTACTAAGAATTTCCACTTCTGGACATATGTGCATTCTCAATAAGCATTATAGTGACGGGTACTAAGCAGAATCTTGTACCTTTTCTTTGTTAGCTTCAGGTGCATTCTCAATAAGCATTATAGTCTTCATGCAGATTCCACAGAATCCTTTGTTTTCCCGTACAAGTACATAATCTGAGCTTCTAACGCATCTCTTGCACACAGAATATGGACAAGTATAGCACATGTAGAAAGAATCCTTCTGACAAGCCGTACATATGTGCCAACCTGAAAATCCACCACCATCATCGTCAATAAAGCTTCATCTTGAAGAAGCTCTTAGGTAATGTATCAAACTAACTTACCACAGTTCCATTTTGATCTTGATCTGAAGAATGCTTCAGTAGCTTAACACAAGCTGGATGATACACCTTTGGGCATCCTCTGCCATATTAAGAAAGTTTCAATTTCAATTTTTGGAAAACACGAATCTACGAAGAAGCTTGAACTCACTCACCTACGATCGCAGAGAACAAGACTACCTCCATCGAAGCACACGAAACAAACATCTTCGTCTTCTCTCCTCTTCCTCGACATGGGAGCTATCAGAGAAGCTTTCCCCAGTGTTCTCGGGGGACGTCCTCGTCTAGGCCGAATCTTCTTCAAGCAACTCGAGTCTTCTTCTAGCTTCACATCCACATCCATGGAACCACAACAATCGAGTCTCCCGAAACCTGGAGAAGAAGCATAATCGTCAGCCAATTTCACATCAGCGACGCACTGATCGACTCTCATGAGATCGATTTCCAGCATCGATTCCGTTAACTCGCTTTACCTCCTCCAACAAACAAACAAAAAAATGAAGACCGAGGATGCACTAGAAAGGGGAAAGTAAACCCTATCCCTAGGGGAGGAAGATTTGGGAATTGGAGAAACAGAGGAGGAGAAGGTGGCGTGTAGGGAAAGGAGACACAGTGGGTACAAGTGAAAATGGACATACTCGGAACAAAGGTTGTGAGACAAAGTGTCAGATGTGACAACGCTGTCTCCTGTTTTTGACTTCCTAGAGATAGAAAAGAAAAACAAGCGTTCTTTCTTTAATTACGGCTGTCAAAAATGTTTTAAATAGTTGTGCTTCAACCTCTCTCTAGAAAGAGTTTTCAGATAACAATTTTCGTTCCGTGGTTGGTGGTTTTCGCCGCCAGTTACCATCTTTTTTTTTAAAACGTAAATACTTCGATCTATGTGATCGATCTTTCTTTTTGTTTGGCGAATCTCTCTTTTTGTGATGGCAACTTTTGTTGTGATAGTTTCAATCTTAAATCAGAGCAAAGCTTCATGGTTTCTTCTTTTCTTCTCCGATGAAGATTGAATTGAATAAAGTTCCGGTCATGATGATTGGATTTACACTTTGTTCTCTCTTCGCAAATTCATATTGAATTCCAACTGTTGGTGTTCGTTTTATCTTCTTTAAAGGTTAAACTTGGAACTTTTTCTTCAAGAAATCAGTTTTAACCCCTTATAGTTTGCCGGTAAATTGGCCAAAGGGTTGAGTTTTCTAATTGAAAGGGGAAAAAGATGATGGACTAAACTCAGTTGCTTCAAAGAAGGTTCAGTAGAGTTTGGCGTTCTAATGCGAGTGGTCCAACAAAGGATCTACTTTGGGCTTCAAAAGAGCAGTCCCTGTGTAATGAACCGGAGATATAAGATTTACAAAGCATCAACATCGGTGGAAGGCGTAAGAGAGACTAGTAGTAAGTACAAATCAAAGAAGATAGAAGTGTTGCAGGAATAATGAAGACTTCATCGGCGTTTTCAATCTGACCGGTGGTGGAGCAGAAGCTTTTCCGATCTGCATGCTTCTTCTTTAACACGTGGATTATGCATAAGTTTATTGTATGACACGTGTTTTCTTGGTGTCTATGTGTTTGTAAATGAGTCATTTACACTGCAGGGCAGTTTATGACTTTTTATTACACGGTAAGACAGTTCTTGCTCCTAAGGCAGTTTTTTGTAACTACAGCCTAACGAAGTTCTTTTTCTAACAAAATGGGTCCCACAACTTTAACTCGTATCTTCCTTCTCTCTTTAATGGCCGAACAAATTTGCAGAAAATATGAAAACAATAACTTTTCTAACTTTAGTGACAAAAGAGGATGAATAAGTTGATGATGAATAAATTTTCTTATCTTTCTTTTTAATTTAATTCATCTTCTTCTTTAGTAACAGTGTAACGACAACAAAATTATCATTATTTCTCCGACCACCGTCTACGTCTTTTTCACTAGACGCCAAATTAGGGTTAGATTTGTACTGCGAACACCAAACGGCCACACTTTCTATCATCGCTAGAGCTTTCATGTGCGAAGCTGATGTAAATCAAAAAATCCACGCCCTCTATCATTGCTCGACGAACGGCGAGCTCCTACGGCGAATCACCACTCCACTGCCTTATTAGTCATCAAAGAATTACCTCCGCCACACTCAGATCTACCGTTGTGACTGTCTGGAATTCTTGTGGGTCGTCTTCTCCGTCACAGAGTGAAAGTTTGAGAACAATAATGGTTAAGTTTTTATTTTTTGTACGTTTGGTTCTTCAAATTTTTATTTTTTTTATTTTTACTTTAAATTTTCAAATTTGCAGAAATGACCTTTGATTATACCCTAAACTTAGTAATGTGATTTTAACTTTTGTTATATGCCAAACTTAGTAATGTGATTTATCTTTGTTGTGAAAATTTTAATTGTGATACATTTGTATATCTAAACGTACATTACGCTATGTACATAAAACTGACCCTATCCACTTATATAATAATTCACATGTACATAATTTAACTTGTACATTTGATATATATATTTGTAAGTTTTAATATTTAAATGGTCAAATATTATTAATGTGTACACACATATTTAACTGTCCACGTGTACAATAAATCATAGAAAATTATGCGTATACCAATCCATTTGTATACTCTACAAAGTGTGATAACTTGTGCAATACATATGGAAATGATGTTTCGTGTATATTTATATGTACATACATATGTATATGTTTCGTGTATATTTATTGTACATGATCAAGTGTACACATAATATTCATTACCACATGTACAACGATGTAAATGTACACATTTTAACTTGTACACTTGATAAAGTCTATGTTTATATTATATATACATATAAAAAAATTAAAAACATTCGAGCACATATGATTAATAATCTATTAAACACATCTTAAAGTGTTTGATTGACTTACATATATAATTTCAAATGATATATACATATATATATATATATGTTTTACTAATTACGAGAAATCAAATTTTTGGCTAGCAACATGTACATCCATAACAAATATTCAGTGATATGTTTCGTTAGAGAAATTGGTGTTTGTGAATAGTTTAGTTGTGTACATCTTGCGACGTGTACATGTGTACATCGATGGGGAATCAAAATAATAGTAATTATCTGTAATAAGTGATAAATTCATCAAGGTTTGTGGTAAAGTTATACACCTATTATAGATAAATTGATGATTGCTTAACCAAAATACTAAAATAAATAACAAAATAGATCATGTTAAACTAAAGATGACATACATAGAATGCAAACAAGGTTTTACTAAATTTTTGTCTTCTAAGTCAAACTTTTCAAACCTAGTTTTGAATGTATAAAACCGTACAGTTGTGAAATATTTTTCCATAAACTTTGTCTCATCGATCAGTTTTAATACAAAAGCATACTTCCATGTAGAAAGATACATGTTTTATGTACAATTAAAACATGTTTTCATGTAGAAAAATTATTGTTTTGTATATAATTATGTTATGTACAACATGTGTCCTGTCTACGTGTACAACATGTGTCGCGTACAAGTGTACGTCGAAGATGAATCAAAATAATAGTAGTTGTATGTGATAAGTGGAGGTAAATGAATATGTGAACCGTGGACGATATCAAAGCTTTTGATTTGGATGACAATCCAATCAATTTCTATTTTCAAGTTTTTGATTTACAATAACTTTATACATGTGTACATCGATATAAATAGTAATTGTATGTAACTTTATATATGTGTACATTGATATAAATAGTAATTGTATGTGATTAGTGACGAACCAATGTTTGTTGTGAAATCGTACATTTATTATATGTAAGTATATATATGTGTACATGTGTATAAGTTAACATGAGTACATAAATTATGGGTGTACATGTGTACATTTTCACATGTGTACATCATATATTGTTAAAACAATATACATCTTCACATATTGCAACATAGTTGTCGTGCATAATTCAAAGTTTGCATTTGACATAGTTTGAAGTGCATAATTCAACAATTCGTGAACAAGCATGAGCAGAAAATAAATTAAATTGAAAAATAAACAAAAGTTGGAGGATTAAATGTGCAAATAATCTAAAGTTCACCATTGTTGTACCAGTGAAGCTTTTTCTTCACTCTGGGACTAAAACGACTACGATTCTGGCTGATACAACTCTAGTCCCGAGCATGATGACTACACCCGACGACGTTTCCGATGTTATTTACGTATATGATGTCGTTTATGTCAAAGTCATTAACTTCTCTACTGTTTATGCCATTGTACCATTACACCACTATTGAAGATGCACCTTGACATATCTCAAATGATAGATCGAAGAATAGAGATCGTAAATTAATAAAAGTTTTATTGTAAAAAAAGAAACTGAAAAACATATATCAATTCTAAATGGAAGTAAACGAAAAAGAAAGATAGAGGGGTCCACTTTATTTTTGTAGAATTTTGACCATTAAATTTATAAATGAAATGAATGGTTATGGTTAAGTCTAGTCCAAAACAAACTAGATTAGTTAGGAAAAAAGAAGAGTTGTTAGAAAAAAGTGTCCTAGTAGCATAAACTGTCCCATTATGTAATAAATAACTTGAAACTGTCTTAGGGTGTAATTCTTTCTTTGTAAATTTTGTGCTCCTACTTCTTGATAAGCTTTAATGAAATGCGAAGTTGATAAAAAAAAATTAACGCCTCGACCGCCAATCATCCATGTCCGTTATCTCGGTCTACAAACTTCATTATGATAGATGATGCATTAATTTTGTAAGACTATAGTCTTGTTTATTAATTTTGCAATTATTACATGATTTTTCTGTATTTTGACTTCATTCGCACGATTCATTCGCACGATGGAAAAAGTATATTTCTGTTAATATATTGTTAAATATTTCTTCCGTATCAATTTAAATAATGTTTATGAATTTTTATTTTGTTTAATAATAAATTATATTTTCTAGATAAAATTTAATGTCATTTGGAATTTGTGATCAATCACAAAATATTATATTTTTTATTAATTGAACTAATATTATTTTATGTTATCAAAATAAATTACATTAAAATTTATATTTTCTTAATCTCTGAAAAAAAATCTCAAACACCACTTAAAATGATACAGATGAAATAATTAAAAATAAGTGGGACAAGAAACTAAAGTTTCTCTCACAAAACATTTTAGAAACTGTGTACAATTTTTAATGCTTACTTGTCTATTTATCATTGGGTTTATTTTTTCTTTTTAATTAAAATTTAATTACTTAAGAAAATTACAATAAAATAGTAATACTTTATCAATCTAATACTCAAATTTAGATACTAAATGTTGGTGATGCTCTAACATTGCAACATTTGTTATAAGTTAATAAGTTATAACCTCCTTTTCAACAACCTCCTTTTCAACAAAGACATACAGTAAATACTAAGTTGCTTCAAATGTATTTACTGCTTTATGTTAACAATTTCCATTCAAATTTGGTTTGAAAATCTATACTATTAAAAGGGACTATCCTGGACTCCAGGGAGCGTCCACATCATCGTAAATTTTTCTCTAAAAAAAATCATGTGGCATTTTTTGAAAAACACACAAAATAATTAATAAGTAAATATACAATATAAGAAAATATAAATAATAAGTAAATCTACAATATAGGAAATAAAAATATTACATTAATATCATAATTTTTTCTCTCAAAAAAGCCATGTGACATTATTCTTAAAAACACAAAATAATTAATAAGTAAATATACAATAAAAGGAAATATAAATAATAAGTAAATATACAACATAGGAAATAGAAATATTACATTAACATTTATCACAATAATATTATTTGATATAAAAAGTAACTATACAATATAAGAAAATAGAAATAATAAGTAAATATACAATATAAGAAATAGAAATATTACATTAAACATATATCACAATATTATCAATTGATATAAAAAGTAAATATACAATATAAGAAAATATAAATAATAAGTAAATATACAAGATAAGAAATAGAAATATTATAATATAAGAAAAAAAATAATTAATAAGTAAATATAGAATATAAGAAAATAAAAATAATAAGTAAATATACAATATAAGAAATAGAAATATTACATTAAACATATATCACAATATTATCATTTGATATAAAAAGTAAATATACAATATAAGAAAATATAAATAATAAGTAAATATACAATATAAGAAATAGAAATATTACAATATAAGAAATAAAAATAACTAATAAGTAAATATACAATTTAAGAAAATATAAATAATAAGTAAATATACAATATAACAAATATAAATATTGCATTAAACATCTATCACAATATTATCATTCGATATAAAAAATAAATATACAATATAAATAATATAAATAATAAATAAATATACAATATAAGAAATATAAATATTATATTAAACATCTATCATAATATTATAATTGATATAAAATTATACAAATAAAATTGACTATTTGAGGTTTCAGGAAGTGTCCACATCAGTATAAAATCTTTCTTTCAAAAGAAGTCATGTGACATTATTAAAAACAAAAATAATTAATAATTAAATACAATATAAGAGAATATAAATAATAAGTATATATACAATATAAGAAATAGAAATATTACATTAAACATCTATCACAATATTATCATTTGATATAAAAATTTAATATACAATATAAGAAAATATAAATAATAAGTAAATATACAATATAAGAAATAGAAATATTACAATATAAGAAACAAAAATATTATTAAGTAAATATACAATTTAAATAATATAAATAATAAATAAATATATAATATAAGAAATAGAAATATTATATTAAACATCTATCACAATATTATCATTGATATAAAATTATACTAATAAAATGGACTGTTTGAGGTTTCAAGAAGTGTCCACATCAGTATAAAATCTTTTTTTCAAAAGAAGTCATGTGACATTATTAAAACAAAAATAATTAATAATTAAAAATACAATATAAGAAAATATAAATAATAAGTATACATACAATATAAGAAATAGAAATATTACATTAAACATCTATCACAATATTATCATTTGATATAAAAAATTAATATAAAATATAAGAAAATATAAATAATAAGTAAATATACAATATAAGAAATATAAATATTACAATATAAGAAACAAAAATAATTATTAAGTAAATATAAAATATAAGAAAATATAAATAATAAGTAAATATACAATATAAGAAATATAAATATTGCATTAAACATCTATCACAATATTATAATTTGATATAAAAAATATACAATATAAATAATATAAAAAATAAATAAATATACAATAAAACAAATAGAAATATTATATTAAACATATATCACAATATTATCTTTTGATATAAAAAGTAAATATACAATATAAGAAAATATAAATAATAAGTAAATATACAATATAAGAAATAGAAATTCTATATTAAACATATATCACAATATTATCATTTGATATAAAAAGTAAATATACAATATAAGAAAATATAAATAATAAGTAAATATACAATATAAGAAATATAAATATTATATTAAACATCTATCACAATATTATCATTGATATAAAATTATACTAATAAAATGGACTATTTGAGATTTCATGAAGTGTCCACATCAGTATAAAATCTTTCTTTCAAAAGAAGTCATGTGATATTATTAAAAACAAAAATAATTAATAATTAAATACAATATAAGAAAATATAAATAATAAGTATATATACAATATAATAAATAGAAATATTACATTAAACATCTATCACAATATTATCATTTGATATAAAAAGTTAATATACAATATAAGAAAATATAAATAATAAGTAAATATACAATATAAGAAATAAAAATATTACAATATAAGAAACAAAAATAATTATTAAGTAAATATACTTAAGGGGGCGCTTCATCAACAGGTTCACCGGTTCTACCGACTAGACTAAAAGAGTGTTTCAGTCATTCATGAGCTGTCTTACTAAAGGAATTCCAGTTTCCTAAACTGCCGTCGGAAACAACCTCTCCTTCCAATCGAGTTGCTAAAGCACCTCTCTAGACAAGTGCTCAAATAAAGAAATGACACCTTCTTACCATCAATGTACCCTTTTTTCACCAGCCTAGTAGGAGTACTAGTCTTAGCATGTTAGTAATTTGAATTGCTAATGCTAATGTTAGGGAAAGACTGTAGCTGAGGTCAGACCCAGAAAGCTGCCTTCGCTTTTGGCGTTCTGTCATTCAGTGAAAATCTAGTGAGTAAAGTAAGAGCAACTTCTCCTTTCAGTCGAGTTGCTAAAGCACCTCTCTAGACAAGTGCTCGAGTCACTCAATATAAATAATAAATAGATATAAAATATAAGAAATATAAATATTATATTAAACATCTATTACAATATTATCATTGATATAAAATTATCCTAATAAAATGGACTATTTGAGGTTTCAGGAAGTGTCCACATCAGTATAAAATATTTCTTTCAAAGGAAGTCATGTGACATTATTAAAAACAAAAATAAATAATAATTAAATACAATATAAGAAAATATAAATAATAAGTATATATACAATATAAGATATAAAAATATTACATTAAACATCTATCACAATATTATCATTTGATATAAAAAGTTAATATACAATATAAGAAAATATAAATAATAAGTAAATATACAATATAAGAAATATAAATATTACAATATAAGAAACAAAATTAATTATTAAGTAAATATACAATATAAGAAAATATAAATAATAAGTAAATATACAAGATAAGAAATAGAAATATTACAATATAAGAAATAAAAATAATTAATAAGTAAATATACAATATAAGAAATATAAATATTGCATTAAACATTTATCACAATATTATCATTCGATATAAAAAAATAAATATACAATATAAATAATAAATAAATATACAATATAAGAAATAGAAATATTATATTAAACATCTATCACAATATTATCATTGATATAAAATTATACTAATAAAATGTACTATTTGAGGTTTCAAGAAGTGTCCACATCAGTATAAAAACTTTCTTTCAAAAGAAGTTATGTGACATTATTAAAACAAAAATAATTAATAATTAAATACGATATAAGAAAATATAAATAATAAGTATACATACAATATAAGAAATAGAAATATTACATTAAACATCTATCACAATATTATCATTTGATATAAAAAATTAATATACAATATAAGAAAATATAAATAACAAGTAAATATACAATATAAGAAATAGAAATATTACAATATAAGAAACAAAAATAATTATTAAGTAAATATACAATATAAGAAAATATAAATATAAGTAAATATACAATATAAGAAATAGAAATTTACATTAAACATATATCACAATATTATCATTTGATATAAAAAGTAAATATACAATATAAGAAAATATAAATAATAAGTAAATATACAAGATAAGAAATATAAATATTACAATATAAGAAATAAAAATAATTAATAAGTAAATATACAATATAAGAAAATATAAATAATAAGTAAATATACAATATAAGAAATATAAATATTGCATTAAACATCTATCACAATATTATCATTCGATATAAAAAAATAAGTATACAATATAAATAATAAATATACAATATAAGAAATAGAAATATTATATTAAACATCTATCACAATATTAAGTAAATATACAATATAAGAAATAGAAATATTACAATATAAGAAACAAAAATAATTATTAAGTAAATGTATAATATAAGAAAAATATAAATAATAAGTAAATTTACAATATAAGAAATAGAAATATTACATTAAACATCTATCATAATATTATTATTTGATATAGCAAGAAAACTAGAATAAGTAAAGATACAATTTTAAAAAATAAACAATAAATAAATCTACAATTAAGAAATAAGAAAACTAAATTAAACATCTATCTGAAGTTGAGGTACAACATGAATAACATCATTGAGTATTTTTCACACATTATTTAGAATGAGTTTTTCATTTAGCGAACTCTAATAATCAGTAGTCAAACTTGAATGATTCATGGTTCCATCAAGTGTTATACGTGAACATAATTGCAACAACAGTTGCATTTTCTTGAAGATTTTGTTACAATTTCGAGTATGACCTTAAATTGAGTCTGATTTAATGTACATTTGAAGTAATAAAAGAACTTGATCGTTAAAACTACTTCTCAATCCTCAGTCTGATGATTCTGCTCAGCTATCTCAAGTAAGAAGAAGAAACAAAAAAGTAGGAGATAATATATTTTTTTAAAAAAATGGAATCTTAAATATTTTTCTGTCATCTTCTCTAGATTGAAACATAAAGAGAAGAAAGAATATGTTGGATTAATGCAGGAAATGACGAGTCATGCATCAAATGGCGCTTTAGAAGTTATAAAAACAATAAAAGTGAATAAATGCCAAAGTTTCAGGATGAGTCGAATGAAAGTTGTTGTAGAACGGTGGAGAAGTGGTGGTAGGGTCATGGTGAGCTATGGCAGTGACGGCATAGTTGAGTCGCGGGAGGTGGTGTGGTCACGGATTGGCTATGATGGTTGTATGATTTAAAGAAAACACATACCAGAGCAGTGGAGAGAAGGAAGAAGATGTTTCAAGATGGGTTTTTGAATGTGCAATTTTGGTATTTATCAAGCCTTGGAGGTCAGATCGAAGGTGTATATTTACGGAGGACATGTCAAAAAAGGCAGAATAACTGTCCTAGGTATTATCAGAGGTAAACCGAAGCCATAATCGTCATTGCTTCTTAGACATGCTTACATGAACACAAAAATATGTATGTGAAGGTAAATTTAGAAGAGTACGTGAAAATTAGATTATGATAAGAGCACAATGCATATAATCTTCTACATCAACTCACATTTTATAATTCCAATATAAAATTTCAAGATAACTATAAAACAATCGGTCAATATTAAAATTTTAATTGGTTTATGGTTCGGTTGGCAAGTAAAGACCGATTTATCAACCAACTAAACTTAATACACATAAATAGACCAAAATAAACCGAATAAATAAAAATTTACACACCTGACTTTTTGAATAAATATATATATATACAAACCAATTTCAGTTCAAATATATATTTTTTCAAATGAATAAGAAATAAAAAAATATAAATTAATGTTATATTTTGTGAAAAGTAAACTAAATATTTAAAATATATTATTTTCTATTTATTTGCGTATCCGGCCCGTAGGGCGGGTTGATCACTAGTCAGTAGTAAAGACTAAAATATGTATACTGTAGTTTGTTTAACCAAACCATGACTTCTATGACGCAACGTTACTTTGAACTCCTAGTAGATCCGCGACATTCAGACAACCACAAATCTATATGTTCTACCATCTGTTGCCTCACTTTGTTTACAACATCTGGTGAGCTGCAATTATTTGATTTACCTGAAAAGAAAGAAAAACCTTTTAACATTTTGTTGACTTTTGAGACCAAAACACACAAGTTCTTATACCTTCAATGACCATTGGAGATTGAGGGCATCCTCGTAGATCAGTTCCATGGCCACAGTTATGGCAGTCCATGAAGTAAGAAGGCACTGCAACACTAATTCGTCAGAAAATGCACAAATTCGATACATAAGTTAAAGCTAATTAGTTAAAATAGAATTACATTCAGGAGATGAGGTCTGTTTGGAAGCATGGCGCCATGGATCTTGCGACCCATTTGTGAAAATGATTTTGGTTGCTGTAGATTTCATAAACTTTGTCACAATATGGCAAGATCTAAAAATAAGGATCGAGAAGGTTTTAATGCAACATACCCGCGATTTTATGGCCTCCATAGTACAGGTTTGTTGCATCAACTTCAGGATATGTACCTTTACCAAAAAGGCTCTTGCACAAACCCAAATGGTACCTAATAATAAAGTTAGCGAGATAGTAAATAAACAAAAAAAAAAGTGTGGTTTTATGAAAAGAGTGATTAAAGAATGTTACTCTGTATTGATTTGCTGAGATCGAACGCTATTATTTGCAGGTGCCACCTGGAAATATGCTAGTTCTGTGCAAACTTGGAACCACCATATCCGATATGTACTATCGGCGGTAACAACAGTGTTTCTCAGATGTTTCCGGTTATATAGTCTAACGTGTAGGCCCCAAACTTTCATGCAATGGTCTCTAACGTATTTAGAAAATGTTCCCTACATTGCAAACCCAATAACAAAGTCTATAGTAAATCCAAGATGTTCATATCCAATGCGATTTGCCGGCTGGAGAGAGGGTGAAAGAACAATGTGAGCTAAATTACCACTAAATCACTACCGTTCTTCTTTGCTTTAACAAGCGGGACACATAGTTTATCTGAATTTCCATACTGGAACTGCAATATTTTGAAAAGTAAGTATCATTGATCACACAAGCTAGACTAGGAAAAAAAATATGAAAAAATGAGTATGGATAATCAATCTGTGACAACCCGTCCCGTGGACCCTGACTCACAGCCCTGCAAGGCATCGATCATAACCCTTCACCGTGGGAAGAAACGCTTCTACATCCACCGGTAGGTTATTGATGCTTTTGGCGTTACTCGAACCCAAAACCTCACCATTTAACAGCCCTTTCACAGGACAAGATGTCACCAATTGGCGTTTCTTCTCATAGTAAAAAATTAGGGTCGGTGCGCTGCAGCGCTGTGAAATCAGGGGTCTACGGGACAGGTTGTCATATAATCTTTACCGCCATAACCACTGCATCTGTGGTTAAGTATAAGAAATCAGCATCAACATGAAGCTCAGTGGCGTTAAAGAGTGCCTTCACCGCCTTTCCGTTTACTTTGAGCCCTATTTCCAGGAGTTTATTAGTCTCTTGTAGAGCAGCTTTGCATTCTTGACCAGCTGATTCACCAATCTGAACAAAAGATGAAACCAATATGAACATTCAACATACGTCACATCCTCAAAATCTTACAAAGAAACGTGTTTACTTCATCCATTAATACTAATAAGAAATTATGATGTTGATGATACCTGCTGATCAAATGCAGAGAAGTCATAGACAGCATGAACAACTGCTGAACTAGCAAGGCTTCCACAAGTCAAGTGAGGGAACTTGAGGCGGAACCACGCACTTAAAGCTCCAGGATAAGATACCCCGAAGAAGAACCACGGGTTGTCACTACTTCTATTCAACTTAACATTCAATGATTCCTGCATCCATAAATGAACATTCTTAAACCTAATAATACTCCCTCTTTCATTTTAATTATAGTTCTATGTTTATGCACACATATTAAGAAACATATGATTTTGTATATTTAAAAAAAAAACATAATTACCTATACACTTAATCATATTTCAACCAATATAAAAAGTAAGTGGAAAATCTTATTTATAAATTTTGCATTGAAACTCTAAAACAACACTTATTTTGAAACAATTTTTTTTCTCTACAACTACAATTAAATTGAAACGGATGGAGTATATGATTCTATGAATATGAAGAAAGCAAGACTTGCCTGGTAATATTGACGGAAAGCAGCCAAATCGGAAAGGGCTTGTTTGGATGAAAGGTATCTCAGATTCTCTGTAGTCAATGAGTTAAAAGGATAACTTTTCCCATAGTACCTATGTTCTAATGAAACTACACCAGCTTCAAACTTCTTTGCTAATACCTAAATATATGTTTTAATGAAAAACAACAATTTATTTAGTTTCTTGTCACACAAGGAATCATCACGTAAATAAAAATCTTACGCTCATATAATCTTTAGCTATGCCACTGCAAGGACCTTCACCGCATATTATCATAAAGACAGGACCATCTGGAGCTCGGAAGTTTTCAAGATATTCATAGTATCTCTGTCTGAATTTGCGATGATCCTGGAGGGACAAATAAATAAATAAAGTTCTTGAATTTGGACAAAAATGCTAATGAATCTGAAACTCTTATTTGAAAGTTTACGTACGTGAGGAGAGTAATGATCTAGGGTTTGATTAAACCAATGCTCATCGGTAGTCAAGTAATAGTCTCTTGGGGAAACGCCATGAGAACCACTCCCAGAATGTAATAAGGCATTGGTCGAATAAGACAAAAACGCAGTCACGGTGGTGATCAGAATAAAACCGAGATCCGACGACATTTTCCGGCGATGTGAACCGATTTCCGGTTATGTTTTCTGTTTGACTGTATTCAAACAATGTCAAAGCGTAAACCGAAATCAAGGGAAGACCACTTTCTAAATAAAGAATGAAATCGACGGCTAAAATGATCTCTTAGTAATATCGAATCTAATTAAGGAAAGTCAGATCCGTCGTCTTAGTTGAAATGTGTGCTTAATGCTGATAATTAAGATTACTTTAAATATAAACGATGGTGCATGAGTTACTAGTGGATATTAAATATTAGTATGTAGCTCAAAAATAAAAAAAGAACATCAACAATTTGAAAATGAACCATACTTGGGTTTATATGTGGGAATTATTTTTCTGTTCTATTTCTTTTAAGTTTATTGGGACACTTAAGAATTCACTAGCTTATAATCTTGCTAAGGGCATCTTCAACCTTTTGTTATATTCACCTCTAAATATTATAATAGAGAAAAATTGCTCCAACCTATTTTTATTTTTTCCTCTAAAATAGAAATTGTTATTTTTCCTCTATAGCATCCTTCTATTATAGAGTTATACTTTTTTTTTTTCAAAATAGTCATTTAGTTAACAAATTTTTATAATTATAACTAAAATAATATTTTTATAGAGAAATATAGTTTTTATAAAAATAGAATCACGCTTTTTATTTACCTAATACTCTTTTAAGGAAACTTTCTTTTAAACAAAATCATAATTTTATGAAAATAGTGTAAAACTAAAATTAAATGGGGTTAATTTGCAAATTTTATAAATAAAAGGTATTTATTGTAAAATAAAAATAGAATTTTTTGAAAATATTCTTTTTAAAGGCAAAACTAGAGGAATACATTGGAGATAAGCACATCTCTATTTTAGAGATAAAAATAAGGAATACTCTATGTTCTGCTACTATTGTTTTTTCATCTTAGTTTATTGGCGTTGTTTCTTATTAATAATATTAGACAATTATTACTAATACTAGACAAAGAACCCCCGAGCGCGGAAACTCATTTTATAAAAAATAAATACTATATTTTATATAAAACTGTTTACTTTTGTTTTTGAGATATTTCTTTATTACAATGTAGATTGCCTGTGTCTATATTCATTTAAAGGTACTAAGAATAATATTTTTATAATTTTAGATTATAATTAAAATATAATTATATCAATACCAATTAAAATATCCCTTATATACTAAATCACAAGTCACCTAGCCAATAAAATTATGCCACATCATTTATGTTTACAAAAATTTAAAAAATCAATTAAAACAAAATAATGACTAAAACAAAACATATCAACGATGTCATGAACAACTAACCACCCATGATCTTCCTTTGTCCACTATCTTTTGTTTTTTCATGTTCATGTATCTTTAAAATCTGACACGACAACAAAACTACCATCGCTTGAAAATAGAATAGGAAAGGTTGATACTCTTTCTTCTTCAATCTCGATTCCGTAACTCAAAATTGAAGCTGTATAAAATGTTTTGAGCCAGTGTCGAGTTTCATTTTCTGAGTAAACAGATGTCAGTAACCTAAATTCTCCAGTTACGCTATCTTACTCTTCTATATAGTTTTGTTGGCTTAGAGGAAACACCATATTGCTAAGGTTCGAGAAAAAGTGGATATGGTAAATCTGATTTGTTGAAGACTTGACCAGTGCAAAAAGAATTCGGGGTAGAGAAAAAGAAAGAAAGAGGGAGGAAGAAGGAAAAAAAGCAAACGTAAACATATAATAGGAGGAATTCATTTTGATAAAAGGTAAAAGCAATTCTATTAATTCACCACTTTCGAGATGTACGGTCAATACTTTGATATTCAATGAGAGAATTTGGTTTCTGTAATGTGATAGAAACTTCAAGTATTGAAAATATTTTAAATTTGCTACCATGAAAAAGTTGATTAAATTCCAAGACAAAGTTAAATGGACATAAGTTTGATGTTTTAGTAATGCAGTATGTGAGTTTGTCATATGTCATATATATTTTAAAGGTATAGTAACATACACTAAGTAAATATGACCTATTCTCAAAGTAAGAGTTTGATAACTTTCATAACTTAATTATTTTCCATTGTTACATATTGATATTATCATTGATTCTCTTTGTAAAATGATGTCTCTCACTTACATGTTTTTTTTACTGTTTAACTGGATTTGTAAAATTATTTTTGTTTGCATACTGAATGTAATAAGGCAAAAAAATTATAGGTTGGAGGTTAAGAATTATGAGAAAACAACACTTGAAGAACAAAACATAAAAGAAGTAAAGATCTTCAAACTGATTATTTGTATTCCACGAGCTTATTAAGATCACTGCATCTTTTAAACAAATCTAATTTAAATTTTTATGTATGTGGTTAATCATTAATACATGTGTGTTATTGGTTTGTTTATGTAAATTCATCTCCCTCTAATAATCAAAGTTATGTGTAGTTTTAGTTATATATAATTGGAATTTGGTTTTTGGCAATTAAAAATGTTCCCATGCATAGCATGGGATCAATACTAGTAGATATATATATATATATCTTAGTACTAGTTTAGATAATTTATTTTGAAATTACGAATAAATTAAACCAAACTAGATAACAAAAAGAAACCACACCAAAAAGGTTATTATAAACCATAAATATAATTGAAAATACATCATTATAAAAAACATATCCTTAAACATCATGAAACCTTTTAAAATAATAAAAAATTAGGATAAAAGTATTTTTAGAATTTTTATGTGAATTCCTATTATTAATAACTATATTTCAAAACGTAATGTTGTGTTGGTACAGTACTGTTAATCATATTTTAAAACTAATTTCTGAAACATTAGTTGGTATAATAAATTGAAATAAACAAAAATATAATATCTTAATAACTTATGAATATGTTTAATAATTATGTTATTAATATAGCAAAAGAGACGAAAGATCATATTTTTCTACATATTCTGCGTAATCGGTATATAATGATCGAAATCGGAAACAACTTCAATATTTTAATTTGTAATGGTAAGAGTCAGTTCTTGAAAATATAAATACACCGCTTTCCTTTTTACTTTGATTGCCACTTGATAACAAGTAAACACAATACTATAAAAATTTGATTACATCAGTTATTTGTGTTTAACTAACAACTTTGCTTTAAACGACCAAAAACAAATAATATGAGACCTCAAAAATATAATTATTAATACATTTAGTTTTTCTTTACATATATAAAATTTAAAATAGTTAAACTACCCAACAAATATAATCACCATAACATTTCTAGATAATTAATAATATTCTTTTATAAGGTATATAAAATAGATATGAAAATGACTCAAAAAGATTATTTCTTAAGCATCTATTCAATTTTGAGAATGAAAAAACACTTCTTTACATATTTGATAACATACTGCAACCAATGCCATTTTCCAAGTTTATATATTTTCCAAGTATTTTTGATTATCTTTAAATAATGCATCTCTTTATTTCTAGTTCATTTGTGATTGCTGTGATTTTTTTGTTTTCTTTGTTGTTATTGTGGTTGTAATGTTGTTTACAACTCCTTATATAGGAGACTAAGCATTGCAAGAACTGACAATCAAATATTATAAATGTTAGCTAATGGTTGCAATGGTTAACACTTAAAGTTGCAATAGTTATCACCAAATGCTACAAACACCAACAATTGCAATGGTTCATCACAACATATTGCAATATTTCATCATCAAAGATTACAATGGTTCATCATCAAAAGTTGCAATATTTCATTTGATCAGCCGCAACTCTTCATCTAAACAATTGCAATAGTGCACTTAAATGGTTACATAGATTCACTTAAATGGTTACATAGATTCACTTAAATTTCCAACAATCATTTTCCATTTAACTGTAATTAGGGATTTACTTAATAAATAATATATATATCAAACTCATACATAAATAAAAAAATATATATAAAAATATTTGAGTTTAGGCGTTCGTAGCCCGTGTTATTGGCGTGTGTCGGAGCACGCAGTGTTCTTTCGTGAAATGCTGCTCCGGAGCGGTGTTGGAGGCGTCGTATATGGAAACTACAAGGCGATGTTGTGGCCTTTCTCTCAATCTTCCTTCCCCTTCCCGTATGTTTGGTTTCGTCAATTGACGAGAGTGTTGAATTTCTCCCGGTTGTTTCAGTCTTGGTTGTGTTTGGTCAAGTTTGCTCCTTGCCACAGGTTCAACTTTTGGCGTCAAAGGCTTACTTCTATCCAGTTCTCAGAGGATGTGGTCGACGAGGGTTTGGAGAAGCTTTGTATGTCAGTGGGGGCTTGTCTTCCCTCGATAGATTGGTCGGTGGTGGCGATAATCAATAGTGTTATTGATTACCCAAACTAGTCTTGATTAGCTAAATATGTTTTCACAATGACAATTAATTTAGGGATTTACTGAACAAAACAAATTTGAACATTATTGATTGTCTGATAAGTTGAATTCGCAAAGAGAGTTAGAATTCTAAGAATTAGACATAGATAGTCTATGCTGCAACAGTTGATTGACTTTACAATTGATGATTTAAGCTCAATCATCGCTGGTAACAAACTCATGACATATGTTTAATTACAATTTTGAATTACCTGTTGATTTTCCTAGATCTAGCGCTTTCTCTCATCTCGTTTACAACCTCGATATACTTTCTTGTTATTTACTGCTTTCTAATATATGACCCAGCTTAATATGAAATTATAATTCTATTCCGGATTTGATCCCTACATATTATATTGTACCTCTATAACTGCAGATTAGCTCAAAAGGTAAATTTGAGCATATCAATGATGAGAGTATTTGTTATGTAGATCATACTGAGAATTATAAAAGATATGTATGAGTTGGCTCAAGCTAGTTGAGGCAAATTCAGTGTTGACTAAGGATAAAGTCAAGCTATAAGTTCAAGTTGGTGAAGCATTTAAGTATGCCTCCGAAAAAGAAGAAGAAACACGACATGCTAGTATTTAACTTGCGGAAACACATAAGGGTTTGGGGATGCTGATTAATGGGGAGCAACAGCTAGATTATCTTGTCAACATTGGGCAAAGTGATCGATATGGTCTTGAATTCAAAGGAGAATCTTTGAAAGTTGAAGGTGTTTTTATCAGCAGGAAAAATAGAGACTTTAGTTGCATCTGCTATAAAGACGGTGATTAAAGTTTATGCAGGGACTGTAACTAATGTGAAGACTGCAACTGATATGAAGAATGTAACTGCTACAAGTATTGCTATAGACTGTTTCAGGTAAAGTTTATGTCCTTAAAAGTATATCTCAACAAAATGTTGGCATGTTTGTCGCATTTTGGATTTGCTGGAAATATTAGGCTAAGGTATTTCAAGCTTTAGATGAAAAATGATCTGATGGAGTAATTTTATGGTATGAGGTTTCATAGTCTAATATGTTATTCCCGTGGAATTTAAAGACATATTCGACATGATTGTTTCAAATTTGTTTAAGAAGCTAATGATAGAGCCATAAAATGACAAAACTTGGAAATATATTTTTTAGAATATTTGATTTAGGAGATTTGATCACTACGGAGATGGTGCAATGAAATTCTATTTTCAGTTTAGAGGGTGGAGATTTCTTTATTAGTTTTTAACTATGATATGACTTAAGGAAGAATGAAGATGTAATTTTCTATTTAGAAAATAATGAGTTTAAATAAATCAAGAGATCTTTGTTTTGTACTTGTGTGATCAAACTTTTTAGTGTTATTATTCTATGTTAAGTGATGACTTCAACTACATATTTTTAGAGTGTTGGAAGATTAAAACCTAGATTCGAGAGGAGTATAACTCAAAGTTAGATTATTATGATAAATTGAAATTTACTCTATAGTAAATTTTAGAATACGATTAGGTTATTCTAAAGAAATTTGAATTAAAAAAATATATTTACTTTTTTGTTCTACTAAATTTAAAAATAAATTATTGTTTTTATTTATTTTCCACATTTTACCATGACCTCATCCGCACTTTCACTGGATCAAATGCTGAGATAGACCACATGAGGTCTAAAAATTCTGAAATAGACCTGCCTTTTTTTATTTAAAAAATAAATTACAAATAAATCAAAAATAAAAGGAAAAGACCATGAAACCTAAAAAGTTCTATTTATTTACTAACCCACCCACTTACTATCCTAGCCCATTAATCCGATCCTATTCAATTTGGATCTTATAATTCTCAAATCCCTTCTTCTCCAACATCACTCCCACGCTTTTATATCTCCATCTTTCATAAAAAATTTTTTGTAACTCTTTTTTTTGGAACACTCCATTTTCTATAATTATTTCTCAAAAATCAAACTAAAAATTATGTAACATCCACCTCATCTATGTTACTCCATTTCCATTTGTTTCACAATCAAATCCAGATTCATAATCTTAAAAACCCAGATTTAAATTTTTCATTTTTATAAAATTTCTTCATTTCATTATCCAAATCAAAGTCGAAAAAATTCTTCAAACCTTACGAATTTTTATTTTTATCCCAAATCGATTAACTCCTCATCATTCTCAATCTATTTTCACTCATATAAAATTGAATCTCGTCTTCAATGTACAAAATTTCTGACAATGAAGAACACATAGTATTACTAGTACAACTAGTACAACTGGAACTAGTATAACTTGTACAACTACAACAAATATAACTAGTATAATTAGTATGATTAAAACGTGTATAACTAATACAACTTTACAATTAATATGGTTATATTAGGTTTTTGTTTCCAGCGTGTGAAAAATATTATAGAAGAAGATGATATAGAACCAATGAAAAAGTTATTCTAATCTTCAACTATATGGATTTGCCAAAATATGTTAAAAGTTTTTTTAATAATATTTATTTTGATAGTTATATTTTTACCAGTTGTACTAGTTGTACTATTTTGATAGTTGCTATCGAAGGCAATTGCCGAATCGAAAAAGGTTGTAGTAGAAGTTATTAATTAATCTATCTTTTAGGATTTTTTTTTATCTTTTCAAGTTTAATGAATGGATTTCCTTAAAATAAAGTACAACAAATTGTGTATAATTTATTTTAAAAATATAAGTGATACAGTTGGCGGATAAAAATAAAAAATAAAATTATTCATTATAAATTATAAAATTATTGTATTTAGAAAATATATTAAACAATTATTTAATACATATAAAATTTTAAAATATATATTATCATTTATATAAGATAAATATTTTTTTATTTTAAAATAAAAACGAATATCCGCGCGGGTGCGCGGATCAAGCTCTAGGTAATAGTTTAATTCTAGCAACACGTAGATCTTTTTGGCTGGTACATCAAGCATATCGACATATTTCTTGTTCAGTGAGTTGTGTTGTTTTAGCATTGAGTTGTAGGCTTCTGTCTAAAGTTTTTTTTTCTTCACATGGACATAAAATAAGATAACAATTGGACCAATTGTAAACACATATACAAAAATAATCTGATGCAACTTGCATTTTATATGAAAATATGGCATATCAATGTTTTGTTGTATTCTTATATATGATTTCAAATAGCTTTTTATTTTTCTGTTTTTCAAATTAACAAGGTCCACTCAGTATATCATAACACTTTTGATTAAAAATAATATTTGCATAAACAAATAATGATAGGTGATGATATATATATATATATATATATATATATATATATATATATATATATATATATATATATATTTATATTAAAATAGTTAGGAGAGACCATTAGAAACACACAACAATTTGGTCAGTTGACATAGACAATTTATATTTAAAGATAATTTGTATTTTTGGTAAATTTTTAAAAATATGATAATAACTTTCACAACATCATTAATATAACAATAAATAAAATAATTTTAGAAATAAAAATATAATAATATTTTACAAAACATGTTGGTCTAATCTTTTTCCGTCTATATGTGTCAAATACATGAATAATAGATTTTAATAATATTTAATTTCGATAAAGATTTGTTTACAATTTGTACTAGTTATACTAGTTGTACTATTTTCAGAAAAAAAAAAATCATCTTTATCTTTTTACTCTCGAGGCAAAAAAAATCTAAAAACTTCAAATAAATTAAGAAGAACTTTCTGAGTACATACCGTTTAAGATATTTAATTGTTTTCTCATATGAAATAATACCAAATTGGTTTTGTCAATTTCTGAAATGTCAAAGTTGTACCAGTTGTACCAGTAATACTCATTTAATATTAATAGAGATAAGATTTAACTAAGGAACCACACCAGGGCAGAAGACGATGAGGAGATTGAGTCTAACAACAGAGATTCACAAGGCAGTGATGACAAAGAGGCGCCAAAAATTGTAAACCATTAAATTTAATTTTTTTTTGTAAAATGTTTGATTGTTTTAATAGGGTTTAACTAAGGTCTCATTTCGTGTCAAACTAATAGTTTTGGGATTATTTTTGAAAATTTATGTTCCTTATAAAATTTATATTTCTTTGGTATTAAAATTCATGTTCCTTTTGATATGAAACTTGTTTTTTTATAAATTTTAAAACTATTAAAACTTATGTTCCTTTTGAAACATATATTCCTTGTGAAAAAATTGTGTTTAGTTTAAATGTACATTATTTTGGTATAATTAATACAACATATTCAACTATGCAGTGATATTTAAGAATGGTACAACTAGTAGAACTACTCGCTGTTAGTGTTCAACCACAATGTTTAAAACGTGATACACATTTAAAACGTGATCCGCATTTAAAACAATACTAAAAATAAAAAGATAGTTGTACCAGTTTTCTAGTTGTACTGAGTGTACATAGTTGTATCAGTTTTTGAGTTGTACCAGTTTGTGCATAGTTGTACTTTGGCTGTAAAATCAAAAAATATTAGTTGTACCACATAATAAATACATCTACCTCAGTTGTACCACTTATTTAAGTTTATATACCTTTGCCCGGTTATAATGAAATCATCAATTTTGTAAAAATACATTTCATATATGTTTTCCAAAAATTATGTGGTCAAACATGTTAACAAACCTTAAAAGTATAAGGTAGATCATGTAAACTTATGAAGTTGTGTAATAATTTTTATTTTTTTTTCCCAAAACTTCAAATTCATTTAGGAGAAACTTTCTAGATACATATCAATTGAAATATTTAATTGTTTTTCTCATATGGAATACCAAATTAGTTTTATCAATTTCTGAAATGTCAAAGTTGTACTAGTTGTACCAGTCGTACTCGTCTAATATATAATAAAATATATCAATTATTTATATATCTAGTTTTAGGGGTTTTACCAATATTTTCACATAATAACTTTGTAAAAATATGTTTGATGTTTGTTTATCATAATAAAATAACTAATATAATTAACTTAAAAGTATAAAGTATATAATGTAAAATTGAAAGTGTAATGTAATAATTTTAAAATTTTAAGAAAATGTCAAATAAAATATAAAAAACTTATCTTGTTGTACTAGTATATTTACTAGCTGTATGTTTTGTATGAACAATAACAGTAATACTAATTCAGCCAAATTTATTATTTTCACTTTTTATAAGTTGTACCAGTGTAACCGGTTATTAACGAGTTTCAATTTAAAAGTTGTACTAGTTGTACCATAAACAGAAACGATTTATGTGGAATAAACAAAGAGAAATCTGACGGTTCAGATTATAACGTAGAGAAGCAGATCCAACGGCTAAGGTGAGTTTCATTAATGGCATTGTTGTAATATTTCGTTTATTTTTCTGAAGATCTAACGGTTCACATTATCAAAGATCTAACGGTTGATATTAAACTTTCATTAATGGCATTGTTGTAATATTTTTGCTTTTGGTCCATGCAGATTATTTTTGGATGTTGGAGATTATTTTTTAGCCATTTAGGCCATATCAGATTTAAGTCCACTTTCACTTCCTACCAATACATAAGAGAGCAGAGGCGACGAGAATTGTACGGAAACAACCTAGCATTAAAGAGGTTACATGTGGAACCGTGGAAGTCACGTTAGTTGCTTACTAACTCATTGTTCACTTTCTCTTTCTGTACAGTTCATGGATGCCTAGTAGAGTGGGTGACACTTAATCCTGTGGCAGTGGAATGTACTTGTTTTCTTGTGAATTTCTGTGTGTTTATGGAATGAAGACGCTTTTCTGCTGGATCAAATTTATAATTCATCGCCAACATAAATAAGAATGTAGGTTTGTGGGTTCTAACTTCTAAGAGACGAGAAGGGTAAGGTGTCTCTCCTCAGTCGTGGGGCTATACAACCACAAGTTATTATATTGAACATTACGTAGTTATATACATAGCAAGACTCTTTAACCTTATAAGCCCTAAAGAAAGACACACACCAAACCAAAAACAGAGTCAACTATTTTACAGAGAGAAAAAAAAACTTATTCTTCATATTAACACACTCCTCATCTGTCTACTTCTTAGTCTTTCTTGTTGATCAAGAAGCGGAAGCTCTCAAGACCTTCTTAGAACCTGGAGACTTGATCGACTTCAGCTGTCTTGGCTTCTTTGCTTTCCTCTTCTTCTTCGTCACCATTTCTGGCTTGCTCACAGTCTTCTTCGACCGAGTCTCCATCTTCTTCTTCTGCTGCTGCTGCCTCGTCGTCCTCGTGGTGCTCTCTGAAAGCTTGTACGAGGCTCTGATCTTCACGAGCTTACCTTTAGCGACAGAGTTTTTAAGTTGCAGAGAAAGTGTTTTGCGGAAATTCTCAGGGAGTACAGGTTTGTATTTCTCCTCTATCTGCTTTGCTATAGCGTAAGGGCTGGACCCGTTCTTCTCTTTCAGATTCATCAGAGCCTCTTTTATCATCTTCATCAAAAAAAACATAGACAGGAAATTTTAAGAGAAAAAAAACATATTTTTGAAGAAAACAAAATGACATATAATCTTCTTATTATACCTGAAAGTATGGAGGATGAGTGGCTGTTTTGGGTTTTCTCAGCTTCTTTGGTTTCTCTTTTGACGCCGTAGGAGTCTTCTTCACCATCGGAGATTCGTTTTTCTCTTTCGCCATTAGAAGGAACACTTGCGAAACAAGACAGGATTAAGTTGGAAGATGATTTGTTTTGTTTGTGCTTATCTGTTGCTTTTTCAGCACTAGCAAAGTATATATAGGACCGCGAAATGTACACGTGTTTCTGTTTTGTTGGTTATAAGTTTTGCTGAAGGATCTCTCACGTGTAAAAGGATGAATCTGGAACATACACGTGGCGCATTTGATGTGTTTTGGCTTTTGGGAGAAAACACACTTACTTACTGTACTGGTGGTGTGTAGATATTTCTTGATTTTAATACTACAAGATTTATTCCACATTGGCGATCTTTGTCTAAAGTCTCTACATAATATTTTGTGAATTGTGTGTTTTCTACTGCATAAAAAGCCTCGATTTTGAAATTGTTATTCATTGGTTTTTGACATTTTTCAAATTTATAAAAGCTGGATATCACAAACTGTGAAGCAAATCAAATGGATTCCTAAATGGTTCAGTTTGGTTTAGATTAAAACGATTAGAGCATCTATAATGTTTTTTTTGTCTACAAACATATTTTTATTGATGAGAAATTGATCAATAGTACAACAGTAGGCCGAAGCCCAAAACAAAAAGGAAAAAACAAAAAAGCTTCATATCTTCGACATGAAGCAAAGATAAACATGTGAAATTTACTATTTTCTAATGTAGCTATGTGGAGGATATGCGTTTTAAAAAAAAATACTCAAACGATCTCTAGCCTTCGACAGTCCTTATCTTCGGTCTTGGCCATTTACATATTATGCCTCTAATTCTTTGACCCAATATCTAGCTGCTTCATCTTTGTCGCCCTTTTCTCATATTCGTTGACTCCACCAATTATTAAGGAAGTGCAACCCCTCTTCACCGAAAAAACACCGTGAAAACATTAAGACCCCTACTTAGAACCGATGGTAAAAAGATATCGTGAACTACTCTTTACAATCAGAAATTCTTGAACAAAAAAAAATAAGATAAATGATAAATCAATTAAGAACCAGTAATGCACCATTTAACCGATCTAAGATCAACATTTAATCAGCCAAAATCAAAAGATTATATAAGCAAAAGTGATGCAGCTCAAATTGACCTTAGAGCCAACTCTTTCAAATAAAAGATCGGATGTAGTACTTGGGGATCGAATCCACAGTGAATGAAACACACAATATATTAGATTAAATCTAAGATTAACCTAGACAAGTAAATATTAAAACAAAAAAAATTATCAAAACAGTAAATAAAATAGATACGGTTTAAGAACATAAAAGAAAGAAGCTAGACTTCAAGTTTAGGTAATCCAAATTATGATATAGGTGCTAAATGCATATGATAATCAATCTTAGAACTCAAATACAATTGTAAGATCTCCAGCTCTTACTGTGAGTTTACGTGTTTGAATCTATATTTATACTTTCATATGCAATACAAAACGAGTGTCGATCGATACACTTATGTAGTGTCGATCGATATCTCTTCCAAACAAGCTTTAAGCTTAGATCGATTAGTTTACTAAGTCGATTAAACTAGCTAGTTATAGCTCGTGTCTAACAATCTAGCTCAGCATAATTACTATCAATATGGGCTTACTCTTGCAGTTGTCAATTACCTAGATCATGATTCTAGTTAGTTACTCTTGAATACAAGCATTAAGATCTAACTCTGTGGAGGATTCTAGATAATTTCCTTAGTAGTTCTTTTTTTTTTTGAACATACCCCTTAGCAGTTCTATAATCAATAATTCATCAATACCCTAATAAGTCAGCTGTAAAATATTAAGTCAGCTGTATCGTCAAATAAATCAACCGTCAAATGAATGCTATTGTAGTAATTAATCTTTCGCTAATAAATCAAGCATAATTATGCCGAGTTTACTGTTAATCCAACTCTTTACAACTGATTTACGCTGAGTATACATAAATTAGCTGTAATTACCTGCCATAAGTAATACGTCCATTTAATAACTCAGCCAACCAACGATAATAACTCAGCCGAAAAAACATAACACAGCCATGTCCAACCTACAACTCAGCCATGTCCAACCTACAACTCAGCCGAACTTTCAACAAATCAGCCAGCCGATGTATAAATTAACTGTAACTTGTATTCGTAAGTCAGCTATTAGCTTATAAATCAGCCATGTTTATGTAAGTCAGCCTTAACATAAGGCAAATTTATGTCCGTAAGTCAGCCTATGGCTCATAAATCAACCAAATTTCTATAACTAGGCCATATCGTATATTAACTCGGCCGTCAATACAACTGTAACAGTTTATAGCTGAGTTCATTAATATAAGTCCGCGATTTCCTACATAGCACCAAATTTCTTTCTAGTGTGGTATTAAAAAAATTAATGATATTCTTGTAATTACGTTTTTATAACAACATAACTATAAGGACACATCGGATATTTAAATATATTAATAATAATAAAAAGTTTTATATACTTTTAGCAATGTTGCCTTATTTGTATGTTGTTTAAGTAAAATTTCCTATATTTTAATGATAAACTTTCTCATATATAAATATTTTTGTTTGATTTAAATTTTTGAAAACATAAATAATAACTTATCATACTGATTTTTGAATTAATAAAACATGAATTAATAAGTATTAGTAGAAAGATTAACTCTGTATGTACATACAAAACACCTAGTAACATAGTGAATACAATGATGATTGAATAAAAGTCGTACGACTTAAAACTGCTTTGCTATATGTCCAAAGGACACATAGTCGAGCTACTTCACAAACTCCAGACCCCGAAGTACACACATGCGAGTCACCTTTCATAATAAATCTGGACACTACATTCATGATCAACGATTGGTTTCGGTTGATCGGGATGGGAGACTGAAGTCTTTTATTTTCTCCTCACCCATTAAATTCATTGCCTTTACTTAAGACTAAACAAACAAACCAACGAGAGACACATACACCCTAAAAATAGATATCACCTTAAAACACAATACACAACTGTTGAAAATAACTCAAGCACACAATAGCAAAACTGTTTGACCCTTAAAAAAAAGTATTGTTTGACCTTAAATCATAATCAAACACACAATGCTGATACACTCTCAGAAAAAATCGAGGACGTAAGTTAGAAAGTATGAATTTCAGAATTATGGAGATCAGAAGAAAAACACAGAAGAAGAACACATAAAAGATAGAAGGACACAAGAAATTATTTACCCAGAATTCATCTAGAATGGCTACGTCTCTGGGACCTGCCAAAGACAATCCACTATAATCTTAAGATAAACCTATCTCTCTCTCTCAAGCTTATAAATCAACTTGCTTGGTCTTTTTGGACAAGAGAAAAAAGAACATACGAGCTCCCCTTATACAATAGGAATCTATTACATTAACCTATTTGGATTAGGGCATTTCATCATTTTCCATAAACCTATTAGGAATATTTCCAAAAATACTTCTAACTTCCATAAAAGTAATATTCCAAGATCTTATCAACTTCCATAACTCCATAAAAATGATATTTCATTTTCCTAATATGACGTCCTTGTGTTGCTTTAAGTTATGAAAACCTTGTTTGATTTCCATCACTAACAGCAACAAACCAACAATAAAAACAAACTGACACCCTAATACACATGAGACAAACTCCAACAACAACTAAACAAACCAAACGACACAAGCTAAAACCGGGATTGAAAGGCAACCGCATTACGAGAAAGCTGGTCAGAACATGCAAAGAGACTATAAGGATCACAACTACGAGGGCTACTTGGGTTTATCTCCTAACAAATAAAAGTTATGTTATTACAATTTTTCCTGAGTACATTCAGCTTATTGAAAGAAAATCAAAGCTTTACGATCTGACAACGCTCCCGAACTTTCTTTTACTTCTCTACTAAAATCTAAAGGGATCATTCACTATTTTTTTGCATTTACACACCACAACAAAATTCTGTTGTGGAACGTAAACATCAACACATTTTAAATGTGGCAAGATCTCTCCTCTTTCAATCCAGTATCCCTTTAGAGCACTGGGCGACTGTATTCTCACTTCAATATATCTTATTAACAGAACTCCTTCTCCCCTTCTTAACAATAAATCACATTTTGAGCTTCTGAATTCTAAGCCTCCCTCGTATGATCATCTCAAAGTTTTTGGATGTCTCTGTTATGCCTAAAGTCTGTTGAAAGATAGGCACAAATTTTCTTCACGTGTTACTCCTTGTGTTTTCCTTGGTTATCCGCAAGGATACAAAGGTTACAAAGTTCTTGATCTTGAATCCAACACTGTCTCTATCACTCGTAATGTTATTTTTCATGAGTCCATCTTTCCTTTTTCTACTTATTCCCCCACTGAAAACATATTCACTCAGAATGTTCTTCCATTACCCATTCCTGATTCATTATTTCCTGCTTCCTTGGACATTGATCCTCCTCCTATCTTCCTTGACACTCCTGTACAAACATTTGATCATGAAACTTCCATTCTTCTTCCTAAAGTTTCATCTTCTTCGGTTCATGTTGATGGTTCTTTTCCACTTCCTTCTTGTTCCAATACTGCATGCGTTCCATCAGGGGACAACATTTCTCCCCCAGGACCCAAACGCCAAACAAGGGTACCTTCATATCTTGATGAATATCACTGTTACCTACTTAACCAAGTTCTTGCATTTCCATCTCATTCTACTCATACCACTTCTTACCCTATAGCATCTTTCCTTTCGTATGAGAACCTTCAACCATCTTATAAGAACTTTGTTCTTTCTATAACCACTTCCACTCCACCGAAAACATTTCTTGAGGCTATCAAATCTGCGGAGTTTACTGCTGCTATGAAAATTGAGATGACATCTTTAGAAGACACTGGAACTTGGTCTGTTTATGAGCTTCCTTCGGGTAAGCATCCTGTTGATTGTAAGTGGGTATATACGATCAAGTTTAACCCTGATGGGACTATAGAACGCTTCAAAGCACGTCTTGTCGCTAAGGGTCACACGCAGATTGAAGAACTGGACTATATCGATTAGCTGCCAACAAGAACTGGTCTATCACGCAGATGGATATTAGTAACGCTTTTCTTAATGGCGATCTCGATGAAGAAATCTACATGATCATGCCTCCTGGATATCTCAGCTTTCCGGAAATTCTCGGCCTAAGAATTATGTGTGTAAACTTCACAAATCCCTATATGGTTTGAAACAAGCGTCTAGACAGTGGAACTAGAAGCTCTCGAGTGTGATTCTTGCAGAAGGTTTTATGCAGGCTCCTTCTGATCATTCTCTTTTTATCAAATGCACACCTCATGTCTTCTTAGCAATATTAGTATATGTGGATGATATATTGCTTGTTGGAAGTGATGATTCTGTCGTGGATACTTTTAAAGAAGTTCTCAAGGCTGCTTTTAAACTCAGAGATCTCGGACCAGCTAACACGACTAGCATTTCTATTAATCAACGTAAGTATACCTTGGAGTTACTTGAAGATGCTGGTCTACTTGGATGCAAAACTCTCTTTGCCTATGGAACCGAACGTTAAGATGTCTAGTATTGATGGTGATCCTCTTGAAGATCCTTCTGTGTTTCGTCGAATTGTGGGACGTCTGTTGTATCTTACCCATACGCGTCCGGATATAACGTATGTGGTTCACAAACTAAGCCAATACATGTCAGCTCCCCGATCAGTGCATCTTCAGGCTGCTAATTGCATTTTACGTTACTTGAAGAATGATCCAGGACATGGTCTTTTCTTCTCTGCTTCTGATGCATTACACCTTGCTGCATTCTCTGATGCTGATTGGGCAGCATGTCCTGATTCTCAACGTTCAGTGACTGGTTATTGTGTATTTCTTGGGGATGCTTTGATCTTTTGGTGTTGTTGGAAGCAACCTCCGGTTTCTCGAAGCAGTTCTGAGGCGGAGTATAGTGCGATGGCTGATACTACATGTGAACTGATTTGGTTGACTTCTATTCTTCGTAATCTTCATTGTCCTCCTTCAAGTTCTGCAACTCTGTTTTGCGATAATCAATCAGCTTTACATATTTCTTCCAATCATGTGTTTCATGAACGCACAAAACACATAGAGAATGATTGCCATGTGGTGAGAGAACGATTGCAAAGTGGGTTCTTGAAGATTTTACACGTTCGAACAGACAATCAGCTCGCTGATGTTTTTACTAAGACTGTTCAACCGGATTTGTTTAAGCACTTACTGTCCAAGAAGGGATTGCATAGCTTGTATCTTCCATCTTGAGGGAGGGGTATTGGATATTATACGTTGTATACTGGTTAAGTATGGTTTATACCTGTTAAGTACATTGTATATATAGTAGAAACATTGGTTTGATTGTAACAGAATCATGTTGAATAATACATTTTACATCTTCATCTCTCTCGTTTCTCTCTGAGCTTAGCTCGATCTCTCTAGTTCTAATAGCCTCCGATCGCCAGAATCTCCCGAGAGTGAAAAACGCTGATGTCAAGCGACGGTCCCGCGAATCAACGACATCATCTGAGATCTGATTCGATATTCTGATGAATACAGTCTTGTCGAGTAGAGAGATGCACAAGAAGAGGATCGCGAAAGGAATGAAGGAAATGATTCTCTTCTCTAATGAAGACATTACAGAGTCCATCATCTTCTCTAACTGAACCAGGGAACGAACCTCTCCACATGAATGAAAGCCTTTGCTCAAAAGTCACTCCCAGAGGCTCTCCACCTTCCTTGAAACTCATTAGCCACCTACAAGAAAGTTTTCAAGTCCTCTGCTATGTTCATAAGGTCCATTGTATGATTGTTTTTTGGATATTTCATTTGTTGTTCGGTTTGGTTTTCCGGCATGATAAACAGACCAAACCAAAACCGATTGAACCGAAATAAATTAAATTTGACTTGTTTCTGTAACATCTGATTTGTGGTATATGTTGAAAGATTTAAAAGAATTGATTTGATTGCCTATGTCACCAAAGTGCACTTACTTTTTCGGTCACACATCTATTTAGAACTCTAGAGTTAAGCGTGTTTGGGCTAGAATAGTGGAAGGATGGGCGACCTATTGAGAAGTGATTCGCAATATCATGAGAGTGAGGTCAAAGCACGAAGAAATGTCACATGATGATTGCATGATCAATAAACAAGACTTTCAAGCTTCCAAAAATTTAACGCACCGCCCGTCACACATAATGGGTTCAGGGGCCGAGTGAGTGGGCTTGAGAGACCCATTAGCTTTAAGTGATCGGGGGCGTTACAAGTAGTATCAGAACCAAACTCAGAGGAGTGTGGAATTAGTGAGAGCTCACACTAACATAGGTAATGATGATGGGGCGTAACGGAAACGTTGCGTTCTTTGTGAGAAGGTGAATTGTAACATCCATATTTATGGTATATGTTGGAAGACTTAAAAAAAATTGATTTAACTACCTATGTCACCAAAGTGCACTTACCTTGCAATCTAGTTTCCATGGATCATATATGGCACATGATTGCCATAAGATGATTTTTCTTATGAATGAAACTGACTGTGAACAGCTTCACTTTCCGAAGGACACCGTAAAGCCCCAAGACTCATGTTAATAGCAGCTGAATGATGCCAACATTATCAAATGTCCTTAATTCTGTATTTCTTCATTATCTACAATAGTTACCAACTGCAATAAAAAAAACTTTCACTTATGATCATTTCCTTGTAAAACAGAGAATCTAGAACTTTTATGCCTGAGATTTAAAAGTTTATGATGGTCTATCATGTAGGAGACTAATTTAAAAGAGTCCAAGATCTTGTTTCGTAGAAAGATGAGGAGTTGCTGGTTTCCAAGTACCGGTGAGTTGTCTGCAGTTTGGTGTAAATTTCTCTGATGGTGCTCTTGATTGTGGTGGTCACCTGTAAAATAAAGTTATCCAGTCATTTGGTATAAGAAAGTATATGGATGGTAGGAGGAAGTAATGAGAATTAACATAAAAATCACTGCAATTTTTTTATATTACTATTCTTTGTCAAATCAGAGAGAAAATAGATGAGGTAGCCATTTCTAAATATCAAATTTATGTCGATATTAAGAACTATGAGGCTGATGCTCAAAAGGATGAATACTAACCTTTTTATAGGTGAGAAATACCGTCTGGAAATGGATTATGATTCAATGAATTTTAGATCTTGGTTGTAGTGGGCAGGAGAGTTATGTTTCGGTTAATGATGCTGAATCAATGCAACTTTTAACGTTTCGGAAGGTGAAGCGTCGAATTTGTAACGACATGAACAAACTCCAACGGTCAGATTAAGGACAAAATTTGACTCACACTCCATCTCAAAGCCACCATTCTTGGTAGACGGATTCAGAATTTCAAAGAGCCGATGAATCCCAGAAATCTTCATCACGAAGAAGATAGAGGCGAGCCAGGCCTGCCTTTTTCTGGATTTCGGCCAATACTACAATACCTATAATCTAGAATTTGTGCAAGCCCAGTAATAAATTTCTAAAGAAAATGATTATTAATTAAGTATGCCACATGGCACACTCATATACTCTATTTAGTGACGTGTCTTCCTAAAAAATGAAGGAAATTGTGTTTTATATAGTAAAACTGTTTTATTTGAAGCATCTAACAAATATGTAAAACTCAATTTTACATGTCATAAAAATAATTAATTTATTTTAACAGATACAAAAAATAGTTTGCATATGTGCGCAATGAAATATATTTTTTCAAAGAGTTTAATTTATTCTAACATATACGAAAATAGTTTGCATTTTAAACAAAATACTTTAAAATTTGATAAAATCATTTAAATTATTTAGACTTTTTCAAATTTTATGAAATAGCTTGATTCTAAATTTTACCATTACCCGAATTCATAAGAGTATGGGTAGTTATTTAATTACTAGGATTATTATTTCCTTATTTTTTCATGTACATTTTAGATAACCCCTAGACATTATTTGAAAAGTGAATTTTTTGAAGTTTAGTTATGCGTCATAACTATATTCAATTTCATTAGAAACATATGACATGTCTTAGTAAAATTGATAACATATGTTGAAACTAATTGTGAATAGATATTTGTATTTATAATTGATTTACATTTTTGGTAAGCTTTTTAAAATATGATAATAATTCATATATCATGTAGCAAAAGGAAAAAGACATACATGAGATTTTTTAGCATGGCGCAAGAAATAGTGTCAGACATGAATCTCACAGTACGGCTCATGATGATGCAATCAAGCGTGAATCCTCGTAAGACAGGTAGAATTGTCAGCTGAAAAAGTTGTTTTGTAATATTTTTCATAATTTGTAATAATATAATTAACCATACATAAAAATCATACATCATCAATAAATGAAATCTATTACAGTATAACATTAAAATAATAAAAAAACAAATATTAAATAAGAATTTAAGTTATGAAATATTACTTAATTCTATTTTTGATAATTATAAAATTTCTTATCCTTAATATTTTTCAAAATTTTATGAAAAAATTTCAATTATAAATTTTTAATCTTAATAAAATCAGTTCCTTTTATATTATAAGTTTTCAAAATACAATTCAGTTCTGCTTTTTGTTAACTTCTTATAATTGTTTCTAACAATTTTTCTTCTCAATTTAATACAATATGATTAAAATTATTTTAACAAAATTAGATTAAAAAATCTATCCAAATTTTGTAATTTTGACTATATACATATCTAGTTTTAAATATTATTTTAAAATAAAAAATTAGCTATTTATCAAATTATTGCTAATGTTGAATTTAATTTTTACTACACACTTGAATTTAATGTTGATAAATATCTTTTTAAAATTCTAAATATTACTTAATTATATTTTGATAATTATACAACTTTTTATCATTTAAATTTTATTTAAAATTATATTCAATATTTTCAATTAAAAAGTTTAGTCTTAATACCATCAATTTTTTTTTTATTATTTACAAGTTTTTGAAATACTATTTAGTTCTACTATTTGATATTTTTTAATAAAATATTTCTAACAAATTTCTTCTTAAATTTATATAATTTGATTTAATATATTTTAGCCAAGAATAGATAAAACATTTATCTACAATTATAATTATAAATATATACATATTCATTCTTAAATATAAATTTAAAAGAGTTATTTATTAAAATATTGCTAAGCAAAATGTAAATCTAAAATATTTACAGATTTTTATTCAAAAATATAGTCTAGTTTAAATTTTGTTTCTGCACATGACATAGAGAAACACCTAATAGTTTACAAACACATACCGATACCGAAGTTTATTGACCTTTTTATTCTGATATACTATCATTATTTTATAGATGAAAACCATGATAGTCATTCTTATTATCCTTTTGTACTATTTTGGAGTAGAAGCCTTCTTATATAGTTTGAAGATGCTAGTGGACCAAGACTTCCCGATAAATTTTTTAGGGGTTTGTTCACTAGTGTAAGGCAGATTGGTTATTTGCAATGTGAATTAAATATTTATATTGTCTAGTCATACCAGAAATTTGAAATGGTAAGTTTCAAATCTGAAATGTTTAACACCTTTTAAAATCTGTTTTACTATTGGACTATGCTAGCTTGTGTGGTTGAATAGGGAATATATTGAAAGGTGTTTATATACATACTTAATTAATGGACGGTTTTAAACCTGAAATTATTGATTCACTACAAGAAAACACAGCACATTCCAGCAGAAGTTCTGACAAAGAGTATATCATCGGCCATTTCCGACGATATTCCAACGATATTCCAACGAAGTACCAACAAAATCAAGTTGTCAGAAATGTTCCGACCACATTCCAAGGAACCTTTATAGCCGTTAAGGCTCATCGTAAGTTTGTTGGAATATACCGACAAAATTCCGACGAAGCTTTTGACCTTTTAGATTTCGGACCGAATTTCGATAAGATATTTGACTGTTTAAAAACTCCGACGGAATTTTGATAAACTGAGACTTGTCCGTCGGAATTTTGTCGGTTTCGTCATCAAATTTCTTTTATAAATACTTCCTCCCCCTGATTCCCCTCTTCACTCTCTCTTCACTCTCTTTACTCATTATAAATCTAAAAAAATAATGTCTTCCGGAAATTATTATCGTTTGTGGATGGATGGACTTCATATGGATTCAAACACCAAGTTGCTTACGGAAGAATACATGGAAGGTATTGGAAAATTCATGAGGCTTGTTCAACAACAACCGGAAGCAAATACTGGTATGTTAAGATGTCTCTGCTCTTCCTGCAGTAATATTAGAATTTTAAAGGATTGGAATATTTGGACTCATTTATATATGAGAGGGTTTACACGGATTTATAAGATTTGGTATCTTCATAGGAAAACTGGTTATGAATATGGTAGTACTAGCGAACATCAGCGTGTTGATAGGTTAGAAGAACCAAGAACGGATGTGGATTATGGTGGAGGTACTGAGCAGATGGTACATGATCATTATAGAGGGGAAGAACCCAATGCAGAGTCGAGGAGATTTTTTGACATGTTGGATGCAGGAAAACAGCCTTTGTATAAAGGTTGCAGATTGCTGATTGTATAAAGGTCATTCACCTTTATCATCTGCAACTAGATTGATGGGTATTAAGACATATTATAATTTGGCTGAAGAATGCGTGGATGCGATTGCTGATTTTATTAAAGGTGTTCTACCAGAGGATAATCTTGCACCGGGTTCATACTACGAGGTTTAAAAACTTGTAGCGGGTCTTTGTTTACCATATCAGGTGATAGATGTATGCATCGACAACTGCCGAGATGATAGATGAAAATTTTGTGGGAAACCTCGTTATCAGAAAACGAGGGGAAGAGTTCCGGTGCTTTTCAAAAAGATGTGGTATTTGCCTTTGACATAAAGATTGAAGAGGTTATATCAGTCCGAACATACAGTCAAACCAATGAGATGGCATGCAGAGCACTCCACAGATGGTCAGATTAGACATCCTTCAGATGCAAAAGCTTAGAAAATTTACAATCAACATATCCAGTATTTGTGCATGCGACAAGAGTTTTTGTTTCTTTCCATACTCGTCCTCGGGCCAGAGCATCCTAAGAGATCACTAGATGTGTCTCTTCATCCACTGATATATGAGTTGCAACAATTATGGACGCATGGTGATGAGACATACGATGTTTCGTGCAAAGAAAACTTTCAGATGCAGGCAGTACTTATGTGGACAATAAGTGATTTTCCCGCATATGGAATGTTATTTGGATGGACAACACATGGGAGGTTATCATGTCCATATTGTCAAGATAACATAGATGCTTTCCAACTAAAGCACGAAAGAAAAACATGTTGGTTTGACTGTCACATCAAATTTCTACCACCCGGTCATCCATATCGTAGGAGTAGTACTTTGTTTATGAAGAACAAGGTGGTTGACAGTCCTCCCGAAGAAGTTAGTGGAGAAGATTTGTGGAAACAGTTAAGGAATTTTGGTGCAGAAAGGACGTCTAACGTAGGTGGACATGAAAATATTTGAGACGACGCTGTTGGAGAACTACACAATTGGCACAAAAAGAAGATTTTCTAGGATCTGCCATACTGGAAGGATCATATGTTACGACATAATTTAGATGTCATGAATATTGAGAAGAACTTTTTCGACAATCTGATGAACACAATTCTAAACATCCAAGGTAAGATGAAGGACAATTTGAAGTTAAGACTTGATTTAATTGATATTTTTGCTCGTCCTGAACTTCACGTTGATAAGAACGGTATGGCTCATTTTCCCATATACCGACTTGATGCAGCTGCAAAAGAGGAGTTCTTTGATTTGATTACAAATAAAGTGGCATTTTCAGACGGTTATGCATCAAATTTGTGTAATTGTGTCGATAAAAGCGAATGAAAGTTTACAGGCTTGAAGAGTCATGATTGTCATGTAATAATTCAGCGCCTCTTTCTGTTTGCTTTTTTCAGCACTATTGCCACGTAATGTTCATGAAGCAATTGCAGGTATCTTATCTTTAATATTTTCAATTACTTAACATATTTATTTATTATGTTTATATAAGTACCTATGAAATTTATTGGTTTTATTTATGTAGGGTTAAATGCTTTCTTCTGCGATTTATGCAGTAGATCAGTCAATGTAGAGGGTATTAGTAATTTGAAAGCTAAAATACCCGTCATCATGTGCAACCTCGAGAAGATATTTCCTCTATCATTTTTGATGTTATAGAACATCTTACTATTCATCTCGTAAGAGAACTGAAGCTTGGTGATCCTGTGAATTACCGATGGATGTATCTTTTTGATCGTTTCATGCATCATCTAAAGAAGAAGATCAAGAATTTAAGCAAGGTGGATTGATCTATGGTCGCACATATAATCAATGAAGAAAGTTCAAACTTTGCTGAAAAGTACTTTCCAGGAGAAGTGCAAACTAAAAATCGACGACATGCTCGGCATGTGATCGAGGGCAAAGACCAACTTATTATGTTTACGTTCCAACCATCTTCAAGGAAATTGGATGACTTAGTGGAAAATCCACAAAGCAAAGACTTACCGAGACAGAGCACACTCATTTGCACACGTATTTGCTCACCAACTGTGAAGATGTTCTACTATATGAGAGGTATATATTTTTATTTAATTTAAATTGTCAGAATATTGAATGAATAAGTTTTATTTCAGATTAATAATATCATTTTGTATAGTATTTATATGGCAGAGCTGCGCTTGACTTACAGACATGCCACAGAAGAGGAGCTTCAACAACTCAGATATAATGGATTTGCTGGATGGCTACTTAATTATGTGAGTGTGTACAAGTGTAAATAATTAGTTATATATTTAATAGAATAACTTATCATTTTCATGTTTTGATTTTATAGGTGACTGAAGGTTTGGCCAGAGGTGAAGTGTTTGATGATTGGTTGCGGGAATTTGTGCGGGGACTAAACTATATGGCCAAATCATATCCAAAATATTATACTCGAGGATATGCATTCACAAAGAAAGGCAAGGCAACTTTTGATGCTGGTGCTTCATCTTCATCTGGTGACAATGTGTACTATGGCAACATAAAAGAAATTTTGGATATCCAATATCCCGGTATGGTTGGATTGCGGTGTACTGTATTCTGTTATGATTGGTATGATAACACCCCAAATCGAGGAGTCAAAACAGACGCATTTGGTGTTACATCGGTTCATTCTCGAAGGAAATTCAGTATTATGATCCATTCATTCTTGCTTTGCAAGCTCATCAGGTATATATGTCAGTTTACTAATAATAGTTCACCAAAAGTTTTTCTTTTATCATATTACTAATATCTAAAATTTTATTTACAGGTTTGCTATATTAGTTATCCTCGGGTCACGTATAGAGACGATCCATGGATCACTGTGACGTCAGTCAAACTTAGAGGAGGATTACATGGAAGTTCTGATAATGATCAATTGCAACCAAACTCTACCAGCAACGTTAGTCCAACTGAAGATGTGGCAGATGTTGAACTCGTTGTAGATTTTACCGACTTTGGAGATGATGCTGTTGTGCACTCAGAGGCAGAGGCAGAAGTCGGTTTTTTCACATAAAACAACTCCTCTCTTTCTTCTTCCTTATTTTCTTGCATCACTCTCAAAACCTCTCCTCTCCGAATTCTCTCTCTTGAGTGACTCAACCCCAATCTCCACTTGTCTTCCACAATCATGTAAATTCTCTTAAACATATTATTATTTTGAATTATTTTAGGTTTGGATAGTTAGATTAGAGAATTATAGGTTGTGGTTAGATTGTTAATAATATTTTTAGGTTTTGTTAGATTGTTAGATTGGTAGATTCTTTGAGATTTTAGGTTTTGTTAGATTTGTTGTTAGTATTGTGTTAGGAATATTATTAGAAATTAAGTGAAGGATTTTGTGAATTTTATATATTTTTGTGATGTAATAAAATATTTTTTGTGTATTTATACTTTTTATATATTTTTAAAACATTTTATTAATTTTATTTTTATTTTAAAATGTTTAAACCCGTTTTTCTTAACGAAAACATTTTTATTTTTAATATATTTAAAAACATTTACAATACATTTTTTATATAATAAAAAAATTTATTTATATATTTTTTAAATTGTTTAATTTTTTTTTATATATTGAAAACGTTTTTATGTCTTTTTATATATTTAACATTGTTATTAATATATTAAAACTTATTTATGTATGAAAAAATGTTTATTGTATAAGAAACGTGTTTTTATTAACTATGTAACACATTTAATAGTTTTTAAAAAATGTTTATCATCTAATAAAATTAACATTTTTATTAATATTTTTTAGTTTTTTTGAAGGTTTGACGATTCTTCTAGACTACGAAGATCCGCACCCCGGGGACGACTTAGTTTAGTAGCCAATTTTCGTGCATTGCAATGATCACAGGAGCAAAACGCCGTCCAATTAATTCCTCCTCTAATCCCCGCTCAGGTTCCACCTCCAGCTGCAGATCTAGGTGGTCCATATGAGTCGGATATTATGCCAGTTGAACTATTGGTTCAACAATCCGGTCGAGACCATCTTCGGGTCCTCTGTCTCCAACACAGGGATACACTATCTGGTTAGTGTTCATTTTTAAACATAATCTTCATTTATTTTTTCATTTTATTTTCTAACTTTTTTTTAAGGTTCAACAAATCGAGCAATGGCATTAGCAGGAGCATTAACCAGATGATGTATTCCATGCTCCGCAAGGGATATCCGACTTACAATGTGATGTCTGCCGAGGACCGCGAATTGTGGTTTCGTCAGTTTGCGGTAACTGTCCATTTAAAAAAAAAAAATTTGGGTTTTAATATTCTATATAATATCTAGTAATTATGTGTATTCCAACAAGAATTTACTTGAGAGTTCGGACTCACAGAAACAGTCCGTCAGACATTTCATGAGAAGACCATGAAATCTTATACGAAGCAGATCTATGAGTGGAAGGAGTTGTGGATTAAGGACAAGAAACCAAAGTTTATCAACAACACGGTTTGACAAGAGTTGCAAGACCATTGGATGAAACAGGAGACTATTGACAAGTCTCTGATGCTCAGCCAACCGCAAGAGCGATCGTGGCGGGAAAGGCGTTTATGTCCACAACTTTAGTGCTTGCAGTATGTCTTCAAAGGAGGATCAACTTGTAAGTTTTTTATATTTTTTTAATTATTTTATATATATTTTTAATTATTTTTATATATATATATATATCTTGATTAATTTGGTTATTTATTTTTAGGTTCAAGCAAATGACGGTAATCCCGTTGATCATCTCGACTTCATGAAGGAGACGTACACCAACAAGAAGACGGGCGAAATTCAGGATCTCGTTATGAGAGAGGTCATATAGTTGGTGGAAACTCAAAAGGAAGCATTTCTAGCTTCACAGTCTATCTCGGATGATGCTTCCTCCGAGGCTTCCACCAACTTGACCCGAATTCAAATCAACCAAATAGTGGAAGAGGTATTTTTTATACTTTTTAATTTCAATACTATATATAATATTTAGTATATAGTTTTTAATATGTTTATAATTTTCTTTTCAGGCGGTTCCAAAGAAGAAGGGTGGTTTAGTCGGGTTGGCTCGTCGAGCTTTTTCCTGTCCATCTTCTTTACATGATGACAAGGATGACCGGATTGAAGCGTTGGAAACGCAGAACGCTACAATTCTTGTTGAACTTGCGGAGCAGAAGAAAACTAACCAGAAGATAATAGACAAGATGAGGCGGTTATTTCCTTTAAAGTTTTAGTTTTTTTTTTTAAATGTCAAACTTCAATTTTTTAAAAAAATTTCCCTTTTTAGTTTATGTCAAACATAATTAATTCCTGTATTATGTTTTTTAACTTCATATTTTTTTGGATTTAAATATTTTTAATTTGATAATTATAAAATAAATAAATATTCATCATAATCATTTAAAAAAATAATATATTTTTTATATTAAATATAATATTCCGACAATGTCATTTTCGTCGGAATATTCCGACTAACCATGTTGTCGGTATATTCGGACGAACTGTGTTGTCGGTATATTTCGACAAAATTGGTGTTGTCAGAATATTCTGCCGAACCTGGCTGTCGGAATATTCCGACGAAAAACGTTGTCGGAAATATCCGATCACTGTTTCTATCGGAATATTCTAACAAATAGGGTTCATCAGAATTTGTTCGTCATAAATTATGTTTTCGATGAGATGTTTGGTCAGAATGTTTGTTTGACGAGTACCAGACAATCTATTTTCCGCATCGGTATTTGGTCGGAAATTGGTATGTTGGTATTGGTCGAAATGTCGTCGGAACTACTGACTGAATTCCATTGATTTTTTTTCGATCAAATGATTCTGACGATTTTAATCATCGGAATTTCATCAAAATAACCCTTTTTCGACGAAACACCAACGAAATCGGTCATCGGTATCACACAGTTTTCTTGTAGTGATTTTGGGAATATTTATATATTGTGGATTAAAGAATATGTAGAATTTTTTTGATTGATCATAACAGATTTATAGAAGTTAACTAGTTGCTCCACTCAAGATCACCGGCCAACCTTTCACGCTGACTTGAGGGGAAAAAAAAAGTATTACAAATTTTCTTACAATTTTTCGTCTTCGAAAGAAAAAATGAACAACAACAAAAAAAAAACCAACCCGCGGGTTGATGCCTTGCGAACACGGATCTTCTTCTGACTATCACGTAGCTATTAGTTAGCTTTCTTTGATATTCTAGATCGAACTTTATCTGAACATGGAGATCAGAGACCTGAAGAACACTTCATCACAGGGTAAGATAAGACCCATATTATGGTCGAAACCAAACTCTTCCTCGGCTAGTCGGAGCAACGTTTGAAACTCGGAGTAGTCGAGCCACGAGATGGGAACGATGTAGCGACTTCGGTTTGGTCCAACGTAAACCGGAAAATGACCTTTTGGCACGTCTTGTGGAAAACTACCATCTTCTTGATTATAGTAGCAACTATTGACGTTCTTCTTCTTCCCCAGACTCGAGCATCTCTTTAAGATTTGCTTAATCGATGTTGCTTGAGATGACCTTTTTATTGTCATTGTTTAATTTTTAATCCTTTTTTTTCTTCTGAAACTTGGGGTTTGTTTGAAGAAACGTTATGGACGTTAGAGGTACATGGAGAAGTATTTATATGGAGTATGGACAGTTTGGAATACTAATAAATTGATCGAAAAACAATATATATAATATGTACAGAGACATACTAGCTTTTATAATTAATTGGTATAGGGCTGAGACTTATTATCCGAGATACAGATCCGATTCGAGATTCGATCCGGATCCATTCTGAAAATACGATATATGAAATATATGGATCTGAATTCAGATAGTAAAATATTGAATACGTCGAATCTGGATATCTGGATATCTTGATTTTTAAGTTTTAAAAAATTCTTATATTAAAATATTATTATTTTTGTTAATGGATTCTTGATGAGAAACCTCACTACAAGTGCTAGTACGAGCAATAGTTTCTCATCAATAATTTAATAAATCAATAAGATAAATTAGACAAAAGAAGAGAGGGGGAGATAATTGATTGTCCGTCGGAAACGTTTGCAAAAGTATCAGAGATTTTTTGTGCAAGGTGTCAGCATATAGTTAAATTGATTTTTCCTGTTTAAATTTTAATAAAAATGCTAAATTATTTTATTATTTTATGATTTAGGATACCAATTGAGAAACTACATGGCTGCTGGCTGCTGATGCTATTTTTTATTATTATTAATAGATCATAATTAGGTTGCTTATTTATGACGTTAAAAACTATAGGACTATCTTATATGTATAACTCGACGTAAAAAGAAGAACAAGTTATACAATATGTATATATTATTTTACAAACGACTAACAGTTAGAAACACATGCATGCAGTGACTTAAATTGGAATAGAAATTATACGTATACGGATAAAATCAATGAAAATACACGTAAACACATGTATTTTTCGTATAACATTTATAAATTTAATAACTAGTGATGATATTTAACATTTTTACCAAAAAAAATAAAAATACTAGTGATGATCTCAAATATTAGCCCTATGACATTATAAGCATATACACGGATCCAAGTTCAAGTTTCACTGATATGTAAACGAAAGAAATGATGTTTATCCGTAAATCTAGATTTTTGGATCATCGATCATAGCCCTATTTATTGGGATCATATAAAGCCAAATGTCCTGTTTGGATTCAAATCAGGACATCTAAATTTCCTGTTCTTGTGAAAGCAAAATCATGTGGGATGTAGGAGGTAAGGACAAATAGACTCTTGAAGACAGCCAATAAGGACGACAGAGAGATGTAATTAAAATTGTGAAAGAGTGTATACAGAAAAAAAAATTGGGTAGGGACTATAACATTGCCCTACAATGTCTCCCATTTGCCTTTACATATTTAGACACAATGTTACAAACAAATGTCTATTTTGTTTCTCTTACCTCTAATATCGTATACAACATACATATAAATGAGACCATGGCTTGTTATATATCATTATAGAAATGCATGTTCATAATTACGGACGAGATTAGAGTCTTTTTAAGTTGTAGCCAAAGGACGTACTTTCGGCGATACATATATAAGGATTCCTCGACAAAAAAAATGTAAAACTTTGTCTTCGTTTCTCATAATTAGTACGTACAACGTGCATTTTGCAACGACTTTTTTTTAGTTGTTTTTTTACAACCGGCCGTTATTGAAACATACATAAACGCCCATTTCTTTCAACAAAAAAGATAGAGAGGAACATGTTTGTTTTTCTTCTAACAATGTCTTCTAGATCCAAGACAAAACTATAATTTTTGACGTTACCATTTACACAGGGTAGACCCTAGTTTTTAAAAGGTAAAACAACACCACATAAAACCTATAATCCTGTGTGTTTAATCGGAATTCGACACTTACTAGATGTATGGACATATTGGATGATGAGTTATCCAAAAAATGTTTACTGAATAGATCAGAAGAAGAATACAAAGAATTTAAACGAAAATCTTATGAAAAGATGGGTTTTCAGAAAGAAAATAATAAATAGAAAAAACCCTAATCTTGTGTCAAAAAATTAAAATAAGTTTGTGAATGCTCTTTCTCGGTCTTTGCTCTTCCTTTATATAATCAAGTCTTCTTTCCTTTTCTCCAAGTCCAACAATAATCCCCCAATCCATCGTGAGAGACGAAGTCGATCTCGATAGGTTTTCATGTTTATGTTCAAAAAGTAATGAGTTGGGCTACAGAATCTTTAGCTTCCTTCTCAGCGTTATCTGGTTTAAACGTCAAACTGATCGGAATAAACCAAACCGAACTTTCTATACAAATTAATTTAAGTCAAGTTCTGGTTTACTCTGAGACGTAGCAACATTGTTCCTAGGAAAGTTGAAACCATGATGCCACATTAGGGCTTTATAGACATAATGATGACATATCTTTGTTTATCATGCCTCCTTCTATAAATAATAAGTCAACTCAATGGCCGCTGGACTAAATGATACCAATATCTGTCTAATACCTAAGGTGGATAAACCGACTGATATGTCAAAGTTTCGACCGATAAGTTTGTGTAACGTTAATTATAAAATAATATCAAAGGTCCTATGCCAAAGATTAAAGAAAGTTCTTCCAGAAAGGATTTTTGAAACTCAGTCAGCATTTGTTGCTGGAAGGCAAATTTCTGACAATATCATGATAGCGCAGGAAATGTTTCATGCCCTCAGGACGAAACCGAGTGGTCAAAATAAAAGGATGGCTATCAAAACGGACATGAGTAAGGCGTATGACAGGTTGGAATGAACATTTATTGGATTATGCGAAAAATGGGGTTCTCTGAGACTTGGATTTCTTGGATTATGCGCTGCATTTCTTCGGTCAAGTACAGGGTGATTATGAATGGTCAACCACGGGGAAATATCAGACCAAGTAGGGGTTTACGTCAGGGAGATCCTTTGTCTCCTTTCATTTTTATTCTTTGCACGGAAGCGCTCGTTAGCCTTCTAAATCATGCATAAACTCAAGGGAAGTTAACAGGGATGCGTGTGACACGTTCATGTCCCTCGGTATCTCACCTTCTTTTTGCTGATGATAGCCTTTTCTTTTGTAAGGCGGAGCCCCGTGAATGTGAAGAAATAATGAAAGTAGTCAGGGTGTATGGACAAGCATCAGGGCAGTGTATAAATTTTGAAAAATCCTCATTACTCTTTGGGAAGAGGATAGATGCGAGTGTGCGACAACAAATCAATGATACCCTTGGGATCCAGAATGAAGGAGGAATGGGATCTTATTTAGGAATCCCAGAAGATATAAGTGGGTCGAAATGCAAACTATTTGCTTTTCTCAAGGATAAACTTACACGTAGGGTGAATGGATGGACGGGAAGATGGTTGTCAAGAGGAGGGAAAGAAGTGTTGATTAAATCAATTCTGCTTGCTCTACCGACATATGTGATGTCTTCGTTCTTGCTTCCACTGGAAATTTGTGAAAACCTTGCGAGTGCCATTGCTCGTTTCTGGTGGAGTTCAAATCCACCAAAGAGAGGACTTCATTGGACAAAATGGAAGAATTTATGTTTGCCAAGAGAGGAAGGAGGGCTGGGCTTTAGAAAGATACATGAGTTCAACCTGGCTTTGTTGGCAAAACAGCTATGGCGGCTAGTTCAATACCCAGATTCATTAGTTGCTCGGGTCTTAAGGGGAAGATATTACCATATGAGCTCGCCGTTGCGAGCCTCTCTTGTTACCAGGCCGTCTTATGTGTGGAATAGTCTATCAGCGGCAAGAGATTTGATTCTCCTAGGAATCAGAAAACAAGTACATTCTGGATATGAAGTGAAGGTGTGGGAAGATCCATGGATCCCCACTCAACCGGCTAGACCAGCCATACCACTGGTACCTATGGTGAATCCGAATATGAGAGTTAGTGATCTCATTAATGGGGTGACAAAGAAATGGGATGATGCTTTATTAGAGCGTTTAGTCGTGCCTGAGGATATCGCTTTGTTAAAGAGTTTGTCCATCAGTTCATCTCATCGAAGGGATACTTACTGCTGGACCTTCACCAAGAACGGACAATATACAGTCAAATCCGGGTACTGGGTAGCTGAAAACTTACTGAATGAGAGGGATGGATGCATGTCTGCAGAGCCTAGTATAACCAAGCTCCAAGCTGCGGTTTGGAAAGTGAAGGCACCACAGAAAATACGTCACCTTATGTGGCAATTGATTACAGGTCATGTAGCTGTAACAAAGAATCTGGTGCGTCGCAAAATGAGATGCGATGATTACTGTCCAAGATGTGGCGAGGCGGAAGAATCTGTTACTCACGCAATTTTTGAATGCCCTCCAGCACTGCAAGCATGGTTCCTGTCAGATATACCTTCCAGACCGGAGATATTTCCACTGTCAAGCATTTATGCTAACATGGATTATCTGCTATGGAGGAAAAACAACTTTGTTGGAGTGGAACGAGACAGAGATCCTTATCCTTGGATAATTTGGTATATATGGAAGGCACGAAATGACAAATTACTTAAAGGGATAGACAGAGATCCTCTGAAATTAGTTCGATTTGCGGAGGGTGAGTGCAAAGCGTGGTTTGAGGCAAATGAGCAGATGGCGTTAGATTCTCAGGATGACATTATGGATGAACCCCAAGTCATACGCTTGGAGAATATTTGTATGGTGGACGGATCTTGGTCAGCCACAGCTATGTACAGTGGATGTGGGTGGATTTGGAAGGACAGCGGAGGGAAGACTCAATTAATGGGAATGCGAAATTTTATAAGAAAGAAATCTGCTCTGCATTCAGAAGTGGAAGCACTCCGTTGGGCAATGGAGAGCATGGTGCAATACTCTTCTTGCCAGCATTTTGGAACAGACTATAAGGATCTGATTGCTATGATAAGAGAACCAAAGAAATGGCCAAGATTCGCGACGGAACTGGAGGAGATAAAGACGTTGGAACTATGTTTCCCGGGGTTCGAACTATCGCATATTCCAAAGATTCAAAATGGTTGCTCGGATTCCTTAGCTAAGGGTGCAAGATGTTTTCATAGATCGCTTTGTTATGTTGGTTGTTCTATTCCGGTCTGGTTACCCAGACCACCTCAAGCTTGAGTAATAGAATAGCCATTCGATGTCAAAAAAAAAAAAACAATAATAATAATAATAAGTCAACTCCTCACTTCATCATTTTCTCTCACCTTTGAAGGTAAATCTCTCTCTCTACCGATCTGCGCCGTTACAAAGGCTTGTGAGGTTTTTGATTTGCGCCGTGCCGATCGACAATATGACTTCAATCAGTCGGTGCTCTAGTAAAGGAAAAGAGATAGCTACATATTCTAACCCGGAACAAGACATCTCTGGGGATCCAGTCCTGCTAGAAATTTAGTTAAAGATAATTAACTCTCTCTAAGAGATACTGTCGGGTAACTCCCCGAACAGCTGCAGCTGATTTGGTATGCCAAAGAATATTTTAGAACAGATGGAGATGGTCAAACCACGACGGACAATAACCCTGAAGATCCAATTATCAATGTTGATTCTTCAGAGGAGTCGGGGATAAGATGTCCATCTGATCCCTTCTGTGTCCGATTCATCTTCACCGGAGTGGTCACTTTGTGTACCAGACTGATTTTTCCATTGATAAACAGACGAAACCGTCAATAGTTGAGGGTCAAGATAGGATCGACGTTGAAGCAACACGAAATACCCCAAATTCATAAAAAATTACTTAAACAAAATAGGCTTTTTAAAATATTTTATAAACTTATATCATAATATTATAACATGATTTTATATTATTATTTTGTAGTGTTAGTTTGTGTATTTTAAATTTGTGTTATATTTTTAATTATAATTTATCTATTTTAGCGTGTGATTTTATGTACTTTTATTGACAATCGGCATATAAAACCTTCCATGTATCCCACTTCGTACATGTTAAAAATTTCGAACAATAATATTTTAAACTAGTAAAATCTAAATTGGAAATAAATAAACTTTACAGTAATCTATGTAAAAAATGTGGAGCAATCTCTTCATAGCCAATTAGTTTTTATTAAAACTAGATCCGTTGTCCGCGCGATGCGCGGAAAATATATTTAAGTATATGTTATTATATGTTTATCTAGTTTTTGATATGTTAAATATTTTTTTAGAAAATATAAATGTATCATATATATCATATGTTTAAACATATTTTACTCGCGTAACACGGACAACAGATCTAGTGAAAAAAAAAACTGAAGTTATATTCCAAGTAAATAAGTAATCAAGTAATTTTGAGAGCTCAACTATATAACCAAATCAAAAAAGGATGCCATCCATTAGTAAAACAAAACAAATTTTGGCTGGTCGAGAAGATTTTGACAATGGTGCAGAACTGCAATGGTGTTTCAGTTTTGCTACACATACTTAGATTATATCTGTAATCTGTAAAGGAAAAATTGTTATACAGATCCCCAATTATTTATTTTAACTCAAACCAACTCTTTATCTTCTGTAAAGTAAATCAATCACACACATTAATAAGTTCATATATGTTTTACTTTCTGTACTTATGTCAGTTATCAATAAATATTTGCTTAAAGAGTCAATTGCTTTCTTGGGATATTAAGTTGCTTAACTCCACTCTTAGCGAGCTTTGGAATTTTGATAAAAGACACACTTGATGTATACATATCTTGTCTCTCTATTCCCATCAAACAAATCATTAATAAAAGTCCCAATATCTTCAGGCTGGTACTTAACATACTTATCAGTATGCCTCCCATAGTCAATACGTTGCTTATACCTCCCAAAGAAAGACCTATAAGCCGGAATCACCAACACCGTGATAGAAACCTTTAGCTCTGATTGCATCTGCTCATCACTCACAATCCAAGTACTATGCGTCTTGTGAATCTCATCATAGTATTGAATACCTTAAACCACCCTTTCAAAACCGGCTTCGACACTTTCCCATTCACCTATATCCCTTCTTGATTCATACATTGAATGATAGTCAACTGCCAAAAATGTGAAAATTAGCATAAGATGAACATAATTTAATTATAACGAACTGGAAAGAAACTTTGATGAAGGCGTAACATGTTCGTCTATTAGTAGCATCTCAAGACCAATAAGTGTTTTTTTTTAAATGGGTTGTGGGCTTCCCAAAAATGGATCAGACGGAACCGTAACTGAGATTCATGGGGATCGAGAGTTATGTCGATGAAGAACATGACCTCAGGATGGTTGGTGGAGAGAACAGAAGACTTCCCGTGTGTTTTGTTCGCTTCAGCTTGATCAGAGGGGGAGGAGGCAGAGAACTTTCCATGAGGTCTGATCGCCACGGCCTGATCAGAGGCGGAGGAGACAGAAGATTTGACGTTTGGTTTCATCAGAAGGGATTGACGATGGTAAGAGGAGAATTACGTTTTGGTTTGAACAAATGAAAGGGAGGAAGCATATAAAAAGGAGAAAAGAGTGGGGAGATGAAACAAAGCCATTAAAGAAGAGAGTGAAGGAGATGATTGAAGAAAGGTGAAGTTTGGTGAAGTTTGGAGACAAAGAAGTGAATAGGTGAAATGAATCGACGATGGAATCAGACTTCATCGGCGTTTTTTTTTGCCTAACAAACTCTTCAATGTTTCTGAGATTAGGGTTGCAAGATGTAGTATTTTGGGCGTTTTGGTTAACTATAAGTCCAATTACTAAGTGATTACGTTTTGTTTTATTAGAACATAATAATTCGTATGACGACAGGCCCGTTTCTACTCTGAATGCATTTTTTTATGACATGGATGTTTTTAGATTTTTAATTGGTGGATTAAAATTGCCTAGGTGGCATAGTTGAGAAGGCTTGAAATCCCCCTTTTAGTATTAGTTAGATTTTATCAGCTTAACATTTTAATATAAGAACCTATGTACATTAAATGAATCATGAAAATTATGGCGTAGGATAACTCTTGAGAACAAATTGGATACAAAACCTGTTAGTCCGATTATTGTGTCACTGGTCAATGACATGTTTCAATTTCTCATTGAACATTGTATTTGGTCACTATTATATTATCCTGACTTCCAAGTTATTATCCTGACTTCTAACTTGGAAGTAACATGCTTCATGTATCAGTTTCAATTTCTGCAACTAAACACTGTTATAACTTAGAAGAATCTTAAAAAAGTTAGTGAACTCATAGACCCACCAATAAAAAAAAGGGGGAAAGTAAGACATGTGATGTTCAACATGTACCTCTGCAAAATAAATTAACTGAAAATGGTAATGAAAAAGGAAGAAAGAAGAAGACAACGTATTAGAAAAAGCAGAGCCAAGAGAAATAAGAAGAGGCTTAAGTGTGAGGGTCCATTGTCTTGAAACCATAAGACTCACCCACGTGGCTACTATCCAAAACCTAAAACACCACCAGCAACACCAACTAAGCAAAGAGTGCCATAACACATAAGCAGACATATATTCCACACCATCCAATATGAACCACCAATTTGATTTTTTTGTTCTCTTCTTTGGATAACCTAAAGTGGGGAAGTTAATTTCCCATGTTCTATGGCCACAAAGAACAACAACAAGGATTTCAACATCTTTGTCTTTACAAGTCACATGTGACTATTTTGAAATTTTAAGCTTCACTAAACAAGAGCCTGATAAATGTCAGTTTCACAAGTCCCTACCCATGAGAAGTGAATTTGGTGCTTCTTCTAACATAGAAAAGAAACTAAGAAATCTACAAATGCCTAATCGACGCATCCAGACATGTCCTATTGAATGAAAATGACAATACAGGATAAGAAGATGACTTTTTTTTGTCGACGATAAGAAGATGACTTACATATAGAAGAAAAGGAAAAAAATACTTGTTTTGGAGGTCGTGTTTCAGGAAGAACTCATCCCTTCTTGCTTGCTTCCTCCATTGCCTCCTCTACTATACAGAGAAGGCATGAAAGATACCATTAGACCCTGCAACTTCCCACACAAATTAAAAAAAAAATCTTTAAACGTTCTGTTTTTTTTCACAAATTCACAAACCTGTGATTCTTATGTTTGAGAAGAAAACTTGTAACATAAAGCTAAGGCATATGCATTTTTACTGTCACGTACAACCATATTGCTACAAGTTTTAACCATATCTCCCCATTAACCATATTGAAGTGTATCATACAAAAAATTCATAGTTGATGAATCCTAAAATTCACTCAGAAATAGGGTTTTGATTTCAAGAAACTTCGTTATCAAGTAAGCTAAAAATAGAAATATTAAGCTACAAGCAAATATGGAAAATGAATGTTTTATTGATGATGTGAAGATGAATATAGGAGGTGATTGGTAGCAATGAAGATTGTATACAATGAGAGTAAGATTTAGCTATCAAGAAATATTAAGCTACAACCAATTTGAATTGGGGGCACTTTTTATGTTTATTCACTAAATTAAGAATAATTTAACAAAACTATATATATTACTTAAGGCAAATTAAAAAACATTCGGGGGCACGTGACCCCGTTGCCGTTAAGGTAGGTCCGCCCCTGAATTTAGATCCTATTTCTTTGGCTCTTCCTTCTTCTTTTATAAGTCTTCATGGAGGATCATAACGGTGGCGTAATCTCCGGCGCGGATCATGTACTTTTGATAATGGTCTTTAACGCTTTTGACTTCCTAGCGTTTTGTATTGACCTCTCCTAGCTCGGCGTATTTACCTATTTGAGCCAGGGGTAAGCCTTGACCATCATGGGCTTATGTCTCCTTCTTGCGCCTGGATGGTTACCGATTTTGGGTTTATCGTATTTAGTTTGAACACTCGCACCGGGTCTGGAGCGCCCCCTCCCCCTTCCCCCGTAGTCTGGCATGTCTCAGGTCGCAAGATGAGTTGGATATTGATTCCAAATTATATGGTGAGTTTGGGACCATTGGTATGTTTTGTACACCAAGTTCCGGTTTGAGATTCTAGTTCAGCATATTTATTGTGGATTTGATTGAGGGATTCTAAATGAATTAAATCAAGGGATTCGACTTTCCCTCATTGGAAAACGAATAGTTTGCGGAGTTACAATCATTCCCTTCGCGGCTTTTGATTTCAGATTATAAACTACTTTGCCTTTCTCCTTATTCTTCATTATTGCTTGCTTTGAAGAAAGCCAGAGGTCAGTTCTTTCGTCTCTTTGTTTCTTTAGTTTCATTTTGCTTTTTTTCTTGGTTTCATAGTTCGTATTGTCTTTAATGCCATCTTGATTAGTTAGGGTTTTGTTTCCAAAAGGTCGTTCTGCTGGCTCTATTCAAAGCCGGTTAGGTCGTCTAAATAGGCTTCATAAATGTGACACAACCTTGCTGCTTTCTGACTTTCGTGTATCGTGGTGATACATCCGGCTGTTGGGAACTTGATACATTGATGGTAGGTTGATGAGATGGCTCTCATCACATGTATCCAGGGTGTTCTAAGGATAATCTTATACATGTTTGGGGAGTCAATAATTGTGAAACTTATGTCCAACATTATTCCTCCAACGTATGTAGGCAATCATATAGTTCCCAAGGAATTTTGCAAGGCTCCGTTGAATCATGTTAGAGCTTGTCTTGATGGCCTTATTTTAGGGTCGTTCAGCTCCATTTGGTCCAAAGTATCCTTATAAATTACATTTACCGAGCTCCTAGTGTCCACTAGTGACCTGGTTATTTTGCAGTCTGCCAACATTATCTATCACTAGCGCGTCGTTGTGTGGCCAATCTACGTTTGCCGTTTCTTGTTCTTCAAATTCTATGAATGTGTCATCCTCCGGCCTGATTTTGATGGATTTCAACTGTTTGTCGTATCCTTTGAGTGCTATACGGGATCATCGCAGTAGGGATTTATTCCTATTATAACGTTAAACTTTTTTTCTCGAGGTCGGTGGTACTGGTGCGTCTGAGCTCTTGTTGGCTCGATCTCTTTTAATCAACTCTTCTTTGGCGTCTTTTGCCTCTTTGCCTGCCTTGGATTTTTTTCATTTCCTCTTGGAACTGCGCCAATCCTTCCTTTTGGAACTGGTTAAAAAGTAACTTTTGAATCCTTGGCATTCTTGGGTGGTATGTCCGTCTCGCTTGTGGTAATCACACCATTTGTTTACATTATCTTTTTTGTTGTCTTTTCTGTTCTATGTATTCGATCTAGTTTTTATTTATTGTGGCTTCGGATTCTCCCTTTCTTCGTCACCAGACTCGTCTTCCTCGCTCACTTTGAAGGAATGATCTCTATTATTTCTCGGTCCTCATCCTCTTGGTTGGTCGCTGCTATCCTCATACGTTTAGTCACTTGGTCTTGACATCGATGCATGTTTTTCAGCAAGTGCCTTCTTCTCCTCTTCCATTTCTATGTATCTAGATGCTCGGTGGAGGGCGTCTTCCAGAGGGTCGGGCTTATTCAGCAAAATTTCTTCGCATAAGCGCGACTCATGCCACAAGGCAATTCATAGTGCTGATATCTCGACATTGTTGCTTATAACGATGTTTGACAAGACGGTCTTAAATATAGCAAAGAAGGTGGAAAGTGACTTTTGCTCTTTCGGAGACATGGTCCAAAGGTCGGTATATGAAGTTCCTTTCTCTATGAACATATAGTAGTGCTTCATAAATACAAATGAGAGTTGATTAAAGTTGTCAATGTTATTGGCCTCCAGTTGAGAGAACCAATTGAGGGCGGCTCCTTCCAAGTTTTCAATGAAAAATTGGCAATAACCAGCATCCCGTTCTCTAGTATAAAAGTGAGTTCATCCCATTGTGATAAAAAAGGCCGTCAAGTGAGCTCGGGGTCAATCTTTCCTTTGTAAAGAGGGATCTTGTGCTTGATGTTTGGGATATGAATGTTGGTGATTTGATCTGTGAACGAAGTTCTCTACGTTTCTTCAATGACTCGATCCACCTCGAGTTCTGAGCTTGTCGCTCGGTGAATTTGTGATGGTATCACTTGGATTTTGTCTTCGTTACTGATGCAACTCAAATTAACCCTAGAGCCAACTCTCTCAAATAAGAGACCAATTGTAGTACTTAGGGATTGAACTCACAGTGAGGGGAAGCACACAATAGATAAGATTAAATGTAAGATTAAGCTATAAATAAATACTAAAGTAGTAAATAATTAATAAAGCAGTAAACAAGATAGATGTGGTTGATGAACAAATAAGATAGAAGCTAGACTTCATGTTTCAGGTAATCCAAACTATGATACATATGCTAAGAATATGTGAAGATCACTGTGAGTCTACATCTGGACCAACATGTAGTCTTTTCTGATCTATTTCCTCTCTCTTTCTCTCTTCTCTAAATCTTTTTCTTTATTTTTTCTAATGAATAGTGATGCTCATGCAGTCCATTTTACTTTTTTCTCCTGGTCAATCTTTGCACTTCTCGCTTAGATTTCGGGGAAACCATTTTGATCAGTTTGTTGATTTGAATTAGCCTCGATTCCACGATATGTGACAAGGTAACAAATAAATTCCCTTGACGCCACGGAGAAGCTGCATTTTTTTGGGTTCAGCTTCATGCTATGCATGTTCAGTCTTCTGAAACACTCTTGCAAATGAGTGTTGTGGTCCTGCTCATTGAGAGATTTAACGAGCATATCGTCAAAACCTCCATAGTTTTTCTGATTTGTTCGGAAAACATATGATTGACAAGTCGTTGATATGTTGAACCTGCGTTCTTAAGACTAAATGGCATTACTTTGTAGCAATATGTGTTGCGGTCTGTGATGAAAGCAGTTTTTTCGCGATCGTCGGAATTCATCATGATTTGATTGTACCCTAAAAATGCATCCATGAAATACATAAGTTTGTTCCTTGCTGTTGCCTCTACTAAACGATCGATGTGTGGCAGTGGAAAGCTGTCTTTTAGGCAGACTTTATTGAGATCAGTGAAATCAACACAGACTCGCCACTTTCCATTTTTCTTTTTAACCATGACGGGATTGGCGAGCCAATCTGGGTACTTGACTTCCATTATCAATCCTACTTTGAGGAGTTTTTCCACTTTGACGTTGACCGCAGTGGCATGTTCAGGTCCCAACTTTCGTATTTTTTGCTTGACCGGTTTGAAAGTCGGGACGACGTTGAGTTCATGACATGTGACGTTGATGCTGATTCTCGACATGTCTTCTGTGGCCCAGGAAAATGTGTGAAAGTTCTTTTTTAGATAATTTATGAGCTCCGCCTTAAGGGCTTTCGGAGATTATCTCCGATTTTAAACGCAGCGTTCGGGGAACATTTTGTCGAGACATACTGAGATCACAGGTTCCCAAGTTGGTTTGAGATTTTCCTCTGAGACTTCTGCCTTCCGTACTTGCCAAAAGATTTCTGCCGAATCTTATACTAGGGTGTCTTCAACAGAAGTTGATTTCTTCTTCTTGTTAGGAGATTTTTCTGCCACTGGGTGTTTTTGTTTTAATTTTGCGGTGAAACAAACTTGCGATATTTTCTGATCTCCCCAGATTGTTTTGATTCCGCGGGGAGTTGGAAACTTAAGGCACATGTGGTATGCCGATGGGATCATTTGCATAGAGTTCAGCCATGGAGTGCCTACAATCGCGTTGTATTATGCAGGACGGCCGATGACCAGAAACTCCACGACTTTTGTAAGGCTCATGGATTTAACCGCGAGGTTAATTGACCTAAGAGTTATAATAGCTTCACCTGAGAGTCCTACTAACGGGCTTAGATTTTCCGTGATTTTGGATAGGTTGACTTCCATTCTCTCAAAGGTGCTTTTGAAGATGATATCAGCCGAGCTTTCAGTGTCGACTAATACCCTCGCGACATCGATATTTGCCAGCTCTACGACAAGGAGATCGTTGGAGGTTTGGCTTGATAGGCTGCTGCTCTTTCCTCGAAGGAGATGACATAGCTGTCTGTTTGGTCAGACATATCGCTTCTTGATTGTTCGGTGATTTTGAGTTAGAGAATCCGACCCTCCATCCTTCTAGTGCCAAACTGTGGAAACCAAAATTTGATTTGTTGAATTTAACTAATGGAAGAAATCCAAGATCCTCGACTTTCCTTAAGGATCCACATTATCTGCGTAAACACACGAATACGAAAAAGAAAGAGAGAACAAAATATTGATAGTAAATTGCACAGAGGCATTTTAATGAATTGAGTTACATGGTTCCACCGAAAACAGGATGAACAGTAAATCTTAACAATTGAGAATCGCAGAACAAAGCGGAAAACGTTCTAAGTACGGAACTTGCTAGTCTAGCCACCTAAGTTCTAAGTTCTCCTAAAGCCAACAGAAATCTCCTAGGTTTAAATTTTCGGTTCCATGTGCTTCTTGCTTTAACTCCCTTTATATATGTCTTTAAGGTTGGTTCTCCTTTCTTTTTCTTCCCTCGAGATCAAGTTTATCTCTTCGCGGAAATTCACCATTTGCTCTGATCTCTATAATTATCTTTTGAAACTTGATATTTATCTTCTTTTGTGAATATTTGATAGACCGTCGTAGTAGTTTTGGGCTCATTCTCGTCCAAGATTGTAAGTGGGATTTTGCCGCGTTTTAGACCATTTGCGGGCCGTCTTTCGACTTAAGTGTTTTTATAATTTCTTTGAGAAATCACCTTCGGTATGACGTTGGTTTTATGGGATAGAGTAAACCAATCGTATAGACGAAATAAATATGGTGTTAAGTCGACTGTTATCATTTTATACGATTGATTCAAATTCATGCTAGAGAAATAATTCTTTGTTAATTTTATTGTAAAGTTTGACGGTAACTCCAATCGAGACAAAACAAGAGACAGCTCTGTCAAGACCCGAAGGATTAAACTAGTCGCCTGATGGCGAGTAGGAAGGAGACAAACCAGGTCTCCTGATGGCGAGTGGGAAAGAGACGACCCTGGTCGCCTGATGGCGACCTCGGCGAGCCTGCTCGTGGTCGCCTGCTAGATACCTGGGCGAGCTTGCTCGGGGTCGCCAGATGCTGATCCTGACGAGCTTGCTTGATGTCACCTGCTGGTGACCTGAACGAGCTTGCTCGAGGTTGTCTGCTGGCGACCTGGGCGTGCTTGCTCCTGGGCGTGCTTGCTCCTGGTCGCCTGCTGGCGACCTGGGTCAGCCGGCTCTTGGTCTCCTTCTGGTGACTTCGGTTAGGTGATACGGTTGTTTCGATGTTCCTGAGTTTTTTTTATACTTAGGACTTTTCTGAAATTATTTCAAGAAATTTCCTTAAGAGTAGCGATCTTAGATGTTGGTTTCAAGATTACCATTTTGACCCCAACAGGGAGTTCTACTTAAAAGTCAGCGAGTACTTGACTGCCCATTTTTCTCATCTTCACGATTGACTAGGGCTATGCAAAATTGTCTAGCGTGTGAACGTGGTGAGGATTATGATTGCTTACAACTGGAAATATGGTCTTAATTTCCGAGCCGGCATTATGACAGCGAGCACCAATTTTTGTATCAGCGGGCATCGCGTCTCGGCATCCGTCAAAATTTTACTTACCTAAAAATTCGTTTTTTTTCGCTGCGCTCTTCTCTGATGAGAATGCCACTTACAGTCGTCGCAGATACCGCGATATATAGGAATAAGGGTTCTCCCTCAACAGGTTTCGTGAGAACTGGAGAAGTGGTCAAATAATGCTTCAGTTGTTTCTCGCATTCTTCAGACCATTCTATCTTTTTATTGCCTCTCAAGGTGTCGTAGAAGGGAAGACATTTATCCGCTGACCTTAAGATGGAGATATTTAGTGATGTGACTCTCTCGATTAATCTTTGCACCTCTTGTATTGTTTTCAGAGAGGCCATCTTGATCAGTGACGTTGATATGTTTTGGGTTGACCTTGATTCCTCGATACGTGACAAGGTAACCAAGGAATAAGCCTAATGGCACGGCGAATCCGTATTTTGTTGGATTTAGTTTCATGTTGTGCATGTTTAATCTCTCGAAACATTCTTGCAAGGGGGAAATATGATAGTGCTCCTCGAGAGACTTTACGATCATATCATCGATGTAAACCTCCATAGTTTTTCCGAGCTGCTCGAAGACATTTGATTTACGAGTCGTTGCTAAATCGTAGGCCTAGGAATTTGAGACTTAACCCGCAGGTCCCGCCTGTTTTGACCCACCACGGGGCGGTGCGGGTCGGATATTTTGACAAAATCGATTCACAGGTGCGGGTTGGTGGATTTTGAATTTTGGGTACCCGCCAACCCGCAAAAAAAATTACATATATTTTTTTTTTAACTTTTTTGTAAAAACTTATATATCTTTGTAAAAAATTGAAAATTTACAAAATAATATTTGTTTATTTTTAAAATATGTAAAATTTTAATTGTAAATATAATATTTATATTAATATATTTTTTAATAAAATTTAATAATTATTTTTTAAAAAAATATAACCCGTGGGTCCCGTGGGTTACCCGCACAACTAAGCGGGACAGGTGCGGGTGTATATTTATGTGTTCGCGGGTTGTGCGGGTCAAAATTTTTGACAAAAAAAAATTAAAACCCGGGGGTTGCGGGGTGGGTTTGACCCGCAACCCAGCTCTACTAAATCGCACATGCATTCTTGACACATAAAGGCATTACTTTGTTACAGTATGTGCCATGGTTCGTGATGAACACGGTTTTCTCATGGTTGTCGGGGTTCATCATGATATGATTGTACCCTGAGAAGGCGTCCATGAAAGATATGAGCTTGTTTCCTAATGTTGCGTTGACTAAATGGTCGATGTGTGGCAGGGGGAAACTGTCTTTCTGACACGATTTATTGAGGTCAATGAAATCCATGCAGACTCTTCACTTTCCATTTTTCTTTTTGACGACAACAGGGTTAGCGAGCCAGTCGGGATATCTCACCTCCGTTATCGATCCGACTTTTAGGAGTCTTTCAACTTTGTCGTTAACTGTGGTGGTGCGTTCTGGTCCTAACTTTTGTCTTTTTTTAATAGACTGGTTTGAAATTCGTATCGACGTTGAGTTCATGACATGTTATATTGTTGTCGATATCTGGCATGTCATCCACAGCCTAAGCAAACGTGTGAAGGTTCTCTTTTAAACAAGTACGAGTTTTGTTTTTAACGGTTTGCAAAGATTAGCGCCAATTTTGACGCAGCGCTCAGGGAACTTTTCATCAAGACACACCAAAATCACAGGTCCACAAGTTGGCTCGCGTTTTTCTTCCAAGGCCTCGGCTTTTCATAATTTCCTAAAGATTTTTGCTTCATCTTGTTCTAGGGTGTCTTTGACGAAAATTGATTTCTTTTTCTTTGTTGATGAAGTCTATGCCGTGGATGTTTTTGTTTTAATTCCATAGTGAAACAAATTTGCTATACTTTCTGATTTCCCCAATCGTTTTGATTCTAAGGGGAGTTGAAAACTTAAGAAACGAGTGGTAAGTTGATGGAACAGTCTGCATGGAGTATAGCTATGGAGTGACCATGATTACGTTGTATGACGCAAGGCGGTCAACAACCAAAAACTCTACGATTTTTGTTATGCTCCTAGCTTTAACCGTGAGGCTAATCAAGCCGAGGGTCACAGTAGCTTCTCCTGAGAATCCCACTAACGAGCTCAGAATTTTTGTGATTTCAGACACTTTGATTTTCATTCTGCTGAGAATCCCACTAACGAGCTCTGAATTTGTACTGGTGATGATATCGCTTGAATTCTCGGAGAGGATCTACGAACACTCCACTGAAACTTTGTTTGTGTCAACTTGGAACAGGGACCTTGCTACACTTCTAGTTAATGGTTTTTGTCCCGAGTCAGCCTCACCACCTTCTGGTCTTGCTTTGGTCATAATGATCATGCTCGGTTGAACTGTCTCAACAGTTTCATTAGGCCGCTCAATTAACTTATCCTTTTGATAGTTCATTTGCATAAGGTCCTCTCCCAATAGATCGTCTTCCTCAAGCAACATGAGCTTATTCCCAGATAAGTCCTCCTGCATCTCATCCTCTTCAGCTTGTTCACCCTGATTGAGCTCTCCTATTTTAAGTGCATCATAAGGTGGAATGAGATCCCCAGCTGTTACCATTTTTTTCAGATTCCATACAGAAATTGACTGTTTTTTCCTTCAATGGTTGCTGAAAGTTACATTGTTATCCATGATCAGACACTTTACAAGATTCACCGTTGAGGCATTGGCATCAGACGACTGAGATAATGTCATTGGCTTAGGCTTTGGCTGTGTAACCATACTAGCTAAATCAGTACCATATCCTGAACCTGATGCTTTCCACTGTCATCACCGATCTTCAGTGGCCTAGTTGTCTTCTCCTTCCATATCCATTCTTTGTTGCCGTGTTGACGTCCCTCATTAGAGTCCTTACGAACATAAGAATAAGGGTTGTATATGTTGCGTCTGGAGGTCAAAGATCGTTGATCACGGGATGAGTGGGGTATTCTTTGGACCCGTCCTTGATAGCTTGATCGTTCATTGTATGACCTTGAAGAACTTTCCTCCATCAGACACTTGGTGCCATCCTTTGAAATTCCCATGTGATTCAGGTTATCAACCAATCTCTCTTTTGGAACTGTGTTAACACCCCTAACCTGATCAAATAAAGCCTCTCTACCCTTGGTCACTGGAACAGAGACAGCTTTCTTTAAGCAATCAGCAGCCTCATGTGTCATAAGACCACAGAGAGAGCAATGCTTAAATAGTTTATCATAGTGAAGCTTGATCGATATGTCCCCTCTTGTTCTTGTTTGCAGTTTCCTTGTAAATTTCAGAGGCTTATTAGAGTCCAATGAGACTTTAATTTTTCTTCATGGCACATCAATTAACTCCACTTTCCTGAGCTTATCACCTATATCTTACAGGTTCTGTTATGTGCAAAGGTTGAGCGGGATGCTCTGTAAGTGAACCCAGAATGGGATCATCAAAGGATAGTCTGCGTCAATCACCAGCTCCCTATGGACAAGGACAAACATGCAGTAATTGTGATAAAAGAGACCATGTCTTAAAACAGAATTGTTGCTTATTGGTGTCAATTATGAAAGTGAGTACCAATTTTTGTATCAGCGGACATCGCGTCTCGGCATCCGTCAAAATTTTACTTACCTAAAAAATTGTTTTTTTGTCGCTGCGCTCTTCTCTGATGAGAATGCCACTTACAGCCGTCGCAGATACCGCGATATAGGAATAAGGGTTCTCCCTCAACAGGTTTTGCGAGAACTGGAGAAGTGGTCAAATAATGCTTCAGCTGTTTCTCGCATTCTTCAGACCATTCAATCTTTTTATTCCCTCTCAAGGTGTCGTAGAAGGGAAGACATTTATCCGTTGACCTTAAGATGAAGATATTTAGTGATGTGACTCTCCCGATTAATCTTTGCACCTCTTGTATTGTTTTCAGAGAGTCCATCTTGATCAGTGACGTTGTATGTTTTGGGTTGGCCTTGATTTTTCGATACGTGACGAGGTAACCAAGGAATTAGCCTTGATTTTTCGATACGTGACCCGCAACCCAGCTCTACTAAATCGCACCTGCATTCTTGACACTGAAAGGCATTACTTTGTAACAGTATGTACCATGGTTCGTGATGAACACGGTTTTCTCATGGTTGTTGGGGTTCATCATGATCTGATTGTACCCTGAGACGGCGTCCATGAAAGATATGAGTTTGTTTCCTAATGTTGCTTTGACTAAATGGTCGATGTGTGGCAGGGGGAAACTGTCTTTTTGACATGATTTATTGAGGTCAGTGAAATCCATGCAGACTCTTCACTTTCCGTTTTTCTTTTTGACGACAACAGGGTTAGCGAGCCAGTCTGGATATCTCACCTTCGTTATCGATCCGACTTTTAGGAGTCTTTCAACTTTGTCGTTGAAAGTCGTATCGACGTTGAGTTCATGACATGTTATATTGATGTTGATATCTGGCATGTCATCCACAGCCTAAGCAAACATGTGAAGGTTCTCTTTTAAACAAGTATGAGTTCTGTTTTTAACGTTTTGCAAAGATTAGCGCCAATTTTGACGCAGCGCTCATGGAACTTTTCATCAAGACACACCAAAATCACAGGTCCACAAGTTGGCTCGCGTTTTTCTTCCAAGGCCTCGGCTTTTCATAATTTCGAAAAGATTTTTTTTTCATCTTGTTCTAGGGTGTCTTTGACGAAAGTTGATTTCTTTTTCTTTGTTGATGAAGTCTATGCCGTGGATGTTTTTGTTTTAATTCCACAGTGAAAATTTTTTTTTTGTTACTTTCCGATCTCCCCATATCATTTCTATTCTGAGGGGAGTTGAAAAATTAAGAAACGAGTGGTATGTTGATGGAACAGTCTGCATGGAGTATAGCTATGGAGTGCCAATGATTACGTTGTATGACGCAAGGCGGTCAACAACCAAAAACTCTACGATTTTTGTTATGCTCCTAGCTTTAACCGTGAGGCTAATCAAGCCGAGGATCACAGTAGCTTCTCCTGAGAATCCCACTAACGAGCTCAGAATATTTGTGATTCAGACACTTTGATTTTCATTCTGCTGAGAATCCCACTAACGAGCTCTGAATTTGTATTGGTGATGATATCGCTCGAATTCTCGGAGAGGCTCTACGAACACTCTCCACTGAAACTTTGTTTGTGTCAACTTGTAACAGGGACCTTGCTACACTTCTAGTTAATGGTTTCTGTCCCGAGGCAGCCTCACCACCTTCTGGTCTTTCTTCGGTCATAATGATCGTGCTCGGTTGAACTGTCTCAACAGTTTCATTAGGCCGCTCGATTAACTTATCCTTTTGATAGTTCATTTGCATAAGGTCCTCTCCCAATAGATCGTCTTCCTCAAGCAACATGATCTCATTCCCAGATAAGTCCTTCTGCATCTCATCCTCTTCCACTTGTTCACCCTCATTGAGATCTCCTATTTTAAGTGCATCATAAGGTGGAATGAGATCCCCAGCTGTTACCTTTTTTTTGTCAGATTCCATAGGGAAATTGACTGTTTTTTCCTTCAATGGTTGCTGAAAGTTACATTGTTATCCATGATCAGACACTTTACAAGATTCACCGTCAAGGCATTGGCATCAGACGACTGAGACAATGTCATTGGCTTGGGCTTTGGCTGTGTAACCATACGAGCTAAATCAGTACCATATCCTGAACCTGATGCTTTCCACTGTCATCACCAATCTTCAGTGGCCTAGTTGTCTTCTCCTTCCATATCCATTCTTTGTTGCCATGTTGACGTCCCTCATTAGAGTCCTTACGAACATAAGAATAAGGGTTGTATATGTTGCCTCTGGAGGTCAAAGATCGTTGACATGAGATGAATGGGGCATTCTTTGGACCCAGCCTTGATAGCTTGATCGTTCATTGTATGACCTAGAAGAACTTTCCTCCATCAGACGCTTGGTGCCATCCTTTGAAATTCCCATGTGATTCAGGTTATCAAGCAATCTCTCTTTTGGAACTGTGTTAACACCCCTGACCCGATCAAATAGAGCCTCTCTACCCTTGGTCACTGGAACAGAGACAGCTTTCTTTAAGCAATCAGCATCCTCATGTGTCATAAGACCACAGCGAGAGCAATGCTTTAATAGTTTATCATAGTGAAGCTTGATCGATATGTCCCCTCTTGTTCTTGTTTACAGTTTCCTTGTAAATTTCAGAGGCTTATTAGAGTCCAATGAGACTTTAATTTTTCTTTATGGCACATCAATTAACTCCACTTTCCCGAGCTTATCACCTATAGCTTACAGGTTCTGTTATGTGCAAAGGTTGACCGGGATGCCCTGTAAGTGAACCCATAATGGGATCATTGAAGGATAGTCTGCGTCAATCACCAGCTCCCTATGGACAAGGACAAACATGCAGTAATTGTGATAAAAGGGACCATGTCTTAAAAAAGAATTGAGGTCTTATTGGTGTCGAAGTTAAATAGGAATCTGTCACTCCCTAGATCGCATGTTGTAATCTTATCTGACATTGCCCCACTGCTCTGGCATTAAAATAATGAGACGCGCCACGTTTTCCTTCTTTGGGTTAAGAATTTTGCCTATATAAGACAAGTTGTATTCTCTGAGATTCACATCGGCATGATCAGGCTATTGGATTGGATCATCATCATCCTCTTCAGTGAGACAACTTTTCCCTTTGTATGACGCCATAAGAGCAATCAAAAATCGATCAGATCAGTGTATTCAAGAATAGATTGTTGTAAGTGTCTAGATCTGCTGACATAAGGTGAAGAAGATCTTACGGAAAGATGAGAGATTTTAGTATCAATCGCCAGTGTACTCTTCAGAACGTTCTCTACAGAAACAGACGAAAGTGCAGTGGTTACAGACAAAGATGCAGAGGTTTAGTGATGAGGAATAAATCGATAATGATCTATCTCTGTGTGAAAGAAAGGACCACAGACAATAAATATCAATCTGGTATCACCTTAGGATGTATCACCGATGAGTCAATAGATCTAGATAAATGAAGTCTTCAAAGAGGAGGTGATCTTGATGTCGCTATTCCTATTGCCGCTAGAGAGAGTAGGGTTTTCCAACAAGATTTTATCAAAAATATTTTATAAGCTTTTATGTTATGGATATGTATATAAAACATATAAGGCAACATATATATATATATATATATCAATATATATGTGTAAATGTTTCTTACAAGTCACAATCTAGACCAAAAAACAATTGTATTATTAGTCTACCAGTCATATGTCAAATATTCATCACCCAATAAAAAATCGACACGTCATGTATTTTTAAAATAAAAAATAGAAAATACTAGAAATTACAACAAGAAAAATGAAAATTTTATTTTTTAACGTTGTTAACACCGTCAGTAAAACCCTAAATCCTAAATACTAGACTCTAAATCATAAATACAAAACCATAAACCCTAAATCCTAAATACTAGATTCTAAACCCTAAACACTAAACCCTAAACCCTTGGGTAAACCCTAAACCCTTGGGTAAATCCTAAACCCTAAGGTAAACCTTATTACTACTATTTAGGGTTTATCTTAGGATTTAGGATTTATCCAAGGGTTTAGGGTTTACCCAAGGGTTTAGAGTTTACCCAAGGGTTTAGGGTTTACCCAAGGGTTTAGGGTTTACCCAAGGGTTTAGGAGTTATAATTTACTTAAGAATTTAGAGTTTACCCAAGGGTTTAGGGTTTAGGATTTATCCAAGGGTTTAGGATTTACCCAAAGGTTTAGGGTTTAGGATTTACCCAAGGGTTTAGGGTTTCCCAAGGGTTTAGGATTTACCCAAGGGTTTAGGGTTTATCCAAAGGTTTAAGATTTACCCAAGGGTTTAGGGTTTAGGGTTTAGAGTTTAGTATATATGATTTAAGGTTTGATTGACGGTGTTAACAACGTAATTTTTTTGGGGTAATTTATACTATTTTTTATTTATTTTTACCTTTTTAATTAAAAATCTATATTATGATGTGTCAATTTTTTATTGATATTAACTATGGTTTCGGGTTTCGGGTTTTACTCAATGATTAAGGTTTCGTGTTGAAAACTAGACATTGACTTGGAACGGATCGGGTATCCGAAGTATTTAAAGTATATGGAGCCGAATTCTTAACCAGCGGATCCATGTTTTTACTATATTTATTCGGATTCGAGATTCTCGGATATTTGGGTATCAAATATCCTCCTAAAATTATAATATCCGTCAGATATCCGGATCCAGATTAGATTTTTAAAATAAATAAAACTAATATTAAAATATATAAATATAAAGAGTAATTTAAAAATAAAAGTAATATAGTGTTTTTAATTATTTTTAAGTATATTGTTACAAAATTTATACTTATATAATATCATAAAAATATAACAAATAACAAATAAAATTATTTTATATATATTACTTTTTTGAAAGAATTATCAATAAAAATTATGAATCCAGATATCCGGATTAAAAAATCAAGATATCATTGATTCAGTTTTGATGGATCCAAAATTTTACTACCTGGATCCGGCCGCTTCGGATATCTGGATTTTTGGAGCGACTCCGGATCGGATATCGAATCAAATCCCGATCTCGGATCAAAGTTCTAGGCCTAACTAGACAATGTCAATTAAGACCAAAGACCGCAGTCCAAACCCGTTCAGCTCTCAAAATTATCAGGTTTGGGCTTTTCAGACTAAACTTATTTAGACTTTGAAAATTTTGGACCTAAGTCCGTTTGGGTTAAGACCGGTCCAAATTCCGAAACTTTATATTTAACTTTAAATATTGTCATTCTTGCAATAAAACTATTATTAATATTAACATATTATTTTAATATTTTTATTTTAAACTCTAATAAAGTAAATATGAAAGTTGTTAATGTATTTTATTGTTTGATCATTTTAAATTTTGTAAATATACGTTCTTTTTTATGTACAATATTTTTTGTTTCAAAATACAAAGTATGAAACGTTTGACATTGTTTATCTTAAACTTTTTATCATGTATATTTAGTTTTAAGTTATATTTGATTATTTAAATTTTATTAAATTTAGTTTGTTTATGATATGATTTTAAAGCATACAAAAAGTAAAACACTTTTGATAAAGATGAAAAATGTAAACTTATTTTATATTAAAAACAAAAAGTTAAAACTGATTTTTTATTAAAATATACATATATTAAAATAATAGAAGTGATAAATGATAAATTATTTTTTTAAACCCAATTGGCCTTATAACCCTATAGCCCTATAAAAGTTGGACTAGGTTTTAAAATCTAGACCCAAAATATTTTTGGACCGGATCAGAATGGACACAATATTTACAAGTTTAGCGAATTTCGATTGGGCCGGATCAGCCCGAATTGATACTCTTATTGATAATATATTATAAGTAAAAAACAATAAATAAATAAATAAATTACTGTGTACTTTTAATAATAAAGAATTTTTTATATAAGATTAAAATAACTTGAGATCGAGTAAAATTTACAGGACAAGTAGACTCGATAATCAAATAGATTTAATATTTTCGAATTCATAACATATATAGTTGTTTTCCATTTTTCTTTTTATTTTACCGTATTAGTTAGTTTTCTGAATACGTAATGTGTATTAGAGGTTGAAAAAAAAAAAACTTTTACCTTGTCAAATTTTCCAACTGATGTGACTAAAGAATTTCGTTCTAACCAAAGCAGCATTTTAAGTATGGTAGTCGATAATTGATTTGACCAAGTAATCATTTATTTTGGTAAAAGACCAAGTAATCATTCTTCATCTTTATATGTTTTTGTGAAGAGTTTATTTGTAGAATAACCAAATAAAAAAGGAAATCAGATTTTTAGAAATAAAGAAGAGACATAGGAAGAGAAAAAAAGGAGTGAGGGTGGAATTTTAGTTAGTTAGTTAATTTTGGGGTTTTGTTTGGTTAATGGGTGCAATTTCTCTTTTGTGAATATCATTTACTGGATTAAAACTTTTATAATATAAGCACAAAAACATATATCATATTTTCTATGAAACCGAATTTTCAATTCCCTTTAATTATTTTGAAAATTCATGTTCATGCAAACAAATACCTTATTGTATAGTAAGATAACTTATAACAAGGGGTCGATAAAGTTTTCTTTTTGTCAAAATGTAAATTTGTTTCAAACAGAAATAGCAGGAGATACAACTAGAACCTTGATTTAAAGATGCAATAAAGCAAATTTCTATACAAAAGCCTCAAAAATAATAATTAAAGAAAAGTCCATTAGATACATAGTTAGGTTTAGTCTAAACAAGAGAGACTAAAACTAAAATTTTGTTGATCAAAGTGAGAATTAATGGTTCCCATTATATCATAAAGCAACGCATTCACCGGAAGTGAAATAGTAGAATGGTCATGGGAGCGGTTAGAAGTGGTGGTAGCCCATGAATTTTTTGACTGTAATAGGTGGAAACGGTTTGGTGAGCCGGCCCCGACCATTGCACAAACAAAAAGATCAGATCCAACGAAACTAGAAAACTACCGAGAAAGAGACTGAAAATCTAATCAAACGACAGGCGAGNAATGTAAATTTGTTTCAAACAGAAATAGCAGGAGATACAACTAGAACCTTGATTTAAAGATGCAATAAAGCAAATTTCTATACAAAAGCCTCAAAAATAATAATTAAAGAAAAGTCCATTAGATACATAGTTAGGTTTAGTCTAAACAAGAGAGACTAAAACTAAAATTTTGTTGATCAAAGTGAGAATTAATGGTTCCCATTATATCATAAAGCAACGCATTCACCGGAAGTGAAATAGTAGAATGGTCATGGGAGCGGTTAGAAGTGGTGGTAGCCCATGAATTTTTTGACTGTAATAGGTGGAAACGGTTTGGTGAGCCGGCCCCGACCATTGCACAAACAAAAAGATCAGATCCAACGAAACTAGAAAACTACCGAGAAAGAGACTGAAAATCTAATCAAACGACAGGCGAGCACGCAATGAAGAACATGAAATCTTGAGGAAGTAATCGGAGGTTCAAACTCCCTACTCCAGCCACAACCTCGAGGAGATAATGCACTTCCACCATCAAAGTGGTAGATCCATCTACTCAGACTTCCTACGAAGACTTGAAGAACATAAGCAGACGCTTCAATTAATAAGCATTAGGAGATTATTAATATAGCCCAGGTCCAGCAACAGAAGAAGCTTATTATGCATCAAGACAAACCTGCAACATTCACAAAAGACAGAGTACAACGAGGCTGCTCTTCAAGTACGATAAAGCAGTCAATTGCTTTATCAAACCGTTACTCCTCCTTATCAATTGCCAGCTGATGAGCTCACAGCTGGATAATCTCTAGATCCTTCTACTCTGTGTATATAAATCAAATGAGTGTAACCTTTGGAACTCATGCAATAAACGTATGATTAAGAGAATACATACTATATTCTAGTTTTGCCTTTATGGTATCAGAGCCATGGAAGGCATTCCTGATCCTCATTTTGCATCAAATCTTACTATAAACCAGTGTGTTACACTCAAGTTGAAGGATAACAACTATCTCATCTGGAAACTCTAGTTTGAGAAATTTCTCTCCTCTCAGATGCTACTCGGATACGTTACTGGCGGTCAGCCACGTCCTGCTCAAACCATCACTGTCAGACAAGGAGATCAAGTAACGCAAGCAGCTAATCCGGAGTTTACAGAGAAAAATTCAGATTACGTCTAAGGGTAGTAAGACTATGTCGGTTTACTTGTCTGAAATCAAAACCTTATGCGACCAACTTGACGCTATTGGCGCTGCTATTTCAGAGAGTGAGAAGATATTTGGTGTTCTAAATAGGTTAGGAAGAGACTATGAATCTATTTGTACCGTGATTGAGAACTCTATGGATTCACTCCCTGCTCCATCTCTGGATGATGTTATTTGCAAGTTGATTTCTTTTGAGGATAAGCTGCAAAAATACATGTTTCCCTCTGATATCACTCCTCATCAGGCGTTTTACACAAATCAAAGTGGTTATTCTGGCCGTGGACGAGGGAAGAACCGTGGAGGTTACAGAGGATGTGGTTACTCGACACAAGGCAGGGGGTTCTATCAGCAGTTTGGTCAAAACAATGGACGTGGACAACAACAACAAAGCCCATCTAGACCTACTTATCAGATATGTGGAAAGTTTGGACACTCTGCATTCAAATGTTACAAATGGTTTGATGAAAATTTTCAGTAGAGTGAGCTTCCTCAAGCAAATGCAGTCATAAGAACCACATAAGATTTTCAGCAGAGTGAGCCACACATCACATTACAAGTTCTACTCAGCATTTGCAGTCCTCTGAACCATATTCTGGATCAGATGATGTGATCGTTGGTAATGGATGTGGTTACAGAGGACGTGGTTACTCGACACAAGGCAGGGGGTTCTATCAGCAGTTTGGTCAAAATAATGGACGTAGACAACAACAACATAGCCCATCTAGACCTACTTGTCAGATATGTGGAAAGTTGGGACACTCTGCACTCAGATGTTACAAATGATTTGATGAAAATTTTCAGCAGAGTGAACTTCCTCAAGCAAATGCAGTCATAAGAACCACATAAAATTTTCAGCAGAGTGAGCCACACATCACATTACAAGTTCAACTCATCATTTGGAGTCCTCTCAACCATATTCTGGATCAGATGATGTGATCGTTGGTAATGGAGATTTTCTTCCAATAACTCATGTTGAGTCCATTGCAATACCAACCCTCTCAGGTACATTACCACTTAATGATGTTCTTGTTTGTCCATCAATAACAAAGTCTCTGTTATCTGTCTCAAAACTGACTGACGACTACCCTTGTGAATTCATATTTGACTCACGTAATGTGCTTGTTAAGGATAAAAAGACACAGCAGCTTCTCAGTCGAGGAAGCAATCGTGAAGGTTTGTACTGGTTAGAGAATCCTCAGTTCCTTGCATTTTATTCATCTCGGCAGCAGTGTGCAAGTGATGTAATATGGCACAAGAGATTGGGCATCCTCACCAACAACTCCTTCAATATCTATCTTCAACAAAGGCTATTTCAGTTAATAAAATTTCTAAAACCATGTGTGAGTCATGTCAGTTAGGGAAAACCTGCAAGTTACCCTTTTTTAGTTCAACTTTTCAGTCTGAGAAACCATTAGAGATGACTCATAGCGATGTATGGGGTCCTGCTCATGTCACTTATGTTCAAGATTTCAGATAGTATGTCATTTTCATTGATAATTTTTCAAGATTCAGCTCGCTCTATCCACTTAAACTTAAATCAGAAGTGTTTGCTGTTTTTAAATCCTTTCAAAGCATAGTTGAAAATCAGTTTGAAAGGAAGATACAAATTCTTCAAAGCGATGGAGGAGGAGAATTTGTGAACACTGAATTTGATTCTCATCTTGAAAAAATGGCATCAAGCATTATATTTCTTGTCCACATACACCAGAACAGAATGGTTTAGCCGAGAGAAAGCATCGGCATCTACTAGAGCTTGGCTTATCACTAATGTTTGAAGCAAGACTGCCACAGACACTCTGGGTTGAAGCTATTTTCACAGCAATTTTTTTGACAAACCTTCTCCCTCACTCTGCAACTAGCAAGACAACAAAGTCCATTTGAGAAGTTAAATTGAACAACACCAATGTACTCTGCTCTAAGGGTATTTGGATGTGCATGTTATCCCTATCTCAGACCATATGCTCAAAATAAGTTTGATCCTAAGAGTCTTCTATGTGTCTTCTTAGGCTACACGGAAAAAACACAAAGGGTACCGGTGTCTGCATCCACCTACAGGACGTGTTTATATAAGTCGATATGTTCTCTTTGATGAAAGCAAGTCTCCCTTCTCTGATATATATCAGTCGCATAATGGGCAACTGAACACACCTTTGTTAGCTGCTTGGTATAAAGGGTTGACAGTCATCACAACAGATGAGGAAACAACAGAAGAAGAGCCTACTGAAGAGGTTATAACAGGGAGCAGAAGACAAGCTCTGGTACATCATGTTCTTTTTCAGTATGAAGAAGTAGATTTTCCTCCACTTCCTTCCCATGATCACGTTCCTGCACAAGCTCCTGCAATGAACCCACATCCGGCACCTGCTTCTCCGCAACAAGTCAACACACACACAATGGTTACGAGAGGAAAGGATGGCATAAGAAAACTGAATCCACGATATGTTTTACATACTGTCAAAGGGGTCATTACAGAGCCAAGAACTTTGGCTGAAGCTCTTAGTCATCTCGGTTGGAATGCAACAATGTTTGAAGAATTTGATACTTGTCACGAGACAAATACATGGAGTCTTGTCCCTTATCTGAAAGATGTTCATGTGCTTGGATGCAGATGGGTTCACAAGGTTAAGTTAAACGCTGATGGTTCTCTTGAGAAGTTAAGATCATGTCTGGTGGCTAAAGAAAATGAACAAGAGGAGGGGGTTGACTTCTTAGAGACTTATAGTCTTGTGGTAAGGACAGCCACGGTTCGAATGGTTTTGCATACTGCTACTGTTAATCATTGGGATATCAAGCAACTGGACATTAAGAATGCATTTTTGCATGGAAACTTGACAGAAACTGTGTACATGAGACAGCCTCTAGGGTTTGAAGATCTAGTGAAGCCAGATTATGTGTGTTTATTGCATAAAGCTATTTATGGGCTGAAGCAATCACCCCGTGCGTGGTTCGACAAATTCAGGTCCTTCCTTCTGAAGTTTGGATTCATCTGCAGTGTGAAAGATCCATCGCTCTTTATCTATCATCACGGTACTACCATACTCTTTCTTTTATTATATGTCGATGATATGGTATTAACCGGAAATGACTCAACTGTCTTGGCGAAGCTGTTGAGTTCTCTTGGTTCTAAGTTCAGAATGAAAGACGTGGGCCCTCTGAGCTATTTCCTTGGCATTCAGGTTCAATACACGCCTACTGGTATGTTCATGAATCAAGAAAAGTATGCAACCGATCTATTATACATTGCATGGATGATTGACTGCTCTCCTATGCCCACTCCATTGACTTTTCAACTCGGTAGAGTTCCACATCAAGAGGAATACTTCAAAGAACCGTCGTATTTTCGGAGCCTTGCTTGAAAACTCAAGTATCTGACGTTGACAAGATCGGATCTTCAGTTTGCAATTAACTTGGTGTGTCAAAGAATGCATAAACCCAATGGCGGATTTCAACTTGCTGAAAAGGGTACTACGATAGATTAAGGGTACTCTTACGATGGGTTTACATTTCCGATCAGATTCAGACTCTTCTATTAAGGCATTATGTGACAGCGATTGGGCAGGATGCAGTGAGACAAGGCGTTCTACAAGTGGTTTTTATATGTTACTTGGTTCCAATCTCATTTATTGGTCTGCTCAGAGACAAGACTCAGTGTCAAGATCATCAACAGAAGCAGAGTATAGGTCTCTATCAGACACTGTTGCAGAACTGTCATGGATCTCAGACGTGCTACATGAACTAGGCTATCCTTCGAAACCTGTTGAGGCATACTGTGATAACTTGTCAGCCGTTCACCTCACAGCAAATTTGGTGCTTCACAAAAATTCAAAGCACTTTGCAACTCATCATCACTATGTGAGAGAACTAGTTGCTAAAGGTTCTCTGATCGTTCATCATGTGCATGTTGCGTCTCAACTTGCAGATATTTTCGCTTAATCATTGCCTCAAGAAGCTTACTAGCGGCTACGTTCCAAATCGTCATTGTGTCGTCACCCACCACCGGTTTGCGGGGGATATTAATCTAGCTCAGGTCCAGCAACAGAAGAAGCTCATTATGCATCAAGACAAACCTGCAACGTTCACAAAAGACAGAGTACAACGAGGTTGCTCTTCACGTACGATAAAGCAGTCAATTGCTTTATCAAACCGTTACTCCTCCTTATCAATTGCCAGCTGCTGAGCTCACAGCTGGATAATCTCTAGATCCTTCTACTCTGTGTATATATATCAAAAAAGTGTAACCTTTGGAACTCATGCAATAAACGTATGATTTAGAGAATACATATTTTGTTCTAGTTTTGCCTTTAGAGATGACTAGTGAAGCAGAAGACTAATCATAAAGAATGATCTGAAATAGAGCAGTCTCCAAAACTCAAAAGACACCAACTATCAGTAATCAGAAACAACAAAACAGCTAGGACCGCTGAAATAAGCTAACATCAAGATCTTAAATAGAGGTTTTAGGGAAAACAACTAAAACTTTGGCCTGTTTTAGGGAAAAAAAAAAGTAAAAAAAAAAAATCGTTGAATGAATTAATCAATCAAGGTCGATAAAATTGCACACTGTTTTATCTAATATAAAAAAAAAAGTTGCACACTGTAACAAAAAACGAAACAAGTTGCACAGTCGAAATGAAGAAAACAGAGAGCGACATAATGAAATAACACGTGGGTTTATGGATCTAAGGATCTCTTTCTTAAAATCAATAGAAAGAGAGAAGAAAAAAACTTTGGCCTCTATCGAGTATGACACTTTATATCAATTGAAAAGCGCCGATGTGTTATATATGAGATATGGAGTGATCTTCTCTAATCTCAATTCCCTATTCCTTCTTTTTAAACATCATCATCATACCAGTTTGCTTTCTAAAAGTTTTATACAGTTTTACTTAAAAATCGATTGTATAAGTATATGTAAATGTACCAACACTTAATATAAGAACTCTCAAAATCAATATCATAACCATGGCAAAGAACAAATTTGAAAACGTGAACTTGTTGTTTTATACTTCTTCGGTTTTAAAATGTATGATATATTAGACAATTTTAATATTTTAAAGTAAGATAATTTGATATTTAAATTTAATTTAAAATATGTAACTAATTGCATTTTATTTTTGAATAGCTGGTGAAGTTATTATAATTTAAATTTCTGGATCCTTTTATTCTGCTTTTAGTTAAAATTATTATTTGTATTATATGTTGGGATTGATAGGGGAGAGAGAAGAGGGAATATGATTACCCGTAAGAAAAGGAAATCAAAAGGAGCAGCTTTTGATGTGCTGTTGTTGATTTGGATAAAAGGGATGTGTTTGTGTGTGTATGTGCACACAACATACAAAACACCTTTTTATATTATCCCATCACCAAGTATTGATCTGTCTTCTGTTGAAGTGATCTTTGACCATTTATCATTCCAAATAACGCCCCCTAATTATTACAGTATGTTATTGAATTTTGGTTCGAAAAAATAAACTTGTTGATTTTTGTAACATTTTCTGAACGTTATATATGTTCTTATTGAAGCACTGGATAAATAAAATTCTGAAATCGTTACAAAAACTTTGAATGTTGTATTTTCAGTAAGGATACCGATATATTTTTAAGAAAATCTAAAAGATCCCTCTTTTTAAAAGCCATCAATTTTTTTTTTTAACAATTGTTGTTTAGAAAAATATGATAATGCAGTATTATAGATTTTTATAAGAGTGTTTAATTATTTATTTTAAAGAAAAACTTGGTCGTAGTTTCCTAAAAAATATCAGAATCTATTTTAATAGTATCTACTATTAAATTTTAAAATCTAATCGGAATAAAAACTTTTATTTTGTTTATTTTACAATATTTTACATATATATATTATTTATAAAATATTGATAATTATTTGATAGTGTTATTGTATAATTAAGATATAACAATTTAATCTAAGCTATATATTTTTGAATTATAAAAAAACACAATCAAATAATTATCAAATATTTTATAAATAAATATATATATGTAAAATATTGTAAAATAAACAAAATAAACAAGTTTTGTGCAGAACTGAAATTAGATCTTCTCATAGTGTAATAATTAAAAATAATTAAAATTTCATTTTATGTAAAATTGAGAGAACATTACTTATGTTCTCACAATTATAATCAAATTGCAATTATGGAATGACCAAATAATGGTAAAAGATAAGATGATTGTTGGATGTAGGATTCATCCCACCTCTAGGTGAGGATCTGCCCAATAATTCAAGAACAATTGAAAAGAAAATAAAACAAGAGGAAAAACCCATTCCAAGCTTGAAAATGAGTTAATATCGATCTGATCACCCAACTCTTAATGTAGAGAAAATCAAATCATTAAAGATAATATTAATGGAAACTTCCATGTAAAAAACAATTAAATAAAAATTGATATGTAGAAAATATTTATAAAACAATAATAACAAATAATTAAATTTTTCTATATAGATCTTATTTTTAAACATATGTTCAATTTTTTTTTCTCAGATTTTTTTCATTACCTATATCTTATCTTTACGTACAAAACAAAACTACAAGTCCAATAAAATTTTGACACATAGTTTAACAATTTAAAAAATGTAAAAAAACTTAAATCCAAAAAAACAGTTACTAAACGTAACTGGTATATAAAATTAAATTTAGATAAAACAAAAATTTCATATATATCTCCTAGTACTTCATGATCACACAATTTTGGAAACTTTTATATGCAAAGGAAGTTTGACTCACAATGATATATATTCATCTTTACATCCATTCAATGCCATTTACTCTCTTTGAAAGAGTAATGCCATGCAATTTTAATTTATAAATATTTTTGTAGTCTTATATTAGGTTATATTAGTTTTCTTTATTTTTAAATATTTTTGTAGTCTTATAGATATATTATTTATGTTTACTTTCATATCAACATACATTTTTATTTTTTATTTTTCTTATATAATGTTATCAAATTTGTAGATATTTTCACAAACAAAATTTTAGAAATAAAAAAATCATTAGAAATGAAGACAAAAAAATAGTATTACAAAAAAATATATATATGGAGAATAACGAAAATATACAAGAAATACCAACATTGGTACAAAAGCAATTTTAATATTTGACCAAAAAAAAATATTTTAATTGTATTTTTGAAAGAGATATTTTCTCCTGAATTTTCATATCTAATAATTTTTATTGTTTTGGAAAAAAAAAATCAATATTTATTTTCATTTACTTTTATATTGAACATGTCCGTGCGAACTACGGAAAATATACTAGTATGATATAAACCCGGAATTATGTCGTCGTTACAATTTTCTCTCAACAACTATAAAGGATGATAAAGGAGAACAAAATGGTGATCCAAACTCCATACATCAAAACTATATTCATTTCATACTCGACTTTATTTATATTTGCATTACTCTATGTTTATCATCATTATACAACTTCGAGTATCAATAATAAACACTATTAGAGATATATTGGGAAGCAAGATATGTATCTTGCGGACCAGAAGTTACGGACCGTTAAAGTCCGATTATGAAGTGAAGCCCATAAAGTCTATGAAGCCCAAACTGAAGATTATTATAGAAATCTTATTGTGATAAAGATTATATAATTTAGATATATATCATAAGATTTAGATAAGTTCTATTCCTAGTTGAGATAGATCTAAGTCTTGTATATATATACAACTCTCTTGTAAGTCATTAAGACACAACACAATAATATATCATATTATCTTTACTTTACA